>JARQOC010000004.1:252942227-253315516 GCA_033576535.1 Allobates femoralis | reverse complement strand
GGCCGCGAAGCAGAACACAGGGCCCAGTCTTAAGAGTTTCAGCTAGAAAAATGTGTATTAGAATCTGAGAGTCCTCAGTGGTTGATACCTTTTAATGGCTAACTAAAAAGATGGTAAGAAAAAAGCAAGCTTTCGAGACTCGATGGTCTCTTCATCAGGCTTAATAATGACATCTTCTGAACACACACATATATACAAATATACAGGGTTGGATGATGGAGTAAATTTTTGGATACTGCATTATCCAACCCTGTATATTTGTATAAATGTGTGTGTTCAGAAGTTGTCCTTATTAAGCCTGATGAAGAGACCATAGAGTCTTGAAAGCTTGCTTTTTCTTACCTTTTAATGGCTAACTGAAAAGATGGTATCAACCACTGAGGACTCTCAGATTCGAATATTTTTTTATCTACTGTCTAACACGGTACAGTTTTTAGTGTTTCAGCTAGGAAGCCTTAGTCATGGATGAATACATCATTCACATAATTCCCTGCACATGTCAGCTGACCTGTTCAGCCAACATGTGCAGGTAACAGATTCAGACAGATCAGTGATCTTTGCACCCTCAACTTAACATTTGGTTGCCACTTTTTGGAATAAATAAACATTAACGAGCTTCTTCCACCTTTCAACTGGAATTTTGGACCTCTCTTCTTTTGCAAGTTGCTCCAGATCTCTCATACATGTAATCATGTTTAGCAATAAATGTGGAAAAGAACAAAGCAAGAAATGATTGTGGATCACAATACAAAGTTTGTTTGTAGTGTGTATGAAGGGGAGACATTTATTTCCATGGTGGCTTCATACATAAAATTATGAGGCTGCAGCCATCGCTCATAATAATAATAATAATAATAATAATATTTATTAACTTATATAGCGCTATTAATTCCATAGCACTTTACATATATCAGTAATGCTGTCTCTCTTGGAGCTCACAATCTAAATATCCTATCAGTAGGTCTTTACAATGTGGGTGGAAACCGGAGTGCCCGGAGGAAACCCACGCAAACACGGGGTGAACATACAAACTCCTTGCAGATGTTGTCCTTGGTGGAATTGAACCCAGGACCTAAGGACCCCAGGTGCCGCCCGCAGTGGGCAGAGATTAGGGTGCTCATTGAACCGCATTGTCTGATCCCACCCTTAATTAAATGTAGCAAATATTATTTATTTATATAGCACCATTATTTCCATGGTGCGGTACATGAGAAGGGCAAACTGGCACAGAGGGAAAAGGACACTGCCCTTGCAAGCTTACATTCTACAAATACATAATGAGTTGCAACCATAGACCATAGCCTTTATGATTAACATGATAAAAATACATCAATTTTAACTTGACTCTCTACATTGTAAAGCTATTGTACATTTAATGTTTATTATATTATTTATTAAAATAATAAGATCAAACCTATGGAGCTACTAGACTTCAGTTAGGTAAGGTTCACAGTGCATTTAGGCAATACACACAATGGTAATGATCTGTGCTTTTGCTCATAGGAAAAACAAACAACTTTTTCCTAAGGGCCACGTCACACCTGGCGAAGCCGCCGGGGATGTTGGCGGCGACAGGCGGGAGCGCGCACGTACTTGGTGCCCCGCCAGCATCGCCGTCCCCCATTTACATGGGGCGACACCTCTGGCGACGCACCAGCGATCTGACAGGCGGCATCGCCGCCGGCATGTCTCAAAACCCCAGCGGCGATGCAGTACAATGGCAGCCTATGGTTCCCATCGCCTGTCAGGTCGCCGTCGGCCATTTACATGGGGCTATGTGTACACATCGCCCCAGATTGGCTGCCTGGTTTCACAGCAGTCCACCCTCGCCTAGTTACATAGGGCAAGGCATTGGCGGCGGTGATAGGTCACGTCCCAGCGTCACATAAAATATCGCTGCAATCGTTTCCAGGTGTGACGTGGCCCTAAGGGATTTAATGACAGATGTACACAGCTGTACACGCATACAATTGGATATTTTTGCAGCATATATACCATATCTAGTGTCACTTTTTAAACAAGCCACAGAAGATGCTTGAGCATGGTGTTAACCTCTAAATTGTATTATCTCAGCATGCACTTTATTAAATTAAGCATTTGCCAAACTCATCCAAGATATTTTATCTTCATTTTTAGTTGTCTTTGTTAACTTTAACTTGACATATGTGAATATTATTTTGAAATCCAAAATGGACACAGGAAACGCTGCATTTTTTTGCTTTTACATTTGAATGGTAATTATGTTAACTCAGAAAACAGTTTTACATTTTAAATACATATTTATATTTTTGTCAGAGCATATCTTAAAAAGACAATAGGAAATAAACAGTTTTCCAGTTGTTGGTCTGGTTTACTTTACAGTAGATATCATGATACCATATTGTGGTATAAACATACTGCACTCACCGCATGTAGTGACCACATTGTGCAGGACACAAGATTTATGTTCATTATATACAGTCATGGCCAAAAGTTTTGAGAATGATACAAATATAATTTTAACAAAGTCTACTGCTTCAGTTTTTCTAATGGCAATTTGCATATACTCCAGAATGTCATAAAGAGTGATCAGCTTAACAGCAATTAATTGCAAAGTCAATATTTGCCTAGAAAATGAACTTTAACCCCAAAAACACATTTCAACATCATTGCAGTCCTGCCTAAAAAGGAACAGCCAACATCGTTTTAGTGATTGTTCCATTAACACAGGTGTGGGTGTTGATGAGGACAGGGCTGGCGATCAGTCAGTCATGATTAAGAATGACACCACTGGACACTTTAAAAGGAGGCTGGTGCTTGGTATCATTGTTTCTCTTCAGTTAACCATGGTTATCTCTAAAGAAACACGTGCAACCATCATTGCACTGCACAAAAATGGCCTAACAGGGAAGAGTATCGCAGCTAGAAAGATTGCACCTCAGTCAACAATCTATCGCATCATCAAGAACTTCAAGGAGAGAGCTTCCATTGTTGTCAAAAAGGCTCCAGGGCACCCAAGAAAGACCAGCAAGCGCCAGGACCGTATCTTAAAACTGTTTCAGCTGCGGGATCGGACTACCAGCACTGCCAAGCTTGCTCAGGAATGGCAGCAGGCTGGTGTGAGTGCTTCTGCACGCACTGTGAGGCGGAGACTCTTTGAGCAAGGCCTGGTTTCAAGGAGGGCAGCAAAGAAGCCACTTGTCTCCAGACAAAACATCAGGGACTGACTGATATTCTGCAAAAGGTACAGGGAGTGGACTGCTGAGGACTGGGGTAAAGTCATTTTCTCTGATGAATCCCCTTTTCGATTGTTTGGGACATCTGGAAAACGGCTTATTCGGAGAAGAAGAGGTGAGCGCTACCACCAGTCTTGTCTCATGCCAACTGTAAAGCATCCTGAAACCATTCATGTGTGGGGTTGCTTCTCAGCCAAGGGAATCGGCTCACTCACAGTCTTGCCTAAAAACACAGCCATGAATAAAGAATGGTACCAGAATGTCCTCCAACAGCAACTGCTCCCAACCGTCCAAGAGCAGTTTGGCGCCGAACAATGCCTTTTCCAGCATGATGGAGCACCTTGCCATAAAGCAAAGGTGATAACTAAATGGCTCAGGGAACAAAACACGAGATTTTGGGTCTATGGCCTGGAAACTCCCCAGATCTTAATCCAATTGAGAACTTGTGCTCAATCATTAAGAGACGGGTGGACAAACAAAAACCAACAAATTCTTCCAAAATGCAAGGATTGATTATGCAAGAATGGACTGCTATCAGTCAGGATTTGGTCCAGAAGTTGATTGAGAGCATGCCAGGGAGAATTGCAGAGGTCCAGAAGAAGAAGGGTCAACACTGAAAATATTGTCTTGCTGCATTAACTCATTCTAAGGCTACTTTCACATTACGATTTTTCTAAATCCGATGCTGTCTGATGAAAATCGGACAGCATCGGATCCAAACTGATCTCTGCAATTGGATGCCAAATAGGCATCCGAATCCTACTTTTTGCAGGATCAGTTTGGGCTGTCACGTAGCTCCCCCTCCTCTCTCCCTCCCGTCATCTTGCTGTCTCCCTGCTGTCCCCCTGTTTTGCACTAGTGTCCCCCTACTCTCTCCCTACTGTCCCCTCTCATGTCCCCTTTCATATCCCCTCTCATGCTCCCTCATGTCCCCTTTCATATCCCCTCTCATGTCCCCTTTCATATCCCCTCTCATGTCCCCTTTCATATCCCCTCTCATGTCCCCTTTCATATCCCCTCTCATGTCCCCTCTCATGTCCCTTCATGTCACCTCAACATAACAAATCTTTATTCTCACCTTCCAGCGCTCCCTCGGCGTCTCCATCAGCCTCCGATCGGGTGTGCAGGACCTGTGATGACGTCAGAAGTTTCAGCGGTCATGTTTCAGCGGTCATGTGACCCGATCAGCTGATCGGGTTCTGACGTCATCACAGGTCCTGTTACCGAGCGGCTGCAGCTGGAGACGCTGAGGGAGCGCTGGAAGGTGAGAATAAAGATTTTTTTATTTTAAACACTTGATTTAACTTATATTTAACTTCTGCAATGTATGTATATACATTGCAGAAGTTAAATTAGGCGGCACACAATAGGTTTAGTGTACTGAGCACGTACTGAGCATGCTCAGTACACTAAAATCGGGTCCGAGGAGACATCAGATGTTTCCTCAGACCCTTCTCCATAGGGCCCCATGTTATAGGGATTGGGTCGGATCGGATGTGCACTAAATGCCATCCGATTTGGTCCGATCCTATTTTGTCCGATGTTATTTTCGGTGCAAAAATCTGAGCAGGCGCCGATTTTTGCACCGATAAAAACATCGGACAGAATCAGATCGGACCAAATCGGATGGCATTTAGTGCACATCCGATTCGGTCCGATGCCCATAGGGCTGCATGGGGCCAAATTCGGATCCGATGCTGTCCGATTTTCATCGGACAGCATCGGATTTAGAAATATCGTAGTGTGAAACCAGCCTAACTGTTAATATAACCTTTTGGTACTCATAATATGATTGCAATTATATTTCTGTATGTGACATAAACATCAGACAAACACAAATAAAAACCAGAGGGCAGCAGATCATGTGAAAATATAATTTTGGTGTCATTCTCAAAACGTTTGGCCATGACTGTACAGCTTGTGCATTGCCCAAAAGACACAGCTAAGCAAGATGGAGAGAAAATTCAGCCTTTACTAATCCAGGTATAAAAAGCCAAAATAGAGCAGTCAGATGGCTGATGAGTTTTGTCGGGATGACTTAGTCATAGCCCTCAGCTGATTGTACACCTTAGGCTGGAAACACACTATTCAAGTGACATGCAAGTTACTTGTACCAGTCTTGGATCATTCACCCGGCTTTTCCCCTGCCTCTTTGGTGGGGATACTGTCAGTGGTATATTTTTCTATGTAGCTCCACTGCTCCTGTCCAGAGAGGGGGAGGCCATCCCGGGTGAATGATCCAAGTAAATCGCATGTCACTCGGACAGTGTGTTTTTAGTCTTTATGTTGGGCTGAACTGGAGTGCTAAGGGCCTACTAGTCACATTGACTCAGGAACCCACTGTTCAGTTACATGCAATTATTACATTACCCTCATTTACCTATGCTTCTATACAACAATATAATAGGGTAGTTTCTTGAATGAATAATGAGCAGCAGGCTTGGTTTGTACATACTGAAAAAGTAAAACCTAAGAAAAAAACTGTATGAAAAAATACCCTGCAATATATAAGTAAAAAAGTAATTGCTAAAAAATAACAGGGTTAGTAAAGGTCTGGGAACTTGCTATCTACCTTATGGAGAGAGGTTTTCCTGCGACCATAAGAAGACAGTTAAGTAGGTGAGGAGATTGCAGCCACATCCCTCCTCTAGGAAATATGTAAATTTGCACTTCAGTAAAGGAGTGGAACAACTCCAGCGCCACCTTTAAGTAGCTCCTCAAAGTCATAATCGCTTTCCAACAAGCTTTTTAATATGACAAAGGTATTTGTGCCAGATCAGAACCCCAAACTACAGATGCTGCATTTCGGGGTACCTGCCCCTCATCAGTGTAGTGTGTGGGATATTCTGATCTGGCTGTGTGAGTAGACTAAGACAAGGTCTGGGAACTTGCCATCTACCTTATGGAGAGACATTTTCCTGCAACCATAAGAAGACAGTTAAGTAAGTGAGGAGATTGCAGCCACATCTTACTGAAGTGCAAATTTGCATATTTCTAGAGGAGGGATATGGCTGCAATCTCCTCACCTACTTAACTGTCTTCTTATGGTTGCAGGAAAATGTCTCTCCATAAGGTAGATAGCAAGTTCCCAGACCTTGTCTTAGCCCACTCACACAGCCAGATCAGAATATCCCACACACTACACTGATGAGGGGCAGTTACCCCGAAATGCAGCATCTGTAGTTTGGGGTTCTAATCTGGCACAAATCCCTTAGTCACATTAAAAAGCTTGTTGGAAAGTGATTAGGACTTTGAGGAGCTACTTAAAGGTGGCGCTGGAGTTCTTCCACTTCCTCACTGAAGTGCAAATTTCCAGGGTTAGTAAATACATTTTTGCAAAAAGAAGCCAAATCACCACGTCAAGGTGTATCCATTCCGGGACAACACCTATCTCGCTCTAATTAAAACCTATGTGTCAATGTGAGCAGGGTAAAGAGTTACCTGGTCCCAAAATGGAGACACAAAGTAATGGGAATCAATATGAATGCTCAGCTCAGTGAAGGGGGAGCATTCCCTATCCTTGTACTAAAAACAAGAAACTGAAAGAAAAAAACAAAAACAAACTGAGCTGAAGTAAAAGTTAGTATAAATACAGATTAGAAGCATGTTCACACTAGCCACTAGACAGATAAAGCCTAAGAAAACAACTGTATGAAAAGATATCCAGCCATAAATAAAAAAAATAAGTAAAAAGCAAGTGCTTATAAATAACACGGTACTTAGTAAATACATTTTTACAAAAAGATAAGAAGCCTTCCCATCACGACACCTTGGGTACACCTTGACATGGTGGGAAAGCTTCTTACCTTTTCACAAAAATGTATTTACTAATTACCCTGTTATTTATGAGCACTTGTTTTTTACTTATTTATTGCAGGGTGTTTTTTCATACAGTTTTACTTATGTTTTGGCTGCTTAGTGGGTAATGTGCAACACATTTTGGAGAAAAGCAGGGTGTGGTAGATATTATGGAGTTATTCAAGGTGTGTGGAACATTATGAAGCAGTACAAGGTGTGGGAGAACATTATGAAGCAGTGTAGGGTGTAAGGGAATATAATTGACTAGTGCAGGGTATGAGGGAACTTTATGGAGCAGTGCAGGGTGTGGGAGGAAACATGGAATGGTGCAGGATGTGATGGATATTATGGAGTGGTTAGGGTGTGGGAAACATTACTGAGTGGTGCAGGGAGCGGTGGAACATTATGGAGCGGTGCAATGTGTGGTGGTACAGAATTTGGGAGACATTAAGGAGTGGTGCAGATTATGGGGCAACATTATGGAGTGGTGCAGGGTGTCGGGGGAACATTATGGAGCTGTGCATGGTGTAGGGGCTATTAAAGAGAGGGCCAGTGTGCGCGATATTTTGTGCAGGAAGCATGATGGTCAATTACCATATTTTTCGCTTTATAAGACGCACCCAGAGTTGATATGGCCCCCAGTGATGGTACATGGCCCCCAGTGATTTTACATGGCACCCAGTGACGGTACGTAGCCCCCAGTGACAGTACATAGCCCCCCATCCTGGATATAGCCCCCATTGATGGTACATAGCCCCCCATCCTGTATGTGGCCCCCAGTTATGGTACATCGCCCACCATCATGGCTATGGCCCCCAGTGATGGCACAAAGCCCCCCATCCTGGCTATGGCCCTCAGTGATGGTACATAGCCCCCACACCTTTGATATGGCCTCCCTTTCCTACACTCACCCCCTCCATTTGGGAATAACCCTGCTCGCAGCGCAACTTGAAGCGGGGGGTCATAACTATGTCCCCGGCTTTGTAACAAGTCTCTGGCCTTGTGTCCATCTCTGTGTAGGGTGCATGGCATGCACTTGCTCCTAGAGGACACCATCCATCTTCTCGTCCACTTCTGCAGAGACCACAACACACCAGGGTTTCTTGAACAAAAGTCTTTACTTGGGTTTAATACTTGTAAGGCAGACACAATGTTTAACATTCTTTCTCTGTTCCTTCCTTCAGCACTACCTTGGTTCTCTCTTGTTTAGTCCTCGAAACTATGGGATTGCCCCGTCCACCTTGGCCCAACTCCTTTTCCCCATCCATTGATTTCTTGATGGCTTCATCCAAGCCCGCCAGGACAAGCCTTAAGCTTGATTGGGCTCAAGGTCTCCAGGACTGTCCCTCAGGTCTTCGCGCACATCCTCTAGCTTCACTGGCATAGCCCTCTCTGCCCTAGAAACTAAGATGGCCACTTTCTGTGCCCCTAAGCTCCTCCCAGGTCATACCTCAACCCTTGCTGCTCTTTTACTATCTTTACCAGGAGCCGTAATACACTACTACACACTAGATGTCACAAAGCAACCACTGACCTTGTGGAGACCAGTGGAGGATAACACTGCGGGCACCAGTTAAAGCACTCAAACACAGTGAAACCCAAGGTGCATTGCTCCTTAGAATTTGAATATGCAGATGAAGTCCATGGAGCCTCGGTTAAGAGTCTACAACATGGACACCAGCCAGTTATCCCACCAGGGAAGGACCCAGCCCAGGGTATTAGTAGCCCTTAAGTCACTATCCAGCCCTTGCGAGCTTGAAGATATGGCCAGGGGTTTACCATGGACTAGGTATCCAACCACAGACAGCTGTTTCGGGATTGTTGCCCCTCATCAGTGTGGCGCAGGATTCTGGCTGGGTGGGAGCAATGCTTGATAGACCGACATTGCTCCCACCCAGCCAGAATCCTGCCCAACACTGATGAGGGGCAACAACCCCGAAACAGCTGTCTGTGGTTGGATACCTAGTCCATGGTAAACCCCTGGCCATATCTTCAAGCTCGCAAGGGCTGGATAGTGACTTAAGGGCTACTAATACCCTGGGCTGGGTCCTTCCCTGGTGGGATAACTGGCTGGTGTCCATGTTGTAGACTCTTAACCAAGGCTCCATGGACTTCATCTGCATACACACTAGATGGCAGGGCTAACAACAATCATACCTATATATATATTCCACTATATGCTAACTGCTGTCTAACTACTTACTTTCCTACACATTACAAATGGACAGTCACATTACAATACACAAAATACGTCACACATTAGTATTCACGTTATACTATAGGGGGGCATCTCCAACCTCTTACAATGGTACTATTACAAAAGGTTTGGAAATAAAAGATTGGAATGCCTCCAATCCAGTAAGAGGTCACATAAGTAATTATTTTTGATACGATGTCTCACCCATACTATGGTTCTTCTATGGTCCGCAGTCTGACGACTAATGACAACAATTCCCACTATCTCCTTACTATTGTTAAGGACATTCTGGGAATTGCAGGTTCATGTGATACAAGTGTATATGGGGCTGACCTGTAACTCCAATTGATCACTGTACTAAGTTTGGTGATGTATTCCTGTACATACGGTGGTACTGATCATGTTCCAATCAATACCGTACTTTATGCTCAAACTGAAAAATCCTCAAAATTTGTTTGAGATTATGAGGAGGATTTAGTTGAGTTTCTGCTCCAAAAACTCAATGTAAGTTGAGCGAGTTCACACATTATTTTTTAGCAGAAGCTCGGCAAATCCTTAAATACTCAAAACTTGGTTTTGGTGATGTGTTAATGAAAGTACCCTTTGAAATGTTTGTGCAGCCAGGGCCGGCCTTATGTTGAATGGTGCCCTGTGCGAATTTGCCTTATGGCGCCCCCACGCCATTACTTACTCAGAACACATGAGCATACATGTTTGTACATGATCTATTCATGGTCTTCAAGGAGAGCAGGGAGGGGCGTTGCTATGCTAGGGTCAGAAAAAATCAGGGACCCAAGACCTATATCCTCTCCCACCTGTCATTACCAACCCTCCCATATATAGAGGTGTTACCTGTCATCTTACAGGAGGAGGAGGTGAGCTGTGATATCACCTATTGTGAATGGTGGATCCTGTGTTATCTACTGTATATAGAGGTTATCAGTCATTGTACAGGAGGAGGTGAGCTGTGATATCACCTATTGTGAATGGTGGATCCTGTGTTATCTACTGTATATAGAGGAGTTATCAGTCATTGTACAGGAGGAGGAGGTGAGCTGTGATATCATCTATTGTGAATGGTGGATCCTGTGTTATCTACTGTATATAGAGGTGTTATCAGTCATTGTACAGGAGGAGGTGAGCTGTGATATCACCTATTGTGAATGGTGGATCCTGTGTTATCTACTGTATACAGAGGTGTTATCAGTCATTGTACAGGAGGAGGTGAGCTGTGATATCACCTATTGTGAATGGTGGATCCTGTGTTATCTACTGTATATAGAGGTGTTATCAGTCATTGTACAGGAGGAGGAGGTGAGCTGTGATATCACCTATTGTGAATGGTGGATCCTGTGTTATCTACTGTATATAGAGGAGTTATCAGTCATTGTACAGGAGGAGGTGAGCTGTGATATCATCTATTGTGAATGGTGGATCCTGTGTTATCTACTGTATATAGAGGTGTTATCAGTCATTGTACAGGAGGAGGAGGTGAGCTGTGATATCACCTATTGTGAATGGTGGATCCTGTGTTATCTACTGTATATAGAGGTGTTATCAGTCATTGTACAGGAGGAGGTCAGCAGTGATATCACCTATTGTGAATGGTGGATCCTGTGTTATCTACTGTATACAGAGGTGTTATCAGTCATTGTATAGGAGGAGGTGAGCTGTGATATCACCTATTGTGAATGGTGGATCCTGTGTTATCTACTGTATACAGAGGTGTTATCAGTCATTGTACAGGAGGAGGTGAGCTGTGATATCACCTATTGTGAATGGTGGATCCTGTGTTATCTACTGTATACAGAGGTGTTATCAGTCATTGTACAGGAGGAGGTGAGCTGTGATATCACCTATTGTGAATGGTGGATCCTGTGTTATCTACTGTATACAGAGGTGTTATCAGTCATTGTACAGGAGGAGGTGAGCTGTGATATCACCTATTGTGAATGGTGGATCCTGTGTTATCTACTGTATATAGAGGTGTTATCAGTCATTGTACAGGAGGAGGTGAGCTGTGATATCACCTATTGTGAATGGTGGATCCTGTGTTATCTACTGTATATAGAGGTGTTATCAGTCATTGTACAGGAGGAGGTCAGCAGTGATATCACCTATTGTGAATGGTGGATCCTGTGTTATCTACTGTATACAGAGGTGTTATCAGTCATTGTACAGGAGGAGGTGAGCTGTGATATCACCTATTGTGAATGGTGGATCCTGTGTTATCTACTGTATATAGAGGTGTTATCAGTCATTGTACAGGAGGAGGTGAGCTGTGATATCACCTATTGTGAATGGTGGATCCTGTGTTATCTACTGTATACAGAGGTGTTATCAGTCATTGTAAAGGAGGAGGTGAGCTGTGATATCACCTATTGTGAATGGTGGATCCTGTGTTATCTACTGTATATAGAGGTGTTATCAGTCATTGTACAGGAGGAGGAGGTGAGCTGTGATATCACTTATTGTGAATGGTGGATCCTGTGTTATCTACTGTATATAGAGGTGTTATCAGTCATTGTACAGGAGGAGGTCAGCAGTGATATCACCTATTGTGAATGGTGGATCCTGTGTTATCTACTGTATATAGAGGTGTTATCAGTCATTGTACAGGAGGAGGAGGTGAGCTGTGATATCACCTATTGTGAATGGTAGATCCTGTGTTATCTACTGTATATAGAGGTGTTATCAGTCATTGTACAGGAGGAGGTGAGCTGTGATATCACCTATTGTGAATGGTGGATCCTGTGTTATCTACTGTATATAGAGGAGTTATCAGTCATTGTACAGGAGGAGGTGAGCTGTGATATCATCTATTGTGAATGGTGGATCCTGTGTTAACTACTGTATATAGAGGTGTTATCAGTCATTGTACAGGAGGAGGTCAGCAGTGATATCACCTATTGTGAATGGTGGATCCTGTGTTAACTACTGTATATAGAGGTGTTATCAGTCATTGTACAGGAGGAGGAGGTGAGCTGTGACATCATCTATTGTGAATGGTGGATCCTGTTTTATCTGCTGTATATAGAGGTGTTGACTCTTAAATAATGCAGCATTTCAAATAAGAACATACTCCAAAAGCTTCTGGGGACCGAGACAGATAGGAGAGTAGCAAGAAAGGCTAGTCCCTGGTGAATTCACCCCATTTGCGTGTATACGGAGAGACCGGTCACTCAAGGCAGTCAGCAGGGAGAAGCCTTCAGGGAACAGACTTTCTGACTAGTCTCCAGCAAGATTTGATCCCTGACAGAACCCCCCCCATAGTATTCCACATAGTATATTGCACCCCCAAATTCCTCCATATATTATGCACCCCAATAGACCTCCATATAATATAATGCACCCCCATAGTCCTCAATATAGAATAATGCACCACCACAGTCCTACATATAGTATACTAGATGGCGGCCCGATTCTAAAGAATCGGGTAGTCTAGAATCCATATATAGTTTATTTACTAATAGTTAGGGGAGTGGGATGAAATGAATTGTGTGTATACAGGTGGCTCAGTGGGTAGCAGAGTATACGGTTGCTCAGTGGTTAGCACTGTGCGGTGGTTCAGTGGTTAGCACTGCGCGGTGGCTCAGTGGTTAGCACTGCGCGGTGGCTCAGTGGTTAGCACTGCGCGGTGGCTCAGTGGTTAGCACTGCGCGGTGGCTCAGTGGTTAGCACTGGGTGGTGGCTCAGTGGTTAGCACTGCGCGGTGGCTGAGTGGCTAGCAGTGAGTGCGGTGGCTCAGTGGTTAGCAGTGAGTGCGTGGGCAGAGTGGTCAGCGCAGCGCCGTGGGCAGAGTGGTCAGCACAGCGCCGTGGGCAGAGTGGTCAGCACAGCGCCGTGGGCAGAGAGGGCAGCGCAGTGCCGTGGGCAGGGTGGTCAGCGCAGCACCGTGGGCAGGGTGGTCAGCGGTGGGGGGGACGGACACACACACACAGACACACACTCCGATATATTTACCACCGTCCCCGCTTCTTCCCTGCCACCTGCGTCTTCCTGAGTCCTCTGATCTGCCGACATGTCGCCACACCCAGGACTGGATCCAATATTGCGTCCGGGAACTCTCGGTGGCCCGATTCTAACGCATCGGGTATTTTAGAATATAGAAATAGAGATTGCATGGGGAAGGCGGTGAGGGCTGAATTGGGAGGAACTTTGAAGAAGGAGCGGCCGGTGAAGAACGGCGTGGCAGGGGGGAGGAGGGAGGACAGAACAGCAGGGGAGGAGGATGGAGGACAGAGGAGGTAGCAGCACAGGCAGGGGGAGGAAGGAACGGCAGGGGGAGGATGGAGCACAGAGCGGCAGGGGGAGGAGGACGGAGGATGAAGCGGCGGGGTGGGGGAAGATGGAGCAGCACAGGCAGGGGGAGGACAGAGGATGGAGTGGCAGAGGGGAGGAGGACAAAGGAAGGAGGAGGAAGCGTTGCGGTGGGGGAGATGGAGCGGCACAGGCAGGGGGAGGATGGAGCGGCAGGGGAGGATGAAGCACAGAGCGGTGGGGGGGTGGAGGACAGGATGAAGCGGCGGGGTGGGAGAGAACGGAGCAGCATAGGCAGGGGGAGGACGGAGGATAGAGTGGCGGAGGTGAGGAAGGAAAAGGAAGGAGGAAGCGGTGGGGTGGGGGAGGATGGAGTGGCACAGGCAGGGGGAGGACGAAGCGGCATGGGGAGGACTAAGCACAGAGTGGCGGGAGGGAGGAGGGTGTAGGATGAAGCAGCGAGGTGGGGGAGGACGAAGCAGCACGGGCAGGGGGAGGACGGGGGATGGAGTGGCGGAGGTGAAGAGGACAAAGGAAGGAGGAGGAAGCGGTGGGGGAGGATGGAGCGGCACAGGCAGGGGGAGGACAGAACGACAGGGGGAGGACAGAGCGGCAGGGGGAGGACAGAGCGGCAGGGGGAGGACAGAGCGGCAGGGGGAGGACAGAGGACGAAGCAGTGGGGTGGAGGAGGATGGAGCAGCCCAGGCAGGGGGAGGATGGAGTGGTGGAGAGGAGGCGGACAAAGGAAGGAGGAGGAAGCGATGGAGGATGATGGAATGGTACAGGCAGGGGGAGGACGGAGCACAGAGCGGTGGGAGGAGGATGATGGAGGACAAAGCGGCGGGGTGAGGGTGGATGGAGCACTGTAAGGCAGCTTAGTGGTTAGCAGTGCGCGGTGGCTCAGTGGTTAGCAGTGCGCGGTGGCTCAGTGGTTAGCACTGCGTGGTGGCTCAGTGGTTAGCACTGCGCGGTGGCTCAGTGGTTAGCACTGCGCGGTGGCTCAGTGGTTAGCACTGGGCTGTGGCTCAGTGGTTAGCACTGCGCGGTGGCTCAGTGGTTAGAAGCGAGTGCGGTGGGCAGAGTGGTCAGCGCAGCGGCGCTGTGTGGGCAGGGTGGTCAGTGCAGCGGCGCTGTGTGGGCAGGGTGGTCAGTGCAGCGGCGCTGTGTGGGCAGGGTGGTCAGCACAGCGGCGCTGTATGGGCAGGGTGGTCAGCACAGCGGCGCTGTGTGGGCAGGGTGGTCAGTGCAGCGGGGCTGTGTGGGCAGGGTGGTGAGCGCAGCGGCGCTGTGTGGGCAGGGTGGTCAGCGCAGCGGCGCTGTGTGGGCAGAGTGGTCAGCGCAGCGGCGCTGTGTGGGCAGAGTGGTCAGCGCAGGGCAGAGTGGTCAGCGGTGGGCAGAGTGGTCAGCGGTGGGGCGGACGGACACACACTCCGATATACTTACCACCGTCCCTGCTTCTTCCCTGGCGCCTGCGTCTTCCTGAGTCCCGACATGTCGCTGCACCAAGGACTGGATCCAATATGGCGTCCAGGAACTCTCGCGAGACTTCCCGGATGCCATCTTGGAGAAAGTATGTCGCCACCCCTGGAGCCATGGATCCAATATGGCGTCCGGGAAGTCTCGCGAGACTTCCCGGACGCCGTATTGGATCCAGTTCTCCAGGGGCGGCGACATGTCGGCGGTGGAGAAGACGGAGGAGAGGTGGTAAGTATAGGCGACTGTATGTGCGTGTGTTGTGTGTATGTGTTAGGGGCTGCCATAAGCGTAGCGGGCTCTATGAGTCCCGGCTCCCGCTTACGGCCACCATCTTGGCTCACCCTGAGCGTGTATAGCTCTGCCGGACGTTGGGACAAAGTGACGGATGTGAGGTCACAAATCCTTCCGGCTTTTATATACAAGATTGCACACCCACAGACCTCCATATAGAATAATGCACCCCCACATTTCTCCATATAGAATAATGCACCCACACAGTTCTCTATCTGGAATGCACACCCAAAGTCCTCCATTTAGTATAATGCACGCCACAGTCCTCCGTATAGTATATTGCACACTTAAAGCATGACATATAGTACAATACACCCCCACATTCCTCCATATAGTATAATGCTCCGCTCCATACACCTCGTACACATTCGGCTCCGCTCCATACACCTCGTACACATTCGGCTCCGCTCCATACACCTCGTACACACACGGCTCCGCTCCGTACACCTCGTACACACGTGGCTCCGCTCCATACACCTCGTACACACACGGCTCTGCTTGGTACACCTCGTACAAACTCGGCTCCACTCTGGAAACACACGGCTCCGCACACCTCGTACATGTGGCTCAGCTCCGTACACACGTTACTCTGCTCAGTACACCTCATACACACTCAGCTCCGCTCCGTACACACTCGGCTCCGCTCTGTACACCTCTTGCACACTCGGCTCCGCTCCGTACACCTCGTACACACTCGGCTCCGCTCCGTACACCTCGTACACACTCGGCTCAGCTCCGTACACACTCGGCTCAGCTCCGTACACCTCGTACACACTCGGCTCAGCTCCGTACACCTCGTACACACTCGGCTCAGCTCCGTACACCTCGTACACACTCGGCTCAGCTCCGTACACCTCGTACACACTCGGCTCAGCTCCGTACACCTCGTACACACTCGGCTCCGCTCCGTACACCTCGTACACACGTGGCTCCACTCCATACACCTCGTACACACATGGCTCTGCTTGGTACACCTCGTACAAACTCGGCTCCACTCTGGAAACACACGGCTCCGCACACCTCGTACACGTGGCTCAGCTCCGTACACACGTTACTCTGCTCAGTACACCTCATACACACTCAGCTCCGCACCGTACACACTCGGCTCCGCTCTGTACACCTCGTACACACTCGGCTCCGCTCCGTACACCTCGTACACACTCGGCTCCGCTCCGTACACCACGTACACACTCGGCTCCGCTCCGTACACACGCGGCGGCTCCGCTCCGTACCCCACGTACACACACGGCTCCGCTCTGTACACCTCATACACACTCGGCTCCGCTCCATACACCTCGTACACACGTGGCTCCGCTCCATACACCTCGTACACACATGGCTCTGCTTGGTACACCTCGTACAAACTCGGCTCCACTCTGGAAACACACGGCTCTGCACACCTCGTACACGTGGCTCAGCTCCGTACACACGTTACTCTGCTCAGTACACCTCATACACACTCAGCTCCGCTCCGTACACACTCGGCTCCGCTCTGTACACCTCGTACACACTCGGCTCCGCTCCATACACCTCGTACACACGTGGCTCCGCTCCATACACCTCGTACACACATGGCTCTGCTTGGTACACCTCGTACAAACTCGGCTCCACTCTGGAAACACACGGCTCCGCACACCTCGTACACGTGGCTCAGCTCCGTACACACGTTACTCTGCTCAGTACACCTCATACACACTCGGCTCCGCTCCGTACACCACGTACACACGCGGCTCTGCTCCGTGCACACGCGGCTCCGCTCCGTACACCACGTGCACACTCGGCTCCGCTCCGTACACCTCGTGCACACTCGGCTCAGCTCCGTACACCTCGTGCACACTCGGCTCAGCTCCGTACACCTCGTGCACACTCGGCTCAGCTCCGTACACCTCGTGCACACTCGGCTCAGCTCCGTACACCTCGTGCACACTCGGCTCAGCTCCGTACACCTCGTGCACACTC
Source organism: Allobates femoralis (assembly GCA_033576535.1). Lineage (NCBI taxonomy): Eukaryota > Metazoa > Chordata > Amphibia > Anura > Aromobatidae > Allobates > Allobates femoralis. The sequence goes on along the minus strand of JARQOC010000004.1, from coordinate 253,298,320 downwards.
GGCTCAGCTCCGTACACCTCGTGCACACTCGGCTCCGCTCCGTACACCTCGTGCACACTCGGCTCCGCTCCGTACACCTCGTGCACACTCGGCTCCGCTCCGTACACCTCGTGCACACTCGGCTCCGCTCCGTACACCTCGTGCACACGCGGCTCCGCTCCGTACACCTCGTGCACACGCGGCTCCGCTCCGTACACCTCGTGCACACGCGGCTCCGCTCCGTACACCTCGTGCACACGCGGCTCCGCTCCGTACACCACGTACACACACGGCTCCGCTCCGTACACCTCGTGCACACTCGGCTCCGCTCCGTACACCTCGTGCACACGCGACTCCGCTTCATACACCTCATACACACTCGGCTCCGCTCCGAACACCTCATACACACTCAGCTCCATACACCTTGTACACACTCGGCTCCACTCCTTACACCTCATACACACGCAGCTCTGCTACATTCACACTATACATCCCTCTTGATCCCACACAAACTCACCTCTTTTCACAAACTCATTTCTTTACCTCTTCACTTTTTGCTTGGTGGAAGCTGCCCTGCATAGTCGGAGATGCTGATCATGTGATCCCTGACTCCTCCCCCTTCATTGACATCATCACAGGTCCTGTAAGCACAGGCCTGTGCAGCTCCACAGGTGGGCTCACACTGCAGGGTGGGGGGGGATAACGCGGCGGCAGCGGCCAGGACTATAGTAGAGAGAGTGGCATCAGCAGGGAGCCCGCGCTACCACCGGGCGCCCCTGCGGATGCCGTCCTCTGTCTACTAGCAGCCGCACAGATCTAGCAAAGTTCCTGGGAGCGGGAGCAGGGCAGCAAATAACAATGATAGCTGTCTCCCTGCGGCGCCCCCTGGAGCGTGGCGCCCTGTGCGGCCGCACGACTCGCACATGCCAAGGGCCGGCCCTGTGTGCAGCCCTATATTCAGTTCGACAATGTAGCCCTTAGACCAAAAAATATTATGCACCTCTGTTCAAGGACTTGTGGGAAAATCAGAGTTGATTTTAGTTCAAATTTTTGTACAGAGCTGGGAAATTGTAAAAGGATCATAAACTTTCAAGCAGCACTGTAAAGAAGCAAAAAGTACATGAATAAAGTAACTCTGCACATAGTAACCAATCAGATCATTTGGATTTTCTAACCTGCTCGAGAAATAAAGTAAAGGAGAAATCAATCTTCTGATTTATAGGTAACACTGACACTATTAGCCAGTTCTTGTTATGTAATTGAACCCACAGGCATAGTTTCCTAGAATTCTGTGTTGTGCTGTTCCTGTTACTCCTCTTGGAAATGTATGAACAAATTAATAACCACAAACTAACTTTCTCTGTATTAAATAAATATATTAAGTTGTATGCAACATAGATGTTCTCTTGTGGGTTGCAATGGTCACTTAAAACTATAAAGTCAGCCTGTCACCAGGTTTTTCCCATATAAAGTGTGGCCAACTAGTAAGTCCTTACATACAGCAATCTAAGTCCCCAAGCTGATCTGCATAACATAAAAAAGAAGGGGTGGTTCGGTACAATGGTGTCCCTGATCTTGATTCAGCGACTCTTCTCCTCTTGCTTTGTGCGGATGACGCATCCTATGACATGTCCTACCTCATCCACACAGTGTCCTCAATTGCGCTACTACGCACACTAACCCCTTTTAGTATTGCTGAGGACAGTGCTAAGTATGTTAGTGTGCATGCACTCTTATCGTGCCAGAAATTTTATACCATATGTTTTTTTTAAGATTACATATTTATTATCAGGATTTTTTTTTGGGGGGGGGGGGGGGGGGGTATTTCAAAAATTAAAAAATATTGCTACAAAAAATGATTAGTTCCCGATGCATTAGTAATATAGAGTACTGCGATAACAGGGGGCTGTGTGGGGGACATTATACTGCATGGAGGGACGTGGGGGTTACAGCAGGGGATCACGTGTTGAGGGCCACCATACTTTGCCGCAGGGTGGATTTGATTTAAATCTAACTGATTTAAATCACGATTTAAATCACTAGTCAGTAAGGCTTGATTTAAATCAGTGATTTAAATCAAAGTTTCTACCTAAACTAGTTCTTGCTACTTTAACATGCAAGTAGATGAAGATTTTTAGAATCACTTTTTATATTACTTTTTTCTCCCCAGTTTAATGGTTAATCATTCATATTTGGACACCACTGTTCTGTTGTACTTAGGAAGGAGAAAAATAATCCTGACCTTAATAACAATTTAAATAGATTTATTCAACTGAAACAATAACAACATTACAGCATACCGTATTTTTCGCTTTATAAGACGCTCCGGATTATAAGACGCACTCAGATTTTAGAGGTGGAAAATAGGGAAAAAAATATTTGTAGCAAAAAATGTACTTTGATATGACACTCAGGCCCTGCGACCAGTCAGCGCTGGTGTCTGTTTCCTTCGGATGCAGGTGCAGCATGTGAGCAACACCAATGACTCCAGTGTCTGATGGCGGGGAGACAGACGCCAGCACTGATTTGTCGGAGGGCTGAGTCTCATATTAATGGGACATGAATATGCAACTTCTGACAATGTTGGAACTGCTGCAGCATGGGGGGAAGGGTGCGTGCACACGATCAGTATACGCAGCGTTTTGGACGCAGCGTCTTGCTGCTGTGTCCAAAATGCTGCATAGTACAGTACAAGCATAGTGGATGAAATATGTAGAAATCACATCCTCACTATGCTTAACCCGCCCGCAGTGATATGACAGCTGCGGTGCGGGTGCCGGTTCCCCCTCCGCATGTTTATTTCATGCTGCGGAGTCGGAAGCGGCTTCCATCGGGTGACTGCAGGGAGAAGCCGCCCTGCACCCGCTGCACATGGTGAGTACAGGACGGCTGCGGTCTCCCTGCGGCCACCCGTGGCTTCACTCAGGTCCGGAGGAGCCGCGTCCAACATGCAGCTCCTCCCGACCATGAGCACACAGCCTTAGTATGGTCCTTATTACTTTTACAAGGGCCAACAAGGTGAATGAGAAGGGATTTGTTCATGTAGTAGCAATCCCTTTAAGAACTATAACTCCCAGCATGTACTGTAGATCCTATAGCATGCTTGGAGTTCTAGTTAAGCACAGTATTGTTGTGTTAACTTTACTTTATTAGTGGTTATGTTACACATCCATGTGCACTCACTTTAATGTGTCCTGCTTTGTGGCCAGTCTGCATATAAAGTTCTGATGTGATGTACTGTAAAGAGGGAGGGCCAGGGAGGGGGTCTGAACACTGCTGAAATACGATGCTCCAGCCTCTGTCTCCTAATTACAAGTCACCACTACAGAGCTTGACCTATAGATGCAGGATGTAGATACAGGAGCTGTACACTGGTGTTATGCAGGCTCCAGCCCTGCTCTAATAGACTGAAGCTCCTGAACTGCAGACCTGACCGACCTTCCTGGATTTCTGCACAGGGCAGGGCTCAGCAGGAGGACACATTACAGAGAGCAGAGGGAGTGAGGCCAGGACACTGTGACAAGGTGCCTGTGACAAGGTGCCTGTGATAAGGTGCCTGTGATAAGGTGCCGATCTGCTCTACCCCTGTCTCCATCGCAGCACAAAGCACAAAGCTCAGTGCTCCTTCACTTGCTGCAGCTGCACCCCCGACACCTGCATTCTCACTTTCTCCAGTACACAATATCCCCAGCCACTGCAAGAAGCTGGGGAGAGACCATGTGTGCAGGCTAAGCATCTTCTCCTGCTCCCTGTGCTCTCACCTCTCGTGCAGTCTTCAGTGCAGAGAGGTGGGTGGAGACTGGGAGCAAGTGAAGTGAATATCTAAGTAGTTAATGAGTCGGGGACACGTGGTGCTCCTGCCGCCCCGGATTCTTCAGCAGGGACCATTCCCTGCCACTTCTGTCCCCACTTCACTGCTGTCTCCCCCTCCCCAGCAACTGAGGATGCTAGAATGTTATATTCCTTTTATAAGACGCACCCCCACTTTCCTCCAAAACTTGGAGGAAAAAAAGTGCGTCTTATAAAAGGAAAAATACGGTAAGTTATTTGCTTAAACAAACATCCATGTTTGTTAACTAATTTGGCTAAACAAAATATATATATATTTTAAGAAACTTAGACTGTCAGCCCAGCCGACACATGAAAAACTTAAATACTACTGTCCCTGCTGTCCTCTGTAGCTCACTTGTCGTCATCTTCATCATCTTCTTCTTTGTTCCTATTCATAAGCTGGAAAAGAAAAACAAGCTTTCCTGCTTTATTGGGTCCCAACCGATTTCTCAATTTAGAATGAATGAGTCCAAAGGAAGAGAATATTCTTTCAACGCCTGCAGAAGCTACTGCTGTTAAAAGTGAAATCATTACTTGAACAGTCTCTTAATCCAAGCGCTTAAGTGACTTCCACCAGTTTACTGGTGTGACCTTCCTTAAAATATCTTCAGCAAACATATATTTCTTGAATGGTTCCCCCTTAGCTCTGAAGTTTATTATAGTTGGCATTAAAGATAGATGATTGCTGGATACCCATGTCATAGCTAACTCCTCTTCCTCAGCACTTAGGTTTTGACCCTGATATTGGATATTGACAATATTTGCCAAAAAATGAGCTGGAGTCAGTGCTTGTCCCATTCGTTTGTTTACTGCTTGTAATTTAATTCTGTCCATGTGTAGTTCTGTTTTTAAGTGTTCACTCAGTTCCTTCCAAATTTCAACAGCATCCGCAATAAAACAGCTATTTTTCTGTATTTTGTTTAAAGCTTGAGAGATGGGTTTCAGGAAGCTCAGCATATGTTCAACATTTCTCTTAAGCCCAATGTTGAGGATTTTGGCCGTGACAGTGCCATCTATTTTATCTCGATTTTCTTCACAAAGTGTCATCAGAATAGGCCAGTTTTTGATATACTGCTCAAAACAGTCCACCACAGAGTTCCATCTAACATCTTGTGGGAGCGTTAGCTTGGTTCCACCCATCCTTTTCAGAGCTGCTGCAGCAAAATGATTATTACGGAAGTATTTAGCAATTTCAACAACATTAGCCTTTATTTCTGGAACACTTAAGTCTTTGGCTAAGAGGTGCAGCAAATGAGCACTGCAACCATATGTTATTAGCAGCTTTGTATTCCCTCCCTGCTCTTCTAAATCTCTTCTCATCTTGGATACGTTTGCAGCATTGTCAGTGACCAAACTGCGTACTAGACATTTGAATTTTTTGTTCACATGTCGTTATAGCTTTTACTGCCACTTCTTGTAAGTATTCTGCTGTGTGTGCATTTCCTGACGTATCAGTTGTTTGTGCAAGGAAGACTTTACCTTCTTCTGTTGTTATACAAGCACATACAATAGGATCATTGTGGACATTACTCCACCCATCAATACTTAGGTTAACAATTTTACCCTCCAGAGCTGTTGCACATTGCTGGATCAAGTGTATGACAGAGAAATGGAGCAGTTTCCCTGCAACATCAGCTCTGCTGGGTGGACTGTATCCTGGTCTCAGTGACTGAACCAGATTAATGAAATGTGGCTTCTCAGTCAGACGGAAAGAAGAGTTCGTTGCATAAATAAACTGGGCAATTTTTTCATCAATCAACTCTTTTTCTAATCTGCTAGTTCTGATCACAAACCTATCTATGGTTGTTCCAGGAGGTAAAGGTTTTTTCTTCCTTTTGGGTGATGGTGATATGTGGCTGTGGGTGTCTGATGATGATGCTGCTGCTAATGAAGCACTATCCTGGATGGATAACTCTGAAACTGTAGAACAGGATGATGGTGATCTTGGAGGTGGATAGTTTCCAGAATCCATGAATTCCCCTAAACAAAAAAAGTCAATGCTGTTATTTTATTGTTTATTATACAATTTCTGCTTATTGTACACAACACATCACTGCCCCTGCCCCAAAAGGAATATTTGTTTTTCTTCATAACTGTACCAAATGACAGTAACATGCAGTAATAATAAGAAATATCATTTTTCTCACACGACAGTTCAGTCTTTAGAAATAGGATTCAATAAAAATGTTTACCAACCTGAAGATCCTGCCTGTTCAGAAGTGTTTCTTTGGTCATCTTCATCACCTCATGATGTTGCCTCATTCGCGCCACTAGGCCTTGCATCTCTTTGTTGCATCGTTTGCATTTTGCACGCATGCCTGCCTTACCGATAGGCGAAGGAGCTTCATTAAAATATTCCCAAACTGGGTCTCTTTTACGGTCTGCTGCCATTATAAGGAAAGAATGTAATAAACCTCAGATCGTACCCACAAACAGATCCAGACTTGTCTGTCTGTGGCTATGCTGCAGTATTGTGCTCAAAGTTTCACTTTCATTTTCTTGTCTGCTTGCCCTTCCTCCTCCTCACACTTAGATTCACATTCTTGTTGTGTTGTGCAGATCTATTCCACTCCAAACAATCAGAAACATATTGTCTAACTTCTTGGACTTGGCACTGAAGGGGTTGATTCTTATTCATAGGTTTGTAGAACAATAGGATTAAGGTCTTTTTCTCAACTCTGTTTATGTTGTAACATTTTTGCCGTGAAGAAGAGGCTGGGACCTCTGCGGAGTCAAATTCAGTTTTGAGAACTGCGTAAGTAAAGCGAGCGTCTGTGATAATATAGGAGAGAAACTGCCCACTAATCCTACAGAAACCTCTGGAAGAGCATGGCATTGTGAATGTTACACATATACAGCCTTTATTCTACTGAGTTAAACAACTCAGCTTTATCTCATGATGGAAGAACCTTTGGATGGTAAAATATTTTCCTCAAAAAGCAGTTTATTGAAAAAAATCCGATTTAAATAAAAAAAATCTGATTTTTTTTATTTTTTTAAAAAAAACATTGATTTTTATCCACCCTGCTTTGCCGGGGTAGTTGAGTAGTTGCTGTTCTCAGTATAAATTAAAGAAAATCGGTCAGCAGGTTTTTTTTCAAGTAATTAAATTTATTGGATTGTTTCTTTTGTATTACGTAATGCCATTACTCGGTGGCATTAGCTTTGACTTTACATGTTTTTCTATCTCCTTCAGTTAAACAAGTTAGCAAAATGAATAAATAAAACAAGCAAGTAAATTCAACTTAATTCAGGTCTGTAATCAAATTGAGCAAGGCCTAAAAATAGACAGGATGAAACAATAAAGGATAATTATGCTTTATAAAAATATTCTACATATTTTCATATTATTAAAATAACTATCCACATAATTTTTCCTACATGACAAAGTTGTTGCCACGACTGAAAAGACAACAAATACATAAAGCACAATATTAAAAAGCATATAGCAGTTGGCTGATATTAGCCATGTCACTCATCAGTAAGGTTGTCATTCATTTATATGACTTGCAGAAGGGCTTCATAGTAGACAGGTAAAGGTATCATCTCCAGGTTAACATCCACATTTGCCAAAACCTCGGGAGAGATCATCAGTTGTGTTATTGGACCGACTCTTTGCAAGGCACAAGCATGGCAAATGTATCCTCCGGTATCTTCAGTTTTGTCACTCTGCACAGAAAAAAAAGACTTGTGTATGAAATCAAATGGTCATGTAGAGTTTACTCAATACAATGAAAGATAAAAAGTCAGTATCAAGCAACAGACTGGACAACCAAGCCTTTACACTCATGGTAGAATTGGTGCAATGAAAAAAAATATATAAAAAATAAAATAAAAGATTATTAGGTTATAAATAAATAAATGTTCTTGAAAATAATTTATCTACATAGGTTATACTGCATATTTCTAAATTGTAAACTGTGCTGAAACACAAGTGTAAAATATTTAAAAATACCCCTATAATTAAAGGGATGATAGAAGCAGAGTGCCAATGCTGCACTCAACTCACCCAAAGCATCCATCACCCAGGATCTATAAAGTTTTCAGGAAGGGGTGGCGATGCAAGAAACTAATAAGTAACTGCATTTCTACCTCTTGGTGACATCCTGTTCCTGGAGGGTCAATGGGCGCTGCGGGGAAGTGAGTGTAGCCCTAGCCTCCTGTGACATCATGTGTGAGACTCCTCTCAAACACAGTGTCAAAGAAAGTAAATTGGAAAAAAAAAAAACACACATTTACGGTTTAGCTAGATAGGGAAACGTGTAAAGAATTGAATAAGAAAGAATGACAAAGTGCTTACTGTGTAAGGATAGATATTTAAAAAATACATTTTAGGTACTGGACCACCCCTTTAATAATTATGCTCCAAGGGCTCATTCAGAGGTCAGTGATTCTTGTTCACAAACAATCAGTGTTTTATTCCCGAACCATTAAAATATTAAAAATAAGACAATAGATGTCTGAGTGAGACCATGAAGTGCTAAAATGATGGATTATCCATACAATTAGACCCTGAATTAACTCTTTGATAATAAAGCACATCTAAAGCATGGCACCCGTAATGCCGGAAATACTGAGCACTATGAATAGTTATTTTTCTTATTTTTCTTCAGGGACTTTGTAATCCTCTTTCTCTCAGTTGTACTCAGGAAGAGGCCAGAGTTGTCAGAAGGACTATACAGCAATTCAATTAGCACATCACACAGTCCCACTTATCCAGTACTGGGGAATAATATGTCCAACCAAATAAAAGATTTTCACAGGAAATATCTAATATCTATGGAATTGAAAAACGAGGTTTGGAATTTCATTATTACATAATCTGTGTAAAGCAGCATATGTGAGTAATTAAAAATGGTGCAAGCCCTTACATAAGTGATTGGCAGCTTTCTCATAGTCAGGACAGTCTGTTCTGGAATGGAATTCTTACAATGCGGTAAAACACAATGCACTGGGCCGTCTTTCAACATCTCACTTGACAGCTCTGCTTTTAGGGAATATTCCTACAATAGTTAAACAAGAAACAGGTCAGCAATCATGTATACAAATACCTAGCAAACAAAAGGTTAATGAATTATTGCAAAATAATACAAATTGATCACAGTTGGGAAAACCATTCTTAATAAGTAGCATTTTTTCCACATTTGGCTAAAACATTTGCTGCCCTTTATGACACAAGACTTCCATTCAGCAGCCTTCACCTCACAAAGCATGGAGATGCACTGACACCTGCCTGCTGCCAATCCATAGCAAGCTCTGCACTGATCTTTAAATGATCCTATAGATGAATCCTCTTTGGGAGACTGTTCTTATACTTATTTGATGTCATTGGGCACCAAGCTTTTCTTTAGTGATTCAACCTCTCTTTCTTTGAAGTTATTGATGATGTTATAAAGGGTTGATTTAGGGACAATCTTAAAAGTAGCAATATCAGTGCCTGTAAAGGTCTCTAATGCAAAGCAATGCTAGACTACTCATCCTTAGAAGTAATCATGGATAACGGAAGAAGACAATGGCCCCAAATTCATCCAAGTGTTTACGCCAGTTTTGGCATAAAACCCTTTGAAAAGTTGCTAAATCATGGCGCAACTCAACGTCGTGACTCTTGGCAAGTTTATGACAATTTTGGGTAGCTCCGTCAAAATGAGCAGAGCTGAAGAGTAGTCGGGTCAGGACTGGATTATGACGGCATGTGAAATTCTTTAATGGTGACGGCTCTACACCCAGCACTTTCTAATCATGCGTAAAGCAAGACAAGGAGATCAGCTCTGTATCCTTACATCTCACACACTTAAAAAAACCTAAGCTATGGTTGGAGTGTGTCCACTAGTACGATACTGCCTGCTTATGACTGGGCAACTCATTCAGACTGAAGATGTACACGCCCCCAGTGAAAAGTAATAACATGCATTAGCACTTAAAATGGAATCAGTCAGTAGAATCAACTCTCCTAAGCCATTTAACAGGAGTTACCAGGTTGAGACATGTAACTAACGGTGTTATGCAACACTATTGTTTAGCAATCTCCTAAACCTGGCTTCACACTATGTTTTTGGTTATCCTGTTGTGTCTGTTTTTGAAACGAACAGAACAGGATCGTTTTTGCTCCCATATATCACCATGATGCCAGATTGGACATATTTGGCCATCCAGTTTTGTGTATTCAGTCCCGGATTCGTTACTGTCCTGTTTTTCACCGGTCCCAAAAACAAAGTCTGCACCGTTTTTAGGCTCCGGTGACAAAACTGGACAGAAACGAATCTGGTTCGGTCTGGGCCCACTTAACAGGGGGGCCTATGGAGCCGGATCCGGGAAAAAAAAAAAAGAAGAAGAATAGTTTCCCGGATCCAGTTCCAGGGTACAAAGTATGCTCAGAACAAGAGCACTGCTCTGTACCCGTGGTACATGTGTGTAATTTCACTTTAGCAGTATATCTATATACACTGCTAAAGTGAAATTAAGTCAATGTATGGTTAAAAATAAAAAAAAAAGGAGAATTTTGTGTACTCACTGCAAATTCCTTTTCTCTTAGCCTCTAATTGGTGGACACAGGACCATGGGTGTTATACTGCTGTCCACTAGGAGGCGACACTATGCAGAATCTGTAAAAGAGTTAAAAGGCTTTTCCTCTTCAGTATACACCTCTGGAGCAAGAAGTCCTTTACCAGTTTTGTGCCAAAGCAGTAGGAGAGTTAACAGATAATAACAGTAAAACAAGGACTGTATCCACACAGGCAACTTGTGTACACAGCTATAGCTAATGAAGTAATAACTGTGTAATCAGTCATGTAACTAAACAGGCACGTGTGTTAGCAGTTAACCTCCCTAGTGTTATTCCCGAGCCTGACTCGGGGTTAAAAATCACTGCCAGAAGCGGTAACCCCGAGTCAGGCTCGGGCTTACCCGCGGTAGATGCGGTAAAAAAACCGCATCTGCCGCACTTGCCGCATAGCCGCCGCACATGCGGCGCGGTTGCGGTATTCGCCATAGGCTAGGGTCACATCAGCGTTTTTTTTTTTTTTTAAATCCTGATCCGGTTTTGAGCTTTTAAAAAGCTCAAAACCGGACCAGGAAACGCTCCTCATAGGAGCCCATGCAAAACACCGGATGGCTTCACAAGCCATCCGGTGGCCGGATCCGGCACTGCTGCCTGCGTTAAAAATCATGCAGGCAGCAGTTTTCGCGTCGTTAAAGGGGCGTGGCTAACTATGTGCCGCGGTTAGCCACGCCCCTTTAACGACGCGCCCGCCCTCACAACACTGGATTACGGCCAGAGGGGGCGGCCATCAAGAAGGAGCGGGCGGAGGCTACTGCACACAGCCCCGCCCATGGAATTCCCTGCTCTCTGGCTCCGGAACATGTAAATATATACTTACAATGCAATTGTGACAATTCTTTATGTAAAACACATAATAAAAGCATAATTGTAATAGAGGGGTGTATGCACCCCTGTATAGTGATAGGGGGGGGGGGGCACCTTTGGTTGACATGCACGGGCTCCGAAGAGCCCGTGCCCGTTGAGAAATTGTAGAAGAACACTATAGAAGTGGGCGGCCGGTCTGTAGGGGGGTCTAAGCCCCCCTACAGACCTCAAACAATCATTTAGATCAATAATTTAACTCTTTATTACGTTTGCTGATCCCGGCAATAGCCGGGATCCGCAACCTATGCAGTTACCGGATGGCTCAGGATTACACATCCTGAGCCATCCGGTGACCGCAGTGCGGTAATCAGCACACATTTTTGACAAAAAATGTGTGTGACCGGCATTGCATTCACCGCATCCGGATCCGGATGCGGTGAATGCAATTCATGTTTGCAATGTGACCCTACCCATAGTAAGTATAGGGGGACTTGCGGCAGATGCGGCAAGTGCGGTTTTGCACTTGCGGCAGGTGCGGCCGCGGAAAAAAAACGCACTTGCCGCACCTGCCGCAAGTGCAAAACCGCACTTGCCGCATCTGCCGCAAGTCGCCCTATACTTACTATGGCAAATACCGCAACCGCGCCGCAAGTGCGGCGGCTATGCGGCAAGTGCGGCAGATGCGGTTTTTTTTACCGCATCTGCCGCGACCGCGGGTAAGCCCGCTTTTAGCGCAAAATTCTTTACCAACTCATAACGCCAGGGAGGTTAAGAGTTATCATAGTAATAATAGTACCACAAGGCCTGTCTAACCAGGCATTTGTGTAATTAGTGAGGAGTTAACGGAGCAATGATTGAATAACAAGGCCTGACCTGAACAGGCTTACAGTACTAGAAGGCCTGTACCTAAACAGTTACCAGTTTAAACTGTCACCGTCAACAGCTTGCTAATAGTCACATATGCGTAACTATGTTAACCATGTAACCGCTGACAAGCCATGTGAGAACTGTAGCAAGGGCCCCTCCAGGGCAATAGGGCGCGTGCTGTGTCCCCCAATTAGAGGCTAAGAGAAAAGGAATTTAAGGTGAGTACACAAAATTCTCCTTTTCTCCTTCGCCTCATTGGGGGACACAGGACCATGGGACGTGGTAAAGCAGTCCCTGGGTGGGAAAACGGCATGGAACTAGTAACACTGAGCACGTTCAGTGAAGAACTATGTACCAACAGGCGGGCCGCAGGAGCCTGGAGGCCACGTCTACCTATACCTGCGTTTGCCAAGAACTGAGTGTAAATACTGTATTGGCTTGAGTATGTGTGTGGGCTGACTGTTTGGCTGCCTTACACACTTGTTGCTCTGACCACTGTTGCCGAACGGCCTAGGAGGTTTCCACTGCTGTAGTATAATGTGCTGTGACACTGAAGGAAGTGGTGAGCTTTAGATGGTATAGTCAGCTTAGATGGTTAGACTAATCCATCTGTTTAGAGGAGCCTCAGAAGCTGACTTGAATTTATTTCTGCTTTCTGGAAGAAGGAAGAAAGAGAATTCGACGTCTTTGACGGGCACTGTCTTGGATACTTAGCTGCATATGGACCCGCTAAGGTCCTGCATATGTAGGTTCATCGCGACGTGATAGACTAAAGTTGGGCGCAGCGACGGCCGAGAGATATCTTTATTTAGGTGAAAGGACTATATTGCCTGTAGAAGACGGATGGAACCAGCAGTAGGGTAATCTTGTCTTTGTGGAAGATCAGAAAAGATGGTTTACAGGAGATAGCCGCCAGTACCAATACTGCCACCGACACATACCATTGTTTGGATGAGAATGCCAATATGCTATATGAGTAATATGCTATATAGGCTCAAAAGGTGGTTCCTGTGGGGCCGTGAGGACAAAGTTCATGTTCCACGTGTAGTCTAGGTGTATGGAGACCTTAAATGGCATACTCTTCGAAGGACGGATTTCACTGGCTGAAACCTGCAGTGAGAGACTCTGAGGCTAAACCGGAGTCTAGGTCTGCGTGAAAGAAACAGAGATCTTGGTATGAAATAAGGCCAAGGGGCATGACCTCTAGAGGTGCCATAAGCAAAACAACAAAATGATTACACCTGCTTAATGTTATATCATTGATAAGGTTGGTTTCCTTGCTGTGACTATGGTCGCTACAACATCCTGGAAATAAACCCTTGGGTTAAGTTCCAGGTCTTAATGGCCATGTTATTAATTTCATGGTTGAGGAATTCTGAGGGTGAACCGGCCCTGAGAAAACAGGACTGGACTGTATGTTATTCGTCCTGGTACTGCTGCTATGAGTTGGACGCAATCTGCGTACTAAGTGTATCTGGGCCATTCTGATGCAACAAGGATGATACGGCGAGATTCTTGTTTGATATTCCGCACTAACTTGGCAGTGGTGAAGGAATATACAGGAGACGGATACAGGTCCAATCTTGGACTATTGCGTCTGTCGTATTGACTGTGGGTCCTGGGACCTGGGCAGGATGGTTGGAATCTTGGCATTGAGGCGTGACGCCGTCAGGTCTACCTCTGTGGTTTCCTGTCGCTGACAGCTTTGAAAGAGGACATCTGGATGAAGGCTGAGTCTATTCCTTGGTGGGTTAGAACATCCGCTTTTTAGATGTGTACACTTCTAGATGTTCACACAAGGCATGAGAACAGGTAACAGTACAAAGTTCGCTGATTCGACGCAGTGCAGGATGTGGCGAACGTCTGTTACCGCTTGGATACTGCTGGTTCCACTCTGGTGGTTGACATCTGTCACGGATGTGACTTTGCAGAATCTTGGACAAAGTGCTTTAGTGTCCGCGCTGCTGCTCCGAGACCAATGAAACACAGACAAGGGAATGTCTGGGTCAGATACAGCCTTCATTTTCCTACGCATTTCGGAGCCTCCTCCCAAGCTCCTTCCTCAGTTGTTCCCTGAGGAAGGAGCTCGGGAGGAGGCTCCGAAACGCGTAGGAAAATAAAGGCTGTATCTGATCCAGACATTCACTTGTCTGTGTTTTATTGGTCTCAGAGCAGCAGCGCGGACACTGAAGCACTTTGTCCAAGATTCTGCATCACGATCACGGTCACCGTTGAGAGTGCGGTCCCTGCAGCAGCTGCCTGTACGCTATTCTACCAGTTGTGGGTTTCACAACTGACAAAGGTGAGCAATTCCACACCGCTAAGTGAAAGTGTCATCTGAGATAAGACCCTAAAAGCGCATTCTTTTTTTCACACACGGATGTGACCTTGTCTGACTGTGTTCTGACATGTACGAGTGCCAGAGGGTGACCGAATGATTTCAGCACCAGAAATACTGCCTGAATCTTCATAGATTGAGGGTAATATTCGGGCAAGGACGCAACTACTGCCATGTGCATTGTGATGTCTACCTACTGTTGTTGTGCCATGCATAGCATGGAGCATTGAAAAAAAGGGCGGAGGTGTAGGTGAGCCAATGCAACTGCCTCCCATGCTGCCAATATCCTGTCTAGGACTTCCATGGCAGTTGTGACTGATTGAGGATACAGCTGACGGAAATTGGGGATTTCCTGACTAAGAATCCGTGCCTTGTCTGGGGAACTTTTGACTCTAGCTGTGGATGTGTTGCAGCTAAAGGCAGGTGTGTGTATCTGGTGCGGTGTGCCCAATATGGCTGATACACCATATGTGATGGTGTAGCATGCGGCTGTCAGGCGTACGCAGCTTAGCTGGTACTGCTGGAGTGTGTGTGCTGTGTTGTTGCATGTGCCTTGGAATTGTGGTAAACTTGTGTAGGTTGCTTGGCCAACCGAGTGTTCTTAACGTGAACCGTGAAAGCGACACGGTGTTCGCAGTCTTTGAAAGTCATGCGTTGGTGAATAAGTTGTCAAGCCATGGGATACTCCTGGGATGCAGTATAGACATTGCTAACTTCAATCAGGGAAAACTGTCTATGTGCTACCATCTGACAGTATTCTCCTTTGACCCCTGAGCAGAGAAGTGACTGACTGCGTGGAATGAATTTCGGGCCACGGTCATACTGGGGACTGGAGAGCCCATCCCATGGGTTAATGTAGGCGGGAGTCTGCTAGGTTCTGATTCGGATCGGTCTGTGCCGAGTGCTTGCACGTGTTATCTCAACCTAAGTGCCTATGCAGGTGCAGCGAGGCGATTGGTAGCTGGGCTCGTGTTTCACGTTGTACGACCTAGAGCTTCATATTTGTAGTGTGGGGAGGGAGGCCGGCCAGGCCTTGTGCCGTCGCAACTTTAACCCGAGTCCCCAACAGTGGGGAGTCGAGGAAAGAGTATGGCCTATAGCAGTGATGGCGAACTCCAGGCCTCGAGTGCCACCAACAGTGCAGGTTTTCAGGATTTCCTCAGCATTGCACAGAGGTTGGAATCATCACCAGTGCAGGTGATTATATTATCACCTGTGCAATATAAGAAAATCCTGAAAACCTGCACTGTTGGTGGCACTCGAGGCCTGGAGTTCGCCATCACTGGCCTATAGCAATCTTGGCTACGACTCAGCGCCCCCGACAGTGGTTGCGCTGGGGAAGTAGTATGCTATGGATTATAGTTTCTAGAGACTTTTAGTTGAATTAACTGTGCAGCTGCGGATCAAGTGTTTCAGCCTGGGTCTTGTGACACTTGGTTGTCATCAGCCTCAACCAGACTCCAGCTACGGGGTGTGGACAGAATTGGCAACCTGTCCTGGGACGCCTTACATGTGTTGAGTAATTGCAGGTTACATCAACTTCAACTAGGCTGTCCAACAGTGAGGGGCCGAGGAAGGAATCTGTGAGGTAAACTTGTATTAAGTCAACCCGAACCTAGTTGTCTCTGCTGTGTGGGGACTCGGGGAGGAGTATGTTGGACGAGTCATTGATACGTTTGAATATCCTGTGCTGCACAAACGTTGGGTGCCCCGAGGAAAAGCCTTGTCGGTGCCTCACTTTAACCTAGCTACCCCTATGGTCAAGTCATAAGGTTGGATATGTGCACCAACAGGTAGCTGCATTAGGTATGGTTGTAGGACATAATTAATACTTGCGGTAGGCCATGTGCTGGACAGCGAACCTTAGCCTGTCCCAGTTCGGGCATTAGGGATGTGCTTACTACTGTAAAAAACGGTACCCAGCCTTAGGACCCTCCACTGCTAATCGTAGCAGTATGATGCTCATTACACGGTGTACATATGGGAGACAAGGTGAACCATGGTATATCACTGTTGGTCGTCTTGACGTTTCCACTGGTAGCCTGTCGCACTGCGACAGTGCTTATTGTGCTTCCTAAAGCCCCTGAGTGTGTGGCTTAAAGCGATTGCTATGTTTATTGTACCCCCGCACAGCGGATGCTGCGATACCTCCTATTAAAACTTTAGTAGTGCCTATTAGAGAAGCCAGAGAATAATGGGGGGCATTGCAGAGCGGACGTACCTATAGGGCCTGGCAGACTGTGCTGTATGTCCGTCTGCTGTTCCATGCTAGCGGGAGATCATGCGGGGACATGCACTGTAGGGCTGCTAAAGCCAGTTACTCGTTACACTAGTGTGTGCTTTGATGACCACGGCAGGGAAGAACAACAGTTGGGCTCCCAGTGTTTGTGAGGGTCTCAGTGTTATTGTACTCTCTGTTGGTTGTCCTCTATATATGTGCCCCCATGCCGACAGGGGCATGGGCCAGGGTCTGTCCACACACTGGCCAGCCGTCCTACCTGTATTATGATATGTGTGCCTGCACACCTGGCAGCACTGACATGTGTAGTGAAAACACATGTTTGGCTACTGTAGCACTATAAACTGTGCAGTGCTTGCCTTCTTTGTCTGCACACAGCTTAGCCGGCATCCTTGGCTTGTGAGTGCTAAGATAAGAGGAGGGGGATGGGCGGCTCACACAGGAACAATTGCAAAGAGGGAATCTCTCCCTGCAGCCCATACGAGGCTAGACAGCCCATTTGCCAGTCGCAAGAGCATCCAGAACGCTGGAACTCCTGCGCTTTGCTGTCAATGCAGGTTTCGGCTGCTGGAGGAGCACAGACAGCCTTGCCCCTGGCCTGAGACCTGGCCGCATATAATGTGCCCCCCGGCCCCTTCAGGAGCACCCAGCAGAGCTGGGGCTCCTGGAGCTGCAGCCTTGCAGCTTCCTGTGGGCAGTGTCCTGTAGAAGCACACAGCAAAGCTGAGGCTCCTGTCTCGTGCCGCTGTGTCCGTGCAGCCTGTCTGTGCCCTACCTGCGGTGTCTCGACCCAACAACCCCATGCGGGGTGATTAGGTAGGGATGCTGCCGTCCACCGTCAGAGGGCCCTTGCTTGTCCTCAACCTCAACTCAGAGACCCCAAAAGTGGGGGCCTGGGGAAGGAGGACCATCATCTCGACCTTAACCCAGCACCCCAACTGTGGGATGCAGAGGAGGGAGCGGCATGTGAATTGACCTCTCATCTTCAACCAAGCGCCCCCAAAATTGGGAGGCCGAGGAAGTAGCATGCAGGGAGTCTCTCCAGAGACCCACTTTTCTTCATCTTTAAAGAAGAAAATCCAAAAAAACAAAAACATTTTTTTAAAGAGAAATACAATTTAGTGTTCCTCCTAACGACACTAAGCAAAAACTGGTAAAGCACTTCCTGCTCCAGAGGTGTATACTGCAGAGGAGGAGCCTTTTAACTCTTTTACAGATTCTGCATAGTGTCTCCTCCTAGTGGACAGCAGCATAACACCCATGGTCCTGTGTCCCCCAATGAGGCGAAGGAGAAAAAGAGAATTTTGTTTACGTACCGTAAATTCTTTTTTCTTGAGTCATCAATGGGAGACCCAGACAATGGGGTTTAGGGCACTGCCCTCCGGAGGCCACACTAGGTACTACAAGTTTGTAGACACCGCGCCCTCCGCATATAAACCCCTACCGCAGGGAAGACCCTCAGTTTGGTTCATAAGCTGCGAGGAGACAAAATAAACCACACCCGATACCTCGGGAAAGAAACCGTACACAGACGGTCCAACAACCCGGAATAAACTGTCCCAACAGGGAACAGATCAAATGCAAACATGCAACGGAACAACTGGGTGGGTGCTGGGTCTCCCATTGATGACTCAAGAAAAAAGAATTTACGGTACGTAAACAAAATTCTCTTTTTTCTGATCATCATAATGGGAGACCCAGACAATGGGGATGTCCTAAAGCAAAACCCCAGGGCGGGAAGAGTTCCTCAAAGACGTGTAAAGATACGGTCCCCCTCAAAGGTGGGCAACCGCCGCCTGGAGGACCCGCCTGCCCAAACTTGCATCCGCAGAGGCATGGGCATGCACCATATAGTGCTTAGAGAAAGTGTGCAGGCTGGACCAAGTGGCCGCCTGACACACCTGCAGAGCTGAAGCGCGATGTCGCAAAGCCCAGGAAGCACCGACAGCTCTGGTCGAGTGCGCCTTCAAGCCCACCGGAAGAGGCTGACCCGCAGAACGGTAAGCCTCCTGAATGGGTGCCTTGATCCATCTGGCCA
Organism: Allobates femoralis; assembly: GCA_033576535.1. Classification (NCBI taxonomy): domain Eukaryota; kingdom Metazoa; phylum Chordata; class Amphibia; order Anura; family Aromobatidae; genus Allobates; species Allobates femoralis. Next base: position 253,279,665 of record JARQOC010000004.1, on the reverse strand, counting down.
AGGTCGATTTTGATGCCGCGGACCCCTTACAGCGACCCGCCGTAAGGATGAACAAAGAGTCAGAACTCCGGAAGGAGGCAGTCCTGGACACATAAATGCGTACAGCCCTCACTAGATCCAGAGTGTGGAGGTCGCGCTCAACCTGATGAACAGGAGCGGGACAAAATGATGGAAGAACAATGTCTTGGTTCAAGAGGAAAGTGGAAACCACTTTCGGCAAAAATTCCGCCCGCGGGCGTAACACCACCTTGTCTTGGTGGACTACCAGAAAGGGTGACTTGCACGAAAGTGCAGCCAATTCTGAAACCCGTCTCAGAGATGTAATTGCCACCAGAAAAACCACTTTCTGGGACAGATGAGAGAGGGAGACGTCCCTCAAAGGCTCGAACGGCGGTTTCTGCAGAGCCGTCAGGACCATGTTAAGGTCCCAAGGATCCAGAGGTCGCCTATATGGCGGGACCACCCGAGACACCCCTTGCAGAAACTGACGGACCTTAGGAAGGAGCGCCAAACGCCTGTCAAACAGCACTGAAAGAGCTGATACTTGACCCTTCAGGGAGCTGAGGGATAAGCCCAATTCCAAACCCGACTGTAGGAAAGCCAACAACGTCGGGATGGACAAGGGCCACGGTGCCCGTCCAGCAGAGGCACACCAGGAGAAAAAGATTTTCCACGTTCTGTGGTATATCTTCCTGGATACGGGCTTCCTGGCCCGATTCATAGTGGCAACCACTGTAGGAGAGAAGCCCCTGGATGTTAGCAGCCAGGCCTCAAGAGCCATGCAGTCAATCTGAGGGCCCTGGAATTGAGGTGGAAGAATGGGCCTTGCGCGAGAAGATCTGCGCGTTCTGGAAGAGCCCATCGGAGTCCGCCTGACAGTTGCCACAGATCCGGATACCAGGACCTCCTGGGCCAATCCGGAGCCACTAGAATGGCTATGGTGCACTCCGTCCTGATTTTCCACAAAACCTTGGGAATCAGAGCTAGAGGTGGGAACACATATGGTCGATGGAAGCTGGACCAACTCAGGATCAGGGCGTCTGCCCCCAGAGACTGAGGATCCCATGATCTCGCCATGTATTGCGGCACCTGATGATTCAGGCGCGAGGCCATCAGATCCACGTCCGGAGTGCCCCATCTGCTGCAGATGTCCCGGAAGACGTCTGGATGAAGAGACCACTCCCCGGCGTCCATCCCCTGTCGGCTCAGGTAGTCGGCCTCCCAGTTCTCGACCCCTGGGATGTGAACTGCGGAGATCAGGCAGTCGTTGTCCTCCACCCAGGATAGAATGCGGTGGACTTCGGCGAGGGCCTGAGCACTTCTGGTCCCTCCCTGATGATTTATATAGGCGACGGCCGTCGCATTGTCGGACTGCACCCGAATGGGCTGTCCTGACAGGAATTTCTGAAACGCCAAGAGCGCCAGATAGACCGCCTTGATCTCCAGCACGTTGATCTGCAACGCCGACTCTGACTGAGTCCAGAGGCCTTGAGCCCTGTGGTGTAAGAACACCGCACCCCAGCCCTTCAGACTGGCGTCGGTGGTTACCACTAACCACGACGGTTTGAGGAAGGACCGGCCCCGTGACAAGTGGCTGGAGCCACCACTGCAGGGAATCCCTGGTCGGTTGGGAAAGTGCCACCAACCGATTCAGAGAGACCGTCCTCTTGTCCCATCGGCGGAGAATCTCTAGCTGGAGAGGACGGAGGCGAAACTGTGCGAAAGGCACCGCCTCTATCGCAGCTACCATGCGCCCCACCAGCTTCATCAATACCCGTAGGGATGATTGCGGTGACAGGAGGACATTCTGCACTCCTGAGTGGATCGCCAGCTGCTTGGCTCGTGGCAGAGACACCAGGGCTGAGTCCGTGTGGAAGTCCATGCCCAGATATGTCAATGACTGGGTCGGAACCAGGGTCGACTTCTGGATATTGAGAAGCCACCCGAACTGTTCCAGAGACTTCATGGTCACCTCCAGGCTTTGCCGACAAAGGTGTTCCGATGGCGCCCTGACCAGTAGGTCGTCCAGATAGGGTATGACGGCATGCCCCTGCACGTGTAGGAGAGCCATCATAGAGGCCATCACTTTTGTGAACACCCGCGGTGCCGAGGCCAGCCCGAAAGGCAGCGCCACAAATTGGAAGTGTTCTTCCCCCACTGCAAATCTCAACCAGCGCTGATGAGCCGGTGCAATGGGCACGTGAAGGTAAGCGTCTCGGATATCTATCGACGCTAGGAAGTCCCCCTGTGACACAGCCGCGATCACGGAGCGCAGGGATTCCATACGGAACTTCCGAACCAACACGTGACGGTTGAACAATTTTAGGTCCAGAACCGGGCGGAAGGAGCCGTCCTTTTTTGGGACAATGAAGAGGTTGGAGTAAAAACCCCGAAACCTCTCCCCGGAAGGCACTGGGACCACTACTCCGTCTCTGCGGAGTCCCTCCAACACCAGATGAAAAGCCTTATCTGGAGATGGAACAGACCGATGGAATCGGTGTGTTGGCCGCGACGTCAGCTCTATCCTGTATCCGCGTGAGACTACGTCTCGGACCCACTGATCTTGAACGTGGAGCAACCATCTGTCCTGAAAACGGGACAGGCGGCCCCCCACCTGTGGGGCGGCAGGACTGGAGAGCGAGTCATGCGGAAGTGGGTTTGGGGGTGGCAGCTGCTGCCCCCGTTGACTTCTTCTGACGACCTTTGGGGCGCCACTGAGTAGCGGGCTTGCCCCCTCTGTCCGTGCGAGCGGACGAAGCTGAGGACTGCGAGCTGGACCGAAAGGACCACTGTTTTGGGTTCCTTTTGACGGTATACCGTGGCTTAGGCTTATTCTGTGGGATCTTAGACTCCGCAGAATCCTTGATTAGCTTATCCAGCTCGGTGCCAAAAAGTCTGTCGCCAGAGAATGGAAGATTCTGCAGAATCTTTTTAGACGTGGCATCTGAGTCCCATAGACGCAGCCACAACAACCTGCGAATCGCTATAGCATTGGCCGAAGCCACAGCGGAGCGGGTGGCAGTTTCTAGGGTCGCAGTCCTGGCGTAATCTGCATAGGCCCTTGCCCTATCAGTAAGTGCCAGGACCTCTGTATTGGACCCCGCCAGGTCAGTGATACCATCTAAGCAGGACGTGATCGCCTGCAGAGTCCAGACCGTGGCAAAATTAGGGGCAAATGAAGACCCCACAGCCTCATAGGAAGACTTGGCGAGTTGCTCGACCTGTCTATCCGTCGCGTCCTTCAATGAGGAGCTATCAGAGGCAGAGAACAGGGAGCGTGCAGCAATCCTGGTCATGAAAGCGTCCACCTTCGGGGACTGCGACCATTCCTGAAGCACCTCCTGTGGAAAGGGGAAGCGAGTGTCCTTAGATTTGCGGACATAACGCCGCCCAGGATGAATCCTGGGTGCTCTAACCACCCTTCCAAAATTAGTGTGGTCCATAAAGGAGCCACATGGGCGAGCCTCCGGCTGCAGCCACTGATACACCTCCTTAGGGTGCAGTTCCACCTCCTCAGGGGGTGCCACGAGATGTAGAGTCTCGTTGATAGAGGACACCAGATCCTCTACCCCGTCAGGTGGTTCTGACATAGATTCAAGCATTGAACCCCCATCATCCTCGTCACCATCAGAGTGACGCTCCTCCTCAGAGAGGTTCTGGATCTCGGGTGAGTCATCTCGGCGAGCCCGCTTAAGGGGTCTAGCAGCAGAAAGAGATGACACCCGGGGTAACTTGAAGGAGCAGCTGGGCTTCCCAGTCTCCTAGTCAGTGCCTCCAGGGATTGCGACATGGAGGACAATTTGGATAACACAGATTCGTTAATCTTATTCTGTGTTTCCCATTGCCCTGAGATCACCTGAACCTCAGGGTACAGCACCGGAGCTGCAGTCTCTGCAGAATCAGTCCGGGCTTCTGGGCGTCCGCAATTATTGCAGGACCCCTCCACCAGCGTCCCGGTGCATGTAGCACAGGTAGTGGTAGAATTGTCTGCCTTCACAGCACTTTTCTTTGCTGGGGCCATGCCGACAGCAGAGGAAAAGAATAAGCCAAGTAGGAAACCGGAACACCGGCGGCTTACCGACCGCTTCAATGCGGTGGAGGGGAGCGGTGTGTGTGTGGCCTCCGCGAGGGTAATGACCGGTCTCCTCCGGGAGCGCAGCAGTGCACTCATCCAGTCCCAGTAGGGAAGTGAGGAGAAAATGGCCGCCGCCAGTAAAGACGTGGGCGGAGCTGAAAACACGCGGGAAGCACACACACCCACGCCCAGCGATGACATCATCCTGTGGGCTGCTCCACATCTCTCCAAGCAGCCATCTTAAGAAATCTGGTGCCGGAGCCCGCAGCACGGGAGATATAGTATCAACACTATACCCAGGGCTGCATGCAACATCTGTAGCCCGCAGCCGCAGCCCCTGTGACACACAGGGCGGTCAGCTATGGTGACCCCAGCACAGGGTACACCGCCAGAACCGCGGACCCGAGGGTTGCGCGCGGTCTGAGTGTCATGAAACACATAAAGTGCCAGACACTACCCCCAGGCACACCGGAGACACACAAGGTGCCTCAGTGCCAGTCCGGTCTGTAAGCACCATTTAGGGAGGCCTCGGACGGGGGTTCAGCACCAGTCCGGTCTGTAAGCACCATTTAGGGAGGCCTCGGACTGGGCTGGCTCCAGTCCGGTCTGTAAGCACCATTTAGGGAGGCCTCGGACGGAGCGGAGCTGTGCAAGGCTCCTGTCTCCCACTTCTCAGAGCCCCCCAAAGAGGGATGGGAAGGAGCGCGGCAGCGTACCGGGAGAACACCATGTGCCCAGGCTCTAGGCCCTCCGGTACCTCAACCTGTGTGTTCCCCCATGGGTGAACAGGGAGACTGCCGGAGGTCCCCGACCGGGACCTACCTTATCTTCATACTCCATCACGTAAGCTGTGAGAATGCTGTGATGTGCAGGCAAAGCGTGTGATACCTCCGAGCACACTAAGTTTAAAACTGAGGGTCTTCCCTGCGGTAGGGGTTTATATGCGGAGGGGGCGGTGTCTACAAACTTGTAGTACCTAGTGTGGCCTCCGGAGGGCAGTGCCCTAAACCCCATTGTCTGGGTCTCCCATTATGATGATCAGAAAATAATATATTCTCACCTATCTGCCAACTCTGAGTGTCCCGCAATGAATTTAATCTCTGAAGGCTTGAGGACTTGTGCATCAGCTGACCAGTGAGGGGCGGGGCAACCCGATCAGCTGATAGGTCACATGACCGCATCAGTGCGGTTTAAAGATTTAAACCGCACTGATGCAGTCATGTGACCTATCAGATGATCGGGTTGCCCCGTCCCTTCCCGGTCAGCTGATGCACATGTCCTCAAGCCTTCAGAGATTAAATTCATCGCGGGACACTCTGAGAGTCGACGGATAGGTGAGAATATATATATTTTTTTATTTTTAACCATTCATTGACTTAATTTCACTTTAGCATTGTATATAGATACAATGCTAAAGTGAAAGTGAACAGCGCCGACAGCACCTGTCTGGCTCGGCTCCCCCCTGCTCTTTTTGTGTCTAGATCCTGGACCCAGGACACAAACGGCATCCAGAGTTGCCAATCCGGACCTGTCTGTGGGGTCCTGTAAAAACCAGGATTTCCACGAACAGGAACAAAACAATGTGAAGCCAGCCTAAAAAACACGGCCTAAAGATCTAGTGAGTCATAGTATTTAGGACAGTTTCTTTTTTCATTTCTGTTTCAAGGCATTCTGACTACTTTTTTTTTTGCTTTATTTTTCTGTTGATGTAGTTTTAGAATTACTTCACCTCATACTACCTTAGAACACTATCAGAAGTATCAGACATATTTTAAACAACTTTGTCAGCGCAGAATAACTGTTCAAACCAAATTCAGGCACCCAGTGCATCATGGCATGGCCAAACATTTAAGTGCACCTTCCCACCTGCTTGTTTTCTATCTACTGCCGCTACATAAAGCCAGGGCTTTCAATCAAAAAAGAGAAATGGGATGGAGATAGAGGAGGCAAACAGGTAGGTGAAAATGTACATTTAAAATGGTTCTGGTTCTTGACAATCAACCTTGTACAACCCCTGGCAAAAATTATGGAATCACCTGGCTTGGAGGATGTTCAGTCAGTTGTTTAATGTTGTAGAAAAAAAGCAGATCACAGATATTGCACAAAACTAAAGTCATTTCAAATGGCAACTTTATGGCTTTAAGGGTATGTGCTCACAGGACGGTTCTTGCATCATTCTGACCGTCAGAAAACCGGTGGTGAACTTCTGGAGCCTACAGTCCTGAGCTCTGTAGAGTCCAGCAGTTTTCCAGCGTTTTGTCAGCGGTTTTACAGCGTTTTTTTCGTCATGATTCTTGGCCATTTGTTTCCTTGCTCTAACCGCTTTAAAAACGCACTTAAAAATTGACATGCTCAATCTTCACAAACCGCCTGAAAACCGGTGAACTGGATGAAGATGGCATAATATAATCGGCATAGTGGGCACAGCGGTTTCCAATTGCCATAGGTTTCAATGTTAATCCAAACGCTGGTTTGGATTAACATAAACTTAAATAAAACCAACGTTAAAACGTCGGCGGAAACCGCTGGAAAACCGCACTAAAACCGTCCTGTGGGCACACACCCTAAGAAACACTAAAAGAAATCAAGATAAAAACCAAGCAGAAGAAACAAAATTATCGAATCACTCAATACGGAGGAAAAAATTATGGAATCATGAAAAACAAAACACACAAAAGAACACTGCACCACCCTCTGGCTTGCAGTCTCTGAGGCATAGACTTAATTTAATGAGTGACAAACAGTACTCATCATTAATCTGGCTCCAACTTTCTCTGATTGTTGTTGCCAGATCAACTTTGCAGGTTGGAGCCTTGTCATGGACCATTTTCTTCAACTTCCACCAAAGATTTTCAATTGGATTGAGATCCGGACTATTTGCAGGCAATGACATTAACCTTATGTTTTTTTCTTTCAAGTAATGTTTTCACAGATTTTGCTCTATGGCAGGATGCATTATCATCTTAAAAAATGATTTCATGATCCCCAAACATCCTTTCAATTGATGGGATAAGGAAAGTGTCCAAAATATCAATGTAAACTTGGGCATTTATTGAAGATGTAATGACAGCCATCTCCCCAGTGCCTTTACACTGTCTACCAGTATGTTTCCCTTTAACAACCTTCCAATGCTGTTTGTATTTGGACCAGATTTTAGACACATGCAGCCCCATATCATCAATGACTGTGGAAATTTGCATGTTCTCTTCAGACAGTCATCTTTATAAACCTCATTGAAACGACACTAAACAAAAGTTACAGCATCATCACCTTGCCCAATGCAGATTCGCGATTCATCACTGAATAGGACTTTCATCCAGTCATCCACAGTCCACATTGCTTTTCCTTAGCCCATTGTAACCTTGTTTTTTTCTGTTTAGGTGTTAATAATGGCTTTTGTTTAGCTTTTCTGTATGTAAATCCCATTTCCTTTAGGCGGTTTCTTACAGTTCAGTCACAGACATTCACTCCAGTTTCCTCCCATTCGTTCTTCATTTGTTTTGTTGTGCATTTCCTGTTTTGGAGACATTTGCTTTAAGTTTCTGGTCTTGACGCTTTGTCCTTCTTGGTCTACCAGTATGTTTCCCTCTAACAACCTTCCCATGCTGTTTATATTTGGACCAGATTTTAGACACAGCTGACTGTGAACAACCAACATCTTTTGCAATATTGTGTGATGATTTACCCTCTTTTAAGAGTTTGATAATCCTCTCCTTTGTTTCAATTGACATCTCTCGTGTTGGAGTCATTATTCATGTCAGTCCACTTGGTGCAACAGCTCATCAAGGTGTGATCACTCCTTTTTAGATGCAGACTAATGAGCAGATCTTATCTGATGCAGGTGTTAGTTTTGGGAATGAAAATTTACAGGGTGATTCCATAATTTTTACCTCAGAATTGAGTGATTCCATAATTATTCCCCTTGTTTAGTCTACACAAGTAACAGTTACTGGCTAGCACATATTTTTTTTCAAGATTTCTTTCAGTGTTTCTTCAAGGCAGAGAGTTGCCATTTGAAATGACTTTAGCTTTGTGCCATGTCTGTGATCTGCTTTCATTCTACAACATTAAACAACTGAATGAACATCCTCAGAGCCAGGTGATTCGGTAATTTTTGCCAGGGGTTGTAGATGTGCAGCAGATGTCAGCAAGGGGTCAGTGGTAAATGCTATGGTGACATTGCTCAACAAATGTAAAAAAAAAAACAAGATTAATAAACATAGCAACTACAGTTGTATATTTTCCAGATCCTTAAATTGTTGTTGCTAGAATATCTATCAGCTATCCACTGAATAGGAGATTGTACAAGATAAGTGGGCATTTCAGCTGTGGGATCCCAGTGATGATGCAATTACTGTCAAAAAAAAAAAAAAAAGATATACCGTGTCAGCGCACATGCAGTCATTTTATGCAGTCCAATAGACTGTGGCTGGAGTGATACCACTGCTCTATTCAAAAGTCAGGACAGGGTGCCCATGTTCTGGTGATCGGTGGGAGTCTTATTAATTGGACCTCCACAGATCTATCAGCCAAGATCATAAGAGGTAAAGTGGTACTCCGGTAAGAACAAATTAACCAAACCTACTTTCATAAATCATACTCACTCCTGCAGAGGTTAAAATATTCTCTATAGACTTTGTTATTGTGAGGTGTTTCTTGGCACGAGTTACAGCCACGTAGATCAAATTCCACTCATCTTCAGGTATAGTAACTGAAAGAAAGCACACAGAAATGGTCTAATGACTAAAGATATTCATGAACAGAAGCGCAAGCAGTTACCGTATATACTCGAGTATAAGCCGACCCGAGTATAAGCCGAGGCCCCTAATTTTACCCTCCAAAACTAGGGAAACGTATTGACTAGAGTATAAGCCTAGGGTGAGAAATGAAGCAGACTCTCATCATGGTAAATGGTCCCCCATTACTGGTATATAGCTCCCCCATCACTGGTATATTGCACCCTCTTCACTGGTATACAGCCCCCCACCCCCGTGAGTGGTATACAGGCACCCATCAGTGGTATACAGGCCCCCACCCCCATCAATGGTATACAGGCCCCCACCCCCATCAGTGGTATACAGGCCCCCACCCCATCAATGGTATACAGGCCCCCCTTAGTGGTATACAAGGCCCCCCCTTCTTAGTGGTATACAGGCCCCCCTTAGTGGTATACAGGCCCCCCCCTAGTGGTATCAGGCCCCCCCTTCGTGGTATACAGGCCCCCATGCTGCCGCACACCTTACAATAATAAAGCATTTATTCTCACCCTCCGTCGCTCTGTCACTATTGCGTCCTCCGGTCCCTGCTTCTTCCTGCTTTCGCCGGCTTCTACTGCTATGACCGCCGCAGCAGCCATGATGTCATGGCTGCTGCACCGGTCACATGACGCCGGCGAAAGCAGGAAGAAGCAGGGACCTGAGGACGCAATAGTGACACAGCGACGGAGGGTGAGAATAAATGCTTTATTATAAGGTGTGCGGCAGCATGGGGTGCTGTAACCTGTGATGGGGGGACGCATACACAGTGCAATGTAATATGCACCACTCCCCCTGCCGCTGATGGACAGAGGGATGCAGTGCATATTGCATTGCACTAATGAGCGGCCCTACGTGACCGGCCGCTCACTGTACAGCCTCCCCCACCTCCTCCAGACCCCGGACACCGCCCCCCCACACTCAGCCAGTACCACTGACTCGAGTATAAGCCGAGGTGGACACTTTTCAGCACAATTTTTGTGGTGAAAAACTCGGCTTATACTCCAGTAAATAACGTATATACATTTAGCAATGTATAGCATGCTTCTGAGAGAAGGAATTTAGGAAAAACAAAATAACGCACAACACTATAATTAGACATCACACAAAATACATATGTACATACTGAATATATTGTTATAGCCATTCAGCAATGATTAAAAAGGAAAACGTGAAATATATTATTTATAGAGGTCCTGTGATTCAAAATCAAGGCTCACCACGCTATGACTTGCGTACTTTTTACACATCACACTAAGAGCGCAATCACTGGAGAACGAAATAATGGTTGAAAGAATAGAAGGAACAAGACTAAGGGGAAGACCAGCATCCCAATGGCATGATACTATCAAGATAACGGCAGAGAAGACCCTGGTGGGCCTATCTAGGCTCGTGCAAGATAGATCTTCCTACAGAGTGTTCATCCATCAAGTCGCCATGGCTCGAGATTGGGCTGAAGATCGTTAAAAAATAAAATTTAAAACTACTCAGCTGGAGAGCAATTCTTAAAGACTATAGAATGAATGTGAATCTGATGCGTTCCTGTAGATTCAAAAAGCTTGCCAATCAGTCTGAACAGGTGTGAGGAGAAGCATTCGGCACTACAGTCTTCCAATCATAAAATGCACACTGGTATACGGAGATATAATCTATGCACATAGCACTGCTGCACAGTGGTGCTGTGCCAGTATAGAAAAGTCCCAAGTAGTAGTGATAGAGACCACTGTGCATTACTTTGCTTGGTACCAACACATCATTTAACTGAATTTAATAGCTTGTATTTTTATAGAAAAAAAACCTAAAACACTAAAAATGCAGTGTGTGAATATACCTACGATTTTATAGCGTTTTTCAAGACATCACTGAAGTCAATGGGTGGAAAAAATGATGCAACAATGCACAAAGAATTGACATGTTGCAGATTTTTGTTTAGCACCAAATCTGCAAGAAAAAAATAAGCAATATGTGCAGATCACTTCACAATTCTCATTGACTTTGCTGGCATAAGGAAAGGCATGCAGATTTGTCACAAACCTGCACCAAAAAGCGCAGTGTGTGCACATGGCTTAACAGGCTCGGGCTGTTTTGTGTCTCCTGACACTGCTACAGGCCAATCAGACAGCTGCAATTAAAAAGATTGTAACCACAGGGTAGCTGTGAAGGCTGACAATTGGCTCCAGATGCCTTGCGGAGATGGGTCCGATAGTCATATAAAGGACTTTTGTGCATAAAGACACCGGAGGACAAATTTAAAGTACTGACAGGCAGCTAAAGACAACATTATAGGAGTGGTCTGTATTAGAAGATTCTGGGTTTCCTGTGCAGTCAATCCTGAGTAAATAAATGTGGGAAAACCTTGGGAATTAAATCTATGTTATTGCCGAGCCACCACAGGAGAAAGGAAACGTAACAGAGTTCTTATTGAAATCACTGGCATCAGAGTACTGCAAGTTTGGCATCTTTTTAAACCAGTAGGTTTTTATTGAAACATTTTCATGTACATAAAAATACATGCATAGAAACAAGGACGTAATGTCAACAAAATAATCAAACTCTCAGCAAACATACTAGGAAATGGGGAGAAAAAAGGGGAGGGAGGAATGGTAAAGGGGGGAATCAGCAGGTAGCCTATGTGGAAGAATTGGGCACCGAGTTAAGCAAATCATCAATCAAGTTCAACATTGACATCAAAAACAAGAGGCAAGATGAGAACGGGTCATTTTTAAAGCATCGGTATGTATATAGGTCCGTGTTATCAGGGTGGGACCGTAACTGTTGTACCGTGACGAGAGCCAAGGATCCCACCAGTTTAGGATTTTAGTATTCTGAGACAAATCATGGCAAGCATAAGCTCGTAGTACAGTGAAGGTTAAGGCGAGAGATAACCTCAGCAATAAGGGGAAGAGACAGGGATCTCCAATGCGCAGCCAGCACCAGTCGCGCAGCAATCAATACATTGGTAATTATAGGTTTTAAAGGCGAGGGAAAGGATTCCAGGTCTACTCCCAGTAGAGCTAAGGGGGCCCCAAGATCAATGGGTAGACCAGTTAGTGTAGTGAGTAGGGTCTCAACCTCCGCCCAGTACCCCTCAATGCTAGGGCAAGTCCACCATATATGCATCTCCGACCCGCATTCAGAGCATCCTCTCCAGCAAAGGGGGGAGGGAGCGGGATCCGAAGATCCAAACCTAGCCAGTCGTGTCGGGGTCAGGTACCAGTTATACATGAGTTTCTTCGATTGTTCTAGGTGGGTGAGGCAACGTGAGAACTGTGCAGCGTGTGCCGAGGCCGTATGCCATCGCTCCAAAGGCACAGAAAATCCTAATCTGGACTCCATCTGACCATGTACGGCAGTTTAGTCACCGGTTTAAGAGATTGTATGGCACTATAGATTATGGATACACCTCTACTAGCATGGGCAGACTGTTTAAAAAACGATTGTAACGGGAGGGAGATCTCCGAGAGATTGCATTCTGGGATCGAAACGGAGAGAAGAAAGTGTTGCAGACGTAGGTAGGTAAAGAGAGATAAGGGAGAGAAAGAGTGGATCGCAAGGTGTCAAACGGTAAAAGACGGCCTTGGGCTAATAGTTTAGTCAGCAAAAGAGCGGGTGGCTCTCCCCATTGTGCAAAGGAGATGTCCCCCATGAGTGCACCCACGGCCCGTAGAGTCACATATCTAAAGAGGAATGAGAGATGCGATTTACTAAATTTAGACCATATTGTTAGAAGAGTGCGCATAGATTGTAAGGCAAGAGGTGGGGCACAAGGGCGTAATAGAGCCATCTCCAGCAAAAGTCTGGTACATCCAGCTGGAGCGTGATAAGCCTCAATTTGCCACGAGAGCGTGGGAGGGGACTCCGACCACCAAACCTTCGCTACATCCAAAGTTATGGCCAAGTAATAGGTTAGTAGGTCTGGGACCCCAAAGCCTCCCTTACTAGACGGGAGGGTCAGAGTAGGCAGAGCCACGCGATGCGGTTTATTGCTCCAGATGAATCGACCCAGGAGGGCTTGGAGTGTATTTAGAGATTTCTTAGGAAATAGGAGAGGTATACAACGGAGGATGTATAAAATCTTGGGAAGCAACATCATTTTGACAGTTTGGATGCGCGCTACCCATGAGAGCTGATAGGATGCATATTCCGCAGTCAGGGAGCGCAGGGAGGAAATCAAAGAATCACAATTAGACTGAACAAGCAGTCGTGTGTGGGTGACATGGATCCCCAGGTACTTGAAGCCATCTGAGGACCAGATAAAGGGGAATAGGGTAGAAAGTGAGCGCTGAGAATCAGATGAGAGGTTGACTGGAAAAATTGAAGATTTAGTAAGATTAAGTTTGTAGAAAGAGGCACCGGAGAAGTCAGAAAGAACTGAGAGTATAGCCGGGAGGGAGGGCGAAGGGTCCGTACAGGTGAGGAGGACATCGTCCGCATAGAGACTGATCCTGTGATCCACAGGGCCAACTGGGATCCCAGAGATGTCAGGGTGGGGGCGAATGATGGCTGCTAGGGGCTCCATAGCTAGGGCAAAGATGAGAGGGGAGAGGGGGCAGCCTTGTCTCGTCCCATTGGTGATCGCAAAATCAGAGGAAGCAAAACCCCCAGCCCTCACGAACGCGCTGGGAAAGGAGTAGAGCGCCATGATGGCCGTCTTGATGGGGCCAGAGAAGGCAAATTTGTCCAGAACGGCTGCCAAGTACCCCCAGTGCACTCGGTCAAAAGCTTTTTCAGCATCAAGGGACACAAGCACACTGGGGGAACCTCTCCTCTCTAAAACCTCCAGGAGGTTTATTACTTTCCTTGTAGCATCTCTCGCTTGACGGTCCAGTATGAAACCCACCTGATCCAAAGCGATCAAGGAGGGAAGTACACCCTTGAGACGATCCGCCAGCAGCTTAGAATAAAGTTTCAGATCGCAGTTGAGTAAAGCTATCGGGCGGCAACTGCCCGGGTCCGCAGGGGACTTCCCAGGTTTCAGAATCGTGGAAATAGATGCCCTTAGTCCCTCTGGTCTAACGAACCCCTCGCGCTGCCACTGCTGGAAGAGAGAGAGTAGGCGGGGAGCAAGGAGGGGCGCAAAGGAGGAATAGTAAGAGTAGGAGAAGCCGTCTGGGCCCGGAGCGGAGCGCTTCTTTGTCGGTTCGAATTATCCCAAGGACCTCCTGGAGGGTAAATGGAGAATTAAGAGAGGATAACTGAGCGGAAGTTTCGCCTTTGCAAGAAAAGAGGAGATCACCGCAGAGGAAGGTTGTGGAGTAGAGTCAGAGGAGTGTAAACTATAAAGATTCTCATAAAACGCTTTGAACTGATCGGCAATCTGAATGGGGTTTCGTATTTTATCACCTCGTGGAGAGTTAAGATATGAGATTCTGGAGCGCATCTCTGATTTCTTTATCCTCCGGGCTAGGAGAGTTCCAGCTCGGTCACCCATGCCATAATAGAGCGACTTCGTCTTTTTCAGGTAGAATTCTACTTTAGAAAGGAGGTGGGTTCGCAATTGGTTTCTAGCATGGAGGAGCTGGAAGAGGTACTCCGGCAGGGGGGATTTAGTGCAGGTGCGTTCAAGAGTTTTTATTTCAATCAAAAGGGAATCCAGGGTCTTATTGTATTGTTTTTTGGTATAGGCGGATAACTTGAGGAAATGGCCTCGCATCACCGCCTTATGTGAAAACCATAGCGTATCTGGAGCGATGCCATCAGTGTCGTTCAGGCTAAAAAATTCCTTCAGGTGTCCTGAAAGAGCGTCACAATTCGTAGGGGATACTAATAAATGCTCATTGAGTTTCCAGGAAGTCAGAGGGGATCGTGGAGTAGAGTCTTCTATAGATAGGGAGAGAGAAGCATGGTCAGACCACGAGGGAGTCAATTGCAGCCGCCGAGCAAAGAGGTAATAGTGAGTCATTGACTAAAAATAATCGATGCGACTAAAAGTTATGCGACGATGAGAAAAAAAAAAAAAAAGTACAATCGCGCTCAGCGCTGTGAAGATACCGCCAAATGTCATGGAAATAGAAAGACTCAGTGACAGGGGCTAGGTCCGATCTGAATGCGGTGGGAGATGAACAGTCAAGTGATTTAGATAGTGGGGCATTGAGGTCGTCTGCTATTACTTTATGTCCTGTCATGGACGGAGTAAGCTTCTCTAGCGTCAGTTTGAGAAATGAGGCTTGGCGAGAGTTAGGAGCGTATAACGCTAATAGGGAATAGAGTACATCGTTCAAGCGACACACTAAGAGAAGGTAACGCCCCTCCGAATCAGGGAGGACAGAAATCAGCTCAAACGCTAGATTATTACTAATAAGGATCGCAACACCGGCTTTTTTTACCTCCGCATTAGCATAGAAGCGATGAGGGTAGAAGCGTGACTGTATACGATCGTTGTCTGATACTAGGAGATGCATTTCTTGCAGAAAGACTATGTCTGAGCGAGATTTTTTTAATTGTCTATAAAGCAAGGAACGCCTGTGCGGCGAGTTCAGACCGTTCACATTAATAGCTAAGCACGTAACAGGCATGTCAAAGATTGGAGATACTCAGTTATCATGTGCACTAAACCAAGAAAATGCGAATAGTAGAGGCTGTAGTAATCGGGTAGGGTAAAATAGGTGAGGGGAGAACAACTAACAAACAAACACTGGGTCGCAGATGCCTGCACAAAGGGGAGAGCAAGTGCGACACAGAACATGTGAACCAAGAAAAACAAAAGAAAAAATAGGCATGCACCCAAAAAAGGAAGAGTAGACCAAAGCTCCATTCGGGTGGTCAAGAAAAGAGTCAAGGAGTCCATTGGACAAAAAAAAAAAAAAAAAAAATTAAACAAACAGGATCAAAAGAGAAAGAAAAAAAAGTTCCAGAGCGAGAGAAAAACAATTCGTTCAACGGGGCTACGCTCCCAGGTATCACCTGATCCCAAAGAATGGGAATAGGAGAAGGGCAGGGGAGAAGAGTTAGTGGCAGAGAGGAGGAGAGAAGAGGATGAGGTGTGGAGGGGAGAAAAGGGCAGAATGGGGGCGAAGGTAAAGGGGAGGAGAATGAACGAAGAGATAAAAGAGAGGAAATAGAAGAAGAGGAGAGAGCTAGAAGAAGAGAGTGAGAGAAAGAAAAAAAACGGCGATACGACCTGGGAGCTGTAGAAAAGGAGTCCAGGAAAACGGACCCCAGGGCAGTCACTTCAGCGAAGTGAGATGAGAAGAAGAAAAAAAGGAGTTCCACACGGCTGTAAGCAGTTCAGACGACCTTCCATTCTGGATCGATCCTCCTACCACGAGGGGGTTGCTTGGAGGGACGATCCTCTTGGGAACGTTGAGATGACGTGGAAACAGACGCGGAAAGAAGATTCCAGGATCTCAGTAGTTGCGCTGCTTGAGGAGGAGTTAGGCACACATGGGAAGCGTCGTCTTTTCTTACGATCAGGCGCGTGGGGCGTCCCCAGCGATAGGCGATTTCCCTCTCTCGCACGATGGATGTATAGGGTTTAAAGGCCCTGCGTAGAGCAAGAGTCGCCGGTGAGAGGTCGGGAAACACTTGGAGCGTCGCGAATCTATCAGAAAGCGAGGGAGATCCCTTCAACGCCTGGAGAAAGTCTTTCTTTGCTTCGAAGAAATGTATCCTTCCAAGGACATCTCTTGGGAGTAGTGAGGGGATGCCAGGCGGCTTGGGCACTCTATGAATGCGATCAATCTTGAGGTCTCTCGACTCCAAAGACGGGAGGACCTCATGTATGAAGTCCTGGAGCAAGGGCCTGAGGGCCTCATCAGTGACTGACTCTGGGATACCTCTAAGTCGAACATTGTTGCGCCTGCTCCGGTCTTCCAGGTCAGCATGCTTTGCCTGCACCGTCCCCACCGTCTGATGCAGCAGGTCGTGATCATCCAGAAGATCGTTATGGGACTGGATTAGTTCCGCCATTTTTGCTTCAAGGTGATCCGTCTGCCCGCCCAGCTCGACCACCTCTCCCCGCAGGTCGGCCACCATAGTCCTCATGTCCTTCTGTAAGGAGGAACGAAGTTCCAACAGGAGAGCCTTCATGAGGGACAGCGTGACCGGGGTCTCCGGGGGGAAGAGAAGCCAGAGAAACCTCCTGGGATTGCTGATCTCGGCGGAAAGCGTGAGCAGCACGAGGGGAGGGAGGCGCCATGTTAGTTAGAGAGGAGAGCAGGATCCTGGCGGCCGGGGGGAAAGTAATCAGATACCCGCTTAGGGAGCAGGGATTGTGAGTTCTTCACCTTCCCCATCGGTGGAGAACCGGTAGATACGTCCGTCGGAGGAGTTTCGCCAGAAAATAGCCGGTGTGGAGGTTATTTTAGCCGCTTTTAAGCCCTGGGGACCAGGAGCTCCTAAATCATGCGACCTCCACCATGAGCAGTCAGGCCACGCCCCCTCAAGTTTGGCATCTTTTGACAAGGCATTTAGTGGCCTTACATTACATCCCTGCCTTGAACGTAACTTTCCATTAGATAATTAAAAAAAGATCCATGGACATTACTTTCACAGAGCAAATTCTCTGCTGCATGACAATAATGAGATTGTTCTCTTGAAGAAGGTCTTCTACCAAAATAATATTGATGCCCTATTCCTAGATTACATCATCAATATCAGAAAGATGCAGGTAGCTTTTAGCTCAGGTAGTGTCGGAATGTAAGAGATCAACGGAGTAAAAGCTTGGCTCCAATTGGATAGCCACTAAACGGTGTGATATATCCATTCCTATGGATAGGTCATCAGTATAATAGTGGAAAACCCATTTAACGTCATGTGCATTTATACCTAAGGGTACCTTTACACGCCGCGACAGCAGGCTGGATACATCGCGCTACAGGCTACAAATGTAGCTTGTAGCGTCAATGTAGCCCGTCGTAGCGGCGTCTGAAGACGCGACGCTACAGCCGGCGAGAGATACATCTGTTTATGGGCTCTGCTCGAAAACAGATGGCTATATCGCCGATGGTAGCGAGCTGTATCGGCGTGTAAAGAAGCAACGGAAGGGAACTCTGGACACCCTGCGCTGTAGCTGCAATGTAGCTAAGGCGTGACCTCGGCTCCGTCTTACCGCGCCCCATGTGCGATCATTGGTGGAAGCTTCTGCGTGCCGATTGGCCCTTGCCGCACAGCCCTCCATCTTGGATGAGCTGTCCCTTCAGCACTACACATACGCGCCGTATGCACGATCATACCTTAGTACAATTACGCGGCTCACAACTTACGGGAAACCAAACCAAATGGCCCATGATTCTCATATACAGTGTGCACATCCTGTAAACACATAATGAATAATGCTGGACACAGCGGTGAAGTATGTTACAGACCGCCATGCCTTATTGAAATGCAGATGACTGCTAAAAGTGTCCCTTCAGTGCCTGCGCGCAACTCACACAGTGATGCACGTATACCCACACCGCATCGAAGAACATTACTCACTACACAGCGCACAGGCTTGCTGTACGCATCGCTATATGGGTGTTGTTTAGTAGGTGCCGCCGAAGTGGTTCGCCCGTGTCTGCGCGTAGGGCTCGTTCAAAATGTGCGTGACCCCGAACGAAGCCGTAATGACGTCATTACGATAGTTTCAGTTTCACTCTGCCTGCAAGGAGCAGCTCAAAACTCTGCACAGACCTTTTGCAGGCATGGCAGCCGCTACCCGCGCTGCAACTTGGGGCATGGCGGAGTTGATAATCCTGATAGATTATTGTGACCGTTGGGACTATTGGGGCCACCATCACCACCGCCACCCCAGGTTGCACAATCGGTGCACCGTCCGCCGGATCCAGCAGGCCCTGATCCGCAAACTGGGGGTAGAGCGGCAAGTCAAGCAGATCCAGAAGAAGATCGCAGACTTGAAACAAAAGAGCCCGGGTCGCATACTGGACATCCGTGCCAGGATTGCCAGGCTGCGTGGTGAGTAATAGTTGGGGTCAAACACACACCGCCACATGTGCATGTCCCACAATACTCAAAAATGGATGGCAACATATGACAAGGGATAGTGTGGCCTACACAATCCTAAACATCTTCAGAGTGTTGTGGTCCTCCAGTCAGCGCACTCAATTTTACACACGCACAGTACATGCATACAACGTGAGGGTATGCATCCAGCATCACCTGGTTGAGGCTAAGTTAGCTGTCAAATACATAGCCACATGACATATATGTATGGGAACAATGTGTTTGTACGATTTTAGCACTTTTTTCTTTTTTCTTCGGGAATAGCTTCAGAATCCTCATCTGAAGAAGGGCCCCATGCCCCACCCCCAGGTGGCCCATCCACAACACCGCCACATCTGGCTGAAGTGGCACCCTTGGCCACAAGCTCCACACATTCCCCCGGGCCTCAGGAGCAAGACCTGCCGTCACCTACTGGGACAGAGGACCTGGAGGAGCAGTCAGCACCTGGCAGCCCGCTTGAGTGTGACGAGGTGTCGTCATCAGGTTGGCTGGAGGAGGACGAGATCACCTCCCCCAGGAGGGCCAGGAGCTGGAAGCACCTGTTGGGCCAGAGGAGGGTGTGCCCTGTAGTCCAGGATCCCTGTTACCATCAAACCACGTAATGTGGCCACGGAGCCCCAGGCAGGGAGTAACACCACCTCCCACTGTCTCCAGCTCAGTGGCGAGTCCTGGGGTGACCATGTCCCCACACAGTGACTATGGTGGTAAGTGTGTTATGTTGCCACATACACCCTGCACACTGATCCATTAATTTCATCTTGCACAACACAATTTCAGTCCACAAAGTTAACAATGTTGTTTAACTATTCATGCAGATGGTGAACGTGGGGGTTCATCTGGATGGAGCTTGAGCCCATCTCTGTCCCCGTCTGATGTTGATGTGGATTTAGAGGAACAGGGTAAGTGGATGGTTGTGTGCAGTCCTGCCTACCCATCACCAGCGACTGCTGTGTCCTAAAGTGTGTGTTTACTCCCAATACCATGGAGGAATTCGTCGTTGCCCATCAGGCGTTTGTGTCCCGCATGACCAGGGCTTTGCAGCGTGGCCTGCAGGACCTTGCACGGCTGGGTCAAATGCTGGAGGCCCTATGTCCACAACATGGATCCCAGCCATGAATTTTCTGGCTGCATTTTATTCAGGCCAAACATGGCCACAAAAAACTGTTGTCCTAGTTGGACGCTAACAAATTACCCAAGTTGCCTTGTTGGCTTAAAAATGTGGTAATGTTTTTTTTTTTTTTTTTTGCCCCCGTTGGGCTCTTTTCTTATAATGTCCCACATTGGGACCATGAGGAGTGTGGACTGCCCAGCCCTTTGGCTTCTGTACCTATACTGTCCCACATTGGGACCATGAGGAGTGTGGACTGCCCAGCCCTTTGGCTTCTGTACCTATACTGTCCCACATTGGGACCATGAGGAGTGTGGACTGCCCAGCCCTTTGGCTTCTGTACCTATACTGTCCCACATTGGGACCATGAGGAGTGTGGACTGCCCAGCCCTTTGGCTTCTGTACCTATACTGTCCCACATTGGGACCATGAGGAGTGTGGACTGCCCAGCCCTTTGGCTTCTGTACCTATACTGTCCCACATTGGGACCATGAGGAGTGTGGACTGCCCAGCCCTTTGGCTTCTGTACCTATACTGTCCCACATTGGGACCATGAGGAGTGTGGACTGCCCAGCCCTTTGGCTTCTGTACCTATACTGTCCCACATTGGGACCATGAGGAGTGTGGACTGCCCAGCCCTTTGGCTTCTGTACCTATACTGTCCCACATTGGGACCATGAGGAGTGTGGACTGCCCAGCCCTTTGGCTTCTGTACCTATACTGTCCCACATTGGGACCATGAGGAGTCTTGGATGGCTACACCTATGTGGAAGCTGCATTATGTGTATTGGGGCATATGGCTCACACACATGTATGTAGCGAATAAAATGTTTTTTTACCTTTGTATTTTGGCTCCTCATGTCATCATTGGGTGGAAAACATGTTCTACAGGTAAATATCTCACACACATTACCACACCTCTTTGTGAAAGTGCTAACACAGTACAAAGGAACCTATGGTCGTCCTACTCTGAGGCCATTGGCCCATATTGTGTGGCCTGGCCCAAGCTATATTGTGCACAACACCATTCACCCACGCTGCCCCCCCAACCCATATACCAAAAAGACCACACAATTGAGTATCCTCCAAAATTTAATAAAGTTAAAAAGGTAAAGTAACAAAGAAATCATATTAAGCAAGTCTGCTAAAAAGTAATCCAAAAAAAAAAGGTAGAAACAAAAGTCGGTTCCTTCAGATGCAAAAGTCCAGAGTGCCAATTTGGTGCATTGGCTACTAGTGTCCAAATTATTCATCTTCTGTCGGCTCTGACAATGCCGCATCCCCCCTCCTCTGAGGGCAGCCCCGACCTGCCCCTGAACGTCTGGTTGTACGACGACGTGTTGAGGGGGGATGGGGTGACTGTGGCGGGGCCGGTCTCACGGGCCGAGATGGGGCAGCTGGGGAAAGGGGCCACAAGGTGTGTTGCATGGGGGGGGGACGTGGCAGCCCCATTGAAGGGCCCCATCATCGGCAGCATCAGCGGCATTGTTGAAGACCCTCAGAAGGATCTTTTTCTGGAGCGGCTCCATCCCTCGCATTCTGTCGCTCATGTAGAGGGCGTTGCTGTCGATGTGGGTCCGCTGTTCATCCAACAGCACGCGTCGGGCCCAGGTGCCCAGCTCCGTCTCCGGTGGTGCAGGACGTCGGCGACGACGGATCCTGGAGCTGGGCCCTGGGCCTGGACCCACATCACTCGCCCCGCCCTCCTGCTCAGCCCCAGATGTCATGGGCTGAGCATCATCAGCGACAGAATGCTCCGCAATGGAGCCGTCCTCTTCTGGGGCCTGTGGGGGGGAGAGGAAAAAAAAGAAAACATTAGTGACGCCAAGGACCACACCATACCATGGACACAGGACACAATATACCACTCCCACTAAAGTAAAGGCACTAACAAAATATATGGAAGGAATCTACAAACAGCAACCCACCAAACTTTTACAACACCAAAACCTGTATTGCGGCTGGACACTCACCTCTACGATTCCCGGTAATCAGCACAATACAGATTTAGGTGTCAGTCACAGAGAGCCGTAACCCAATTAGTACATGTCACCACAACACCTTGATACTGGGGGCTGGGCTGGCCAAACACAGAAGTTGGGCACCTTCCCATTTGTATTACTAATATGATGTCAAACCATCACACCTTCAAAGAACTAAAACCCACTTGCACCAGAGCCAACACACATGTGTGGCAGCAAAATTGTAGTAGATGGCACTATGTGCCTCTTTCATTTTAATGCAATAATAATTTAAACTTCATTACACATGTCATTTTTCCGGTGTACCGATATTTGGTTGAAATGCTATTTTGGAATGCGGCTCTCTGCGTTAAATTCATATAATCCAAAATCATGGAAGGAGGCAAGATTCCCTGACAGAAAAAGGTTTCCCACACCAAGGCCGAAAATGTGTCAAAAGTGTGCTCGTTCTGGTTTGGGCAAACCACACATGTGAAGGCAACATTGTGGGCCAACACTGTAACACGATTACCCACCTCCTGTGGCGCAGATGGTGATTCATCCGGGCCTACATGGGACGCAGCAACGGGGCAGTTGGTGGTCGTTCCACGCGAGCTCACCTCGCCCAGGATGAAGGTGAAAGAGGGATAGTACCATAGGGTAGGTGATGGTACCTCCTCAGCTCCAGCTCCTGAGCGACGGCGCAGGTATTCATTGTGAGCCCGCATGAACGACTGCCGCATGTTTTTTATTTTCAAGGCCACCGCATACTGGTCCCAACTCCTGCCTACCCTTGGCTCCAAGCGATTGGCTAGAGCCACAAGAGTGGTGTAGGCCTCGGACCTCGCTGCCTGGTTTTTATATTGAGGCAGCGAGCTGCGCCACAAACATTCGTGCCGCTGATACTCCGTGAGAAGCTGGGTTTCAAATTCCACAGAACACCTCGGCATCTGGGGAAGACAAAACACAGCCAATCCAGACCGTCACGACACAAGCCATATCGATCTGTCAAAACCTTGTGAACATAATTAACATGCTCATAAGGTTCTCATATGTACATTATAGGCAGCAATAACTGTTATTACAACTTGGCCTATGTGTGCCATTTACACAATGTCACACCGGTCCAAAGTAAAAGACATATGTGACAAAATTACACATGTCAGGTACTCTGTGGCCCCCTAAACATGTGTGAAACCTGATTTAACACCCCACTGTCCATATTAAAACAACACCTGGAGACGGTGTGTGCGTACCAACCTGTAGGCCAACATGTGAGCAAAGACATTGTGTGGTAGCTACTACCTTTGGGGTGAGCAAAATGGTTAACATTAAGCAGATGACAAAGGAGGGCGTGGTTTGTGCCAAGACTGCACATAGTACATGTAATGTGCAAACACATCATCATGTAGTTGTGTGCCCATCCATGGGACTACAATTGTTACTGAGGTAACAAGAATCCCAGCAATGAAGGGACCAATAATTGCAGCCATCAAATGCTGATGGGCCTGACAGTTGTCAAGCTCTACTTTATATGTTTGACTCACAAATTACATCAGAGACCAAATGTATACGCACACAATACCAGTTGCGGCTATACCTGGCTATTACCATACAGTAGAAAAACGGACCCATCTGTCTAATTAGAGGGCCAAAATTAAAGGCCGTATCAAAGATGCCCATATACACAATGCCTAAGCGGCCGGCAATACAAGCATCAGCGTCCCGTGCACTTTCATAGAAACCGCTAAAGAGGCTTACCGTCAGAGCAGCAGAAGATAGGCAGGACACTAGTAGCTCAATGCACATGGACCTCTGGACAAGGTGTAGTGGCCATTGGCCTGGCTTTATAGTCCGCTAAACCAATCACAGCGGACACAATGACGCACAGCGTAATGGGACACCTGGGGGCGCAATTAACCTCCGCTAATTGGTGGAGATCGCTGTATCGTGATAGGTTGGCGGCCCTTTAAAAGGTCCGCATGCCGGCAAACATTACGCTTGCTGGCCAGACCCATTAAGTAAGTATCTGTGGACACACATGGAAATGGCGGGTGTGGGTGCATATGTTGTTTTTATTTGCGACCGCAGGACACTGTTTTAGCGTAGTGTATAGGGGTCTGTATTGCTGGGGAAGATATAGTGTACTGTGTGGACTTGGAGTAGGCATTTGGTTTGGTGCTTATAAATATTTAAACATATACATTGCTGTGTTTGTTTCCAGACACCATACAGGAGATTGGCTGCAGGACTGTAGACAGAAATGTGTTACTCCTGTCACCTGGATCAATGTCTGCATACTGGTTGTGGCCAATGGAGACTGGGTCGAACGGGATAGGATGACACATGGCTTGGAGGTGTGGGACTGAAGACATAACATAGATGGTTTGGACAAATGCCACCAGCAAAAACATATGTAACCATGGGTACCCAACCTCACTCATGTGCAAAGTTGTTGGCTTCTTGTAAGCTTACTTGAGCAGGCTATCGGGGTACGTATTGTTTGTTTTACCTCCCAGATTTGGAAATGGCCAGATTTTGATTATGGTCTGTGTAATGGCATCTGCAAATTTGTTATCATACATTATTGGTGACACATGTCCCTTTCTAACCCACCTAGGTGCAGATGTTTTACTTTGACAAACTCCCATAGAAGTTGATGTAGAGGAGGCCATTATCATTGGGCGTCTTCCATTTTGATTGGGGTGACTACTGGGTGTTTGCCTTTCCTGGCTTCAGGGATGTGTTTCGGGGCCTGACGCAAGTTCCCCTCCAGTTGGCTATAGTGTGTCATCAAAAATAGGTGTGGCTTGCTTAACCTGCTGACATTGGCACATATTGTTCTACCTACTCATGTTGTGGTTTCTCATCTACAGGTGCTGATATTGAGGATGCAGAATATCCATGACCGCAATGTTATCGTGGCTCTTGCGTTGGTGGAAGAGCAAATGTGGTATCAGGATCGGTATGAAAGGTTGATGAGGCGCAGACAGCGGCGGTTGTGGACCCGTGATTGGCTTCTCAGGCGGCAAACCCGGGGACACATGCAGCTGTTGCGGGAGCTGGAGATTAACTGTCCTGATGATTACCGAAACTATCTCCGTATGCCCGAGGACTGTTTCACCTTCCTATTGGAGCGTGTAGGGCCAATGATAGCGCGTCAGGACACTATAATGCGCCCATCAGTATCACCTGCTGAGCGGTTGGCGATCACTTTGCGGTTCCTGGCTACAGGGCAGTCCATGACATCACTCACATACATGTCACGTGTCTCCCTGCCCCTGCTGAGCCGCCTGATCCCTGAAACGTGTTGGGCCATCTGGAGAGCTCTGCAGCCAGCCTACATGAAAATGCCTCTAACCGCCGCAGAATGGCTGGAAGTAGCCCGAGGGTTTGAAACCCGGTGGAACTTCCCCAACTGTGGCGGGGCATTGGATGGTAAGCACGTGAGGATTACCAAACCTGCCAACTCTGGCTCTTTGTTTTTCAATTACAAAGGGTATTGTAGTATAATCCTCATGGCTGTAGTAGATGCCAACTATGAGTTCCTCTACGTGGATGTTGGAATGAACGGTCGCAACTCAGATGGGGGTGTGTTTGCCCGAAGCTCCTTGGCAACACTACTAGGGAATGGTGGGCTAAACTTACCCTCAAATGAGCACACGACCGAACATCTCAACTTTGCGTTTGTGGCGGATGAAGCATTCCCACTTCAGGAGCACCTACTGCGGCCATATCCACAGAGGGCCCTTACTTCTGAGAGACGCATTTTCAACTACCGGCTATCCCGGGCCCGCCGTGTAGTTGAAAATGCGTTTGGGATAATGGCGAACAGATTCTGGATTTTTCATACGGCTATGCATATGAAACCGGAGTCTATTGACGCGGTAGTGGTGGCCTGCTGTGTGCTGCATAACGTCCTGCGTCGTAGGGATAGGCCATCATACACGCCAGGAGCTTATGTAGATCATGCAGACGCTACAACAGGGGAGCTCCGTCCAGGGTCTTGGCGTGATGAGGGCCATGTGATTGTGCCACTCCAGCCCCAGAGCCATGGCCGCACTCGGCAGGAGGCCAGGGACAGTAGAGACGCTTACTGCTCCTACTTCAATGGGTCTGGTGCAGTGAGCTGGCAGGACCAGGCCATGTAGTTTGGCTGGTTCTGGGAGGTTTATTTAAATTTGCAATGGAGGTGACAGCAGGGTAGCTGCGCCCCTTTTCTTTTGTGTTGACCATTTTTTTTTAATTTTTTGTTTCCTAATGTGCATGAGGTTTAGTTAGTTAGTTAGTTAGTTTATGTTGTTTGAAATTTTTTTTGCTGCTCCACAGGTTCCAATGTGGGTTCAATTTGCTCTCTCTGCAATGTGTTGGCAGATTGTGACATGCACTTTATTTGTTGTTTTTATTTGGATGTATTTTTGGTTACAATTTGTAATCCAAGGTCACGATGAATGATTTTGATTTATTAAATACTTTTTTGGATCCAAACAAATGTGTGAGCCTGTTTACTTGGTGGAGGAGGGAAATGTGATGAAGTTTATGGTGGGGGGCCAGGGATGTCATAGCCACCTATTGGCTGGGATTGTGCAGACAATATGTGTGGGTAGCCATGTTTTTTTCCCAGTCTTTTGGCTAACAGTGTTTGTGGCCATTGTGCGTACATGAGCCTTTATTTTGTTCTAGGCAGAGGGTCACCTGCAGACAGCACATTGATGCAGGACATATTCTTCTCAGGTGTTTTCTAATACACTGTCACACAGATCTTTCACAGGTTTGCTACGGAGCAGTTCCACTACATTCACATCTGTTGCCAGAGATAGATACATACAATGTACACAGAGAACGCACATACTGTGTGTTGTAAGCCGCTCATGTGTGTCGCAGAAACGCACCTCGCCGCTATCTACACACGCCGCTGTCACAAGCGCTGATCGTGCGTGACAGGGCAAACACTTGTACTACGTACACATAGCCCCGGCACCGCTACTTTTATGCACACTGGGTAGATGACTTGCCACCGCTCCTGGGTGACGCTTTACCATCGGTTTAGATGCATTCGCCACACTCCGCCATGTCACAACCGCTTATTCCGTGCTTCACTCCCCTCACTGGTACGTCACGTCTCGGCCATCCGCCCTTTCCGTCGTGCCCAATCACAACTCCGTAGTGTTGGCCAATGGTTGTGGTTTGGGCGCGGCGTACACGACTGTGGCACGCCTATGTGTTTTACGTCCTGCCTTTGTTGCTCCCACTCACCCTGTGGTGGCGGCGTGTGAAGCGGGTACGCTAAGCTACAGCTGGCTACTTGAGACACCCGGCGATGTAGCTAGCTATAGATGTAGCGTGGCGTAGCGCACCTTGTCGCGGCGTGTAAAGGAGATGCGTTGACCGTTTGTAGCCGTTTGAGCGTGCTCGTGCACGTGAAGTAGCGCGATGTATCCAGCCTGCTGTCGCGGCGTGTAAAGGTACCCTAAGTGATAAAGATGACACACAAAGATTCTGCAGAGGTCTAAACATTATGGACACAGCAAGCTTTGGTCATGTAACATTAAAATCACAAATATGCTGCGTAATGAATGTGAATGAAGTGCAGTGAAAATTCAGCAGGGTTGTGTTTGTGCAGATCATCAGGTCTCTTTCATATACATACAAACACAATCATCCTCATTATTAGTGAAGATGTAATAGCTCAACACTCTGATCTTATAGCGGATAACTACAAATCACTGTGTAGTCCCAGTCTAAAAAAGAGAGCCATGTATATCATGCAGCGGAATGCAGTTTATTGTTTCTTGTAAGTACCTATTTCAGGCTGGGAGAGGCTCTCTGTGGTGTTTCTCAATGGTATCGGTGACAAATATAGAGTAAAATGTCTGTACAAAGGGATATACCCCTCTCCAAGAACCTATCCCAATATGTAGTAGGTATTATAGTAATAATATTAGTGAATACCTCCAATTAGAAATATAGTATAGTTCTCCTGATTAGCTTTGTCACCTACCTCATGTGCAGGGAATTGCAGCTTAAATATCCATGGTTAGTTAGTTGCTTGTGGTCGTAACCATGGATACCTAAGCTGCAATTCCCTGCACATGAGGTAGGTGACAAAGCTAATCAGGAGAACGATACTATATTTCCAATTGGAAGGGTTTGCTCATTTTATTGTGATTATTACACCTACTGCATATTGGGATAAGATCTTTGAGATGGGATTACCTCTTTAAGTTACTAGTAAACATTTTATATTTTAGTCCCTTCAAAGCTGTTCTTCATCCAAACAGCACAACATAATTTTGTTTCTTCATCAATTCTGTTTTGTAGCACTAATCTATTTCCCCATTTTATGCACTCAGTATTAAGTAAAAGGAGTACCACGTAATAGATGTCACATATCTAAGTGTTCAGTAAGCCAAAAATTGGGATTGGTACTCACCAGCTGGGATCTGAATCCTTTCCAAATTGTGTCTGGCACAAGGAACCTTTGCAAAATCATCTGTAACTTCCACAATATCAAACTCCATTCCTTTAGCTTTATGTACAGTTCCTAAAATATAATCTGAAAGAGAATGTTTGAAAAGCAGCATATTTATGCCAGGCAAAACCCACCACAATGCACTTGACCAACAAGTAGTTTAAGGGAATTGGTCAGTAGGTTTTTGCTACATGATATGAAAACAGCAGCTACCTCTCCGATTTGTACAGAACTTACAATAGTAAAAAAAAAAAAAAAGTGGCACTCTGCTATGACAATTAGAATATAGAAATATTTCATAAGCAAAAAATTGAGACACTTAGCTTTATAAATATGGCTATGTCGATAAACCACCCAATGGCCGCGTCGAGGCGTGTCTGCTTGACTGGATCCCTAAGGGCCCTTTCACATCACCGTTTTTTTCAAATCGCGGCAGATGCGGTGAAAAAATGCATCTGCCACGATTACCGCATACCGGCTGCACTTGCGGCACGGTTGCGGCAAGCCCCATAGAAAGTATAGGCGGGCTTGCGGCAGGTGCGGTTTTGCACTTGCGGCAGGTGCGGCTGCAAAAAAAACCGCGGCTGACCGCGGTTTTTTTCGTGGCCGCACCTGCCGCAAGTGCCAAAACCGCACTTGCCACACCTGCCGCAAGTCTGCCTATACATTGTATGCCGTTTACCGCAACCGCGCTGCAACCATGCCGCAAGTGCAGCCGGTATGCGGTAATCGCGGCAGATGCGGTTTTTTCACCGCATCTGCCGCGATTTGAAAAAAACGCTGATGTGAAAGGGCCCTAAGGCTGCTTTCACATCACGATTTTCGGTCATCCGATTGTATCCGTTTAAAAACGGATGCAATCGGATCCGAAATCAGATGCCATGTCCCCCTATGGGAATCGGATGGGATCGGATGTGCCACTATAGGCATCCGATTTTGGCACCATCCGATTTAATTACGGGCACAAAATCGTAGCCTGCTACGATTTTGTGTCCGTGACTCACATCGGACAGCATCGGATCACTGCTGATCCGAGGCTGATCCGAGGGCCCACAGCATGGGAGCCTATGGACATCGGATCTGAGTTCACCTCGGATCCGATGTCGGCTTCGTATCTCCCTGTCTCTCCCTACTCCTGCCTCCTCCATCTTCTTCCCTCTCCTATTCTATATGCTGGGCCCCTGCTATTCTTTGCTGTGCCCCCGCTTCTATATCCTCATCTATCCCTATCCTGTCCCCTGTCCTCTTCCCTGTGTGTAAAAAAAAAAAAAAAAAACTCCTCCGGGAGTATACATCACCTGTCACCGGCTCCAACGCTGCAGCACCATCAGGGCAGAAGAGCCTGTGATGATGTAAGAGACCCGGTCAGCTGACGAGTCATGTAACCGGATCTGTGACATCATCACAGGTCCTTCAGTCCTGATGGTGCTGCAGCGTTGGAGCCGGTGAGAGGTGATGTATGCTCCGGAAGGAAGTTTTTTTTTTTTTTTTTTTACACACAGGGAAGAGGACAGGGGACAGGATAGGGATAGATGAGGATATAGAAGCGGGGGCATAGCGAAGAATAGCGGGGGCACAGCATATAGAATAGGAGAGGGAAGAAGATGGAGATGGCAGGAGTAGGGAGAGACAGGGGACCGCAGGATCCACACGGATCCTGCAGATCGGATGGCTATTTGCCATCTGATTGCAGGGATCCGTGCCTGTCCGTGGGATCCTCCTTCAAAGTCGGATCCCACGGACAGGCACAAAATCGTAGTGTGAAACCAGCCTAACCTCCATTTTCAGCCTCTATCTGGGTTAAAAAACCTCCTCTTTTATACGCAATTGGAAAAGACTGATACCACAGAACACTATCTTAACAGGCCCATTGTGAGGAAGGTGCACTACAGAGGGTGTGAAGCCATACACAATACTTACAATAGTAGAAAAAACAGCACTTTGCTATGACAATTAGAATATAGGAATATTCTTATATTCTGATTGTCATAGAAGATATTTTAAGTATTGTGTTTAGCATCACCTGTGCACACTGACAGGATTGAGTGCCGCAGATATTCTTGTATTTTGCACAGAGCGTAGACATTTATTCCTTTAACATCCACAGAATTCTAATGGTCATCATACAATACATTCCCTAGTTTTGGGCCCATTCCCAGTAAAGCGGACTTAGACTAAGTTCACAGATCAGTTCAGGTTCTAACTGAAAGCTCTGTCAGCTGTACAAACAATACAGCAGCACCTCCAGTCGCACAGCCAATAATAGAAACCACAATAGAACCCCAACAGACCCTACTGTATGCCGATGGAGACTGCCGTGTGCCATCTGGATCA
Source organism: Allobates femoralis (assembly GCA_033576535.1). Taxonomy (NCBI): domain Eukaryota; kingdom Metazoa; phylum Chordata; class Amphibia; order Anura; family Aromobatidae; genus Allobates; species Allobates femoralis. The sequence continues at coordinate 253,249,019 of JARQOC010000004.1, read as the reverse complement.
GTCACATACCACAACTAGCACAGCTTCTGTTTAAGTAGGCGCCACATTGAAGATTTGAACAAAGCCTCATTGGGATTTTGTGGCATATCAGCAAATAAATGCTATTATCAGGCTTCTAGAGCCAATACCTGCTTTTTGTTGGTCAGCAGTATGACAACTTTCTATTTTCTTCACCAACTCTGGTATTCGGTATTTGTACTTTTCCACAACAGCAATTTTGGCTTCAAGCTCTCGGTCTTCAGAGTGTACTGCATACTCCTTTAATGCTGAAAACCCCTTCTTTTTCCATGTTGCAATGAATTTGTCTTTAATATACAAATGTCCTATTGACAAGAAGAGGCAAATTAAAGGCTGCATTAAAAAATAGTTTTGCTACGCCCTCATTCAGACGTCTGTGATTCACATATATGTTCTGTCCATGACTTTCATGGGTGGAATACATACCTATTTAGTCTGTGGGACCGATCATGACTGTTTTTTTGCAGACCATGTGTCGGTGCAAAAATCATGGACACGTGTATTGGTACTTTTCAAAACACACGTTTATGGGTGTGTGAAAATCACAGCAATTAAATGGTATGCGGTACATGAAGTGACAATTTGCATATTTCCCAGAGGTCCATTGCGGCTATAAGTGTCCTTATCAACTTATCGGTTTCCTTAAGGCTGCAGGGAAACACCTCTCCATAAGGTAGATCGTAAGTTCCAGAGACATCGTGTTAGCTTCTCATACTGATGAGAGGCAGTTACCCCGAAATGCAGTGTCTGAAGTTTGGGGTTCTGATCTCACACTAATCCTTAGTCATGCTAAAAGGCTTGTTAAAGAGGCAACTATGACTTTGAGGATTGCTACCTAAAGGTAGCGCTAGAGTTTATCCACTTCTTCATTGAAGTGACAATTTGCATTTTTTTATGGTATGTGTGTAATTTATATGCGGTACACAAATTGAAAAAGATAGGAAAAATTTTACAATTTATCTATGAAAAATACTGACTAAATGCTGATGACACTCGGATCCTAAACGCTGATGACATTCGGATCCTAAACGCTGATGACACTCGGATCCTAAACGCTGATGACACTCGGATCCTAAACGCTTATGAGACTTGTACTGTTTGTACGACGTTCGAAGAAGGCTTAAGAGATTGCACCACAAGGCAATCACTGATCTCAGGGAGACCAGTCCAAGAAAACACTGCGGGCAGCCGGCTAAAGCGCTCAACACAGTGAATTCCTAGGCACATTACTCCCTTGGAATTTCAAATATCCAAATAGAGTCTGTGAAGTCTCGTTTAGGAGTCTCAACAAAGGACTAGCCATGGCTAGGTCCTTCCCTGGAGGGATATCTGGCTAGTCCTGTGTTGAGACTCCTAAACGAGGCTCCACAGACTCTATTTGTATATAAGAGGTTGCACCAGGCATACCTGTTGGTCTACATAGTACATTATGGTATTTGTGAAACTAAACAAAAAGGCTAAAACAGATGAGGAAACTTACTTCTCTGCCTCTCAGATTCAGGTTGAAGTAATACCCAAATATCATGAATTTTATTCAGTCCAAAGTTTTCAGGTCCCTGAAACAGAATTGTAAAGGAGAAACTTGATATTTTTTTTCTTGAAATGAATCTGTCAGCAGGATTTCACTTCTTCCCCACCCTAAATGATTTATACAGTGCCTACAAGTAGTCTTCAACCCCCTGCAGATTTAGCTGGTTTGATAAGATGCAAATAAGTTAGAGCCTTCAAACTGCAAACGAGAGTAGGATTTATTAACAGAAGCATAAATCTTACAAACCAAAAAGTTCTGTTGCTCAGTTGAATTTTAATAAATTTTAAACATAAAAGTGTGGGTCAATTATTATTCAACCCCTAGGGTTAATATTTTGTGGAATAACCCTTGTTTGCAATTACAGCTAATAATCGTCTTTTATAAGACCTGATCAGGCCGGCACATGTCTCTGGAGTTATCTTAGCCCACTCCTCCATGCAGATCTTCTCCAAGTTATCTAGGTTCTTTGGGTGTCTCATGTGGACTTTAATCTTGAGCTCCTTCCACAAGTTTTCAATTGGGTTAAGGTCAGGAGACTGACTAGGCCACTCCATCACCTTGATTTTTTCCCTCTTGAACCAGGCCTTGGTTTTCTTGGCTGTGTGCTTTGGGTCGTTGTCTTGTTGGAAGATGAAATTACGACCCATCTTAAGATCCTTGATGGAGGAGCGGAGGTTCTTGGCCAAAATCTCCAGGTAGGCCGTGCTATCCATCTTCCCCCATGGATGCGGACCAGATGGCCAGGCCCCTTGGCTGAGAAACAGCCCCACAGCATGATGCTGCCACCACCATGCTTGACTGTAGGGATGGTATTCTTGGGGTCGTATGCAGTGCCATCCAGTCTCCAAATGTCACGTGTGTGGTTGGCACCAAAGATCTCGATCTTGGTCTCATCAGACCATAGAACCTTGAACCAGTCTGTCTCAGAGTCCTCCAAGTGATCATGAGCAAACTGTAGATGAGCCTTGACATGACGCTTTGAAAGTAAAAGGTACTTACGGGCTCGTCTGGAACGGAGACCATTGCGGTGGAGTACGTTACTTATGGTATTGACTGAAACCAATGTCCCCACTGCCATGAGATCTTCCCGGAGCTCCTTCCTTGTTGTCCTTGGGTTAGCCTTGACTCTTCGGACAAGCCTGGCCTCGGCACGGGAGGAAACTTTCAAAGGCTGTCCAGGCCGTGGAAGGCTAACAGTAGTTCCATAAGCCTTCCACTTCCGGATGATGCTCCCAACAGTGGAGACAGGTAGGCCCAACTCCTTGGAAAGGGTTTTGTACCCCTTGCCAGCCTTGTGACCCTCCACGATCTTGTCTCTGATGGCCTTGGAATGCTCCTTTGTCTTTCCCATGTTGACCATGTATGAGTGCTGCTCACAAGTTTGGGGAGGGTCTCAAATAGTCAGAAAAGGCTGGCAAAAGAGATAATTAATCCACACATGTGAAGCTCATTGTTCTTTGTGCCTGAACTACTTCTTAATACTTTAGGGGAACCAAACAGAAAGCTGGTGGTTTGAGGGGTTGAATAATAAATGACCCTCTGAATTAAACTTTTAACGCTTTAACAAAAACAAAAAAAAAAAAAAAAAAATTAAAAAATCTTTTTGGCTGCAGTGCATTTCCCACTTCCAGGCTGATCTACAATCCAAATGTCACAATGCAAAGTTAATTCCGCATGTGTCAACCAGCTAAATCTGCGGTGGGTTGAAGACTACTTGTAGGCACTGTATATGCATCTAGCTCTTTGAAAAACAAATCGAGCAATACCTTTATATGAACAGTCTATTCCTCTATTATTGAGAAATCAACATTTGAATTGTATTCAATTGTATATATCTCTGTCATGGTCTCCCTGTACTTACCTACATGCAACATGCGATCCTCTCAAGATGTCCTTCTCTCCTCCCCTCTTATCTTTTCTTCCCACAGCCGCATACAAGATTTCTCCTGTGCTTCCACACTCTGCAACTCTCTACACCAACACAGACTCTTGCCCACTGTGGAAACCTTCAAAAGGAACCTGAAGACCCAGCTCTTCTGACAAGCCTACACCCTGCAGTGGCCCTCAGTCTGCTACATCACCGCAAGACCAACTCTACCCTCTCCTAGTGTATCCTCACCCATCCCTTGTAGACAGAACCCTGGCAGGCAGGGTCCCCTCCACTCTCCTTCTGAACTTGTCTGTGCCATGTATTGCTCATGTTTATTGTACTTGTCTATGTATGCCCCTTTTCACATGTAAAGCGTCATAGAATAAATGGCACTATAATAATAGATCTACTGCCCATAGATCTACTGTAAATCGCTTCAGGACCTCGGACAACGGCGCACATACTATAGCAATAGCTATAGTATGTGCGCCGTTCTCAGAGGAGCCCGGCGCTTTCATTCAAAAACTGTATAGCAGCTGTCAGGAGTCAGCTGCTGTACATAACTGATTCCACCATTATATGCCCACCTGAGTGGGTGGAAGGTCTCTAGGGGGATTGGGCACCCCTAGAGACATTATAGAAACATTTATTAATCAAATTAAAAGGTTACACAAACACAGAACAGATTGCTTTTCCCGGCGGTAGCCGGGATAAGCAAAGTATATGCGGGAACCGGATTGCTCAGGATTACACATCCTGAGCAATCCGGTTCCCGCATTGCAGATAACAGAACTGCTCCGAAAACTGCAGCCTGCATGATTTTTCACGCAGGCTGCAGAGCCGGAGACGGAAACTGGATTGCTTGTGAAGCAATCCGGTTTTTATCATAGGCTCCTATGAGGAGCATTTCCTGATCCAGTTTTGAGCTTTTTAAAAGCTCAAAACCGGATCAGGTTTTTAAAAAACAAACAAACAAAAAAAAAAAAACGGATGTGTGACCCTAGCCTTACAAAAAAAAAAAACAATAGGAAAAAATAGTAGATCTCACTGCTTACCCCAATAATGTGGATTAGTGAAGGAGTTTCTCCATCAGTAACACCGACAGCCTGGTCAAAAACACAAGCATTGGTTCTAGATAGGATGGCCACCTTAGATTTGAACTGCTCACGAACAGTACCTTCAATACATAAAACATACAAGTGTCAGAATAGTAGAGCATGATGTAAATATTTCAGGCTCACAATGACTGAAATGTAATTTTTAAACTGAAGAACAATAATGTCCCTACATTTGATAAGAAACAATTATGTTGTTAGAACAACGACAAAATTATAAAGGGTATTGCCTTGTCTTCCTTATAAATAAGGTTAAAAAAACAGGCATCCTTAAGAGGTAGTCTGGGGAGGAAAAAAAAATCTTCTGTTGTCCTGCCCTCATAAATTATAAAGATAAGATGCCCAATGCAGATCTATTAATGTTACAAGACCTGTAATTCAGTGTAACCCAGTAACTGCTCTCACTGCTATCTTCTTCCCTCTTGGACATTATATCACACATCAATAGGCCTGCACCCTGCTATTGTTAGCAGCCAGCCTCATGACACTAGCCCCTGGGGAAATTTCCCTGCTGTTAGTAACAGCCAGTCACCTGATAGTAGTCTCTGGGACATTATATCACACATTAAGGGGTGTGCTTACAGCACACAAGTTTTTTTTGCTGATGACAGGTTGGAGCCACAATTTAGGCTGGGTTCACACTGGCGTTCCAATCCGCAGCGTTCTGCGGAGGGGAAGCGGCATGTGTGCGCAGCCAGCACAAGCACCTATCTTTATAATGGGAGCGCACGGTGCTGCGCTTGACTGCGCATGACCGTGCGCTCCCATTCACTCCCATATGTGATTTGTACGCAGGCGGACGCCTGCGCACAAACCACGCACTCTCCTCCGTACCAGGGACGCGACATGTTGCATTCCTGGTGCGGACGAGACTGGGTGATTTGTGCGCAGGCGTCCGCCTGCGTACAAATCACATATGGGAGTGAATGGGAACGCACGGTCATGCGCAGTCAAGCGCAGCACCAGGCGCTCCCATTATAAAGATAGGTGCTTGTGCTGGCTGCGCACACATGGCGCTTCCCCTCCGCAGAACGCTGCGGAGGGGAACGCCAGTGTGAACCCAGCCTTACTGAAGTAAAGTGGTTTGAAAAGCACTGAAATACTAATGGGATATTGAGCTTACCATTTTGGTGTCCGCCAACTAAAACTTTGTGTCGAATCTGCTTACAAGCATCAAGTATTGTAGCACCAATGTAAGCTATCTCTGCACCAAATCGGAAACTCTGAAACACATATTGAAATAAACATTTTCAATTCTAATCATATAGAAAATCTAGAACAAAGATTCATCCTATTCGAGTTTCAGTGTAGTCAAGACCCTCATGTCTACAACACAAGTGAATAAGACTGCTCCTGGACATGTGCTGTAGCCCGAGAACCATCCTAACCACAGCTGTTCTCAGCTTCTGGTAACAAAGACTACTACAGCAGAGTAGCCCTAGTCTCACTATAATGTAATTTTAGAGACACTAGGGCAAACTTGAAAGTGAGCACATGTCCTCCTTTATAATGCAGATTGTTTTTTGTGAAGAACACATTTTTCTCTCTGTTATCAGCCATCAGGGTTAAATAAGTATTGACTGTCAGCAGTCACATGACAAGCCAACAGTTACTGGTTAGGTCCCCCATACACTTTACAAATCTGTCGGTTGTTCAGGCAATTGTTTAGCTGGAAGACATTTTGTCCTGATATCTCATACAAACACTTGGTTTCTCTACATGATGGCTGTCAAAGACACGTCTGGCAGTGGCTTATCTCTTGACAAGAAAAGAGCCAGCAAGTCTGAACTCGGGCGAATCCTTATCGTCTCGGAATAACAACTGTCCATGGCCCCATTGATAAGGTGTCTGCAGAATAAGGCTACATCGGATTATTCAGTCGATCATTGTCTAATGTGTATGGGGGCTTTAAAGCCTCTGTGACTGTAACCAGGAGCAGCACACCTGGTAGGGCAATACGAGCAATGTGAGCCTGGTAAGACTGAAATCACATATCCTTTTCTCACGATCAGAGTATAGATGGTGATGCATGGACAGATCTTAACTTGAGAGTTTCATACATGCCTTAAGGGCCATTACGTTAGGGTTAAAGACTCAAGGATGGGCCGTGGATCAAGCAGAATGACACACTAATGTGTGAATGTAGCCTTAGGCTGGAATCACACTGTCCATGTGATACGCGAGGCAATTGGACAAGTCTTGGATCAGTCACCTGGAATGGGCATCTCCCTGTCAGAACGGAAGCGTCGCCCGCTTGTATTTCTATGCAGCTCCACACTCTCCGTCCAAAGAGGGTGAGGCTGCTCAGGGTTAATGATCCGACACTTGTCTAAGAGACTTGCATACCACACGGACAGTGTAATTCCAGCCTAAGAGGAAGTGTCACACGCTACACCCAAGTAATCATACTATATTTTGTTATAGTTGTTGACATGACCAAGAATTCCCTGCCTCTTTCCTTATTCACCCCCACAAAGAGTTTTGTTAACGATGCAACATGAAATGAGGTCAAAACTGTCACAGGGTAGAGGGGGAGGGCAGGACAGCGTGGCAGTAAATTTAAACGGGGAGATGGGAATACCCCTCTAAGAATGGAGCACATAAATACACTGACCTGTGTGAGGTAGAAGATGTGAGTATGGGGCACCTCACAAAGAGCATTTACAGCACCACGAAATGTATAAATCTGCTGGTGAGGATCTCCAACAAATATTTTCCCACATTTTTGGGTGAGGACAACCTTCATAATAGCTACAAAAAAAAGTCAATATTGCCAATCATTACAAATTGAAATGTTGACATAAAGAGCAAAAAAATACACTTCCAATATGACACACACACATGTCATAAGACCATAATCGGTGGTGTCATTAACCTGAGACCATAATTGATTTGCTTCTGTACATAGTGATAGTTCTCTACTCACAAGGTGTACAGTCTTGAGCTTCATCTATAAATATAGCATCATAAGAGAGATTTGGCTTGCGGAGTTGCCAGAGCTTTAGATACCCTGTAGAATGAAAGAAACAAGAATAGTGTGAAGTACTTAGGGGTTGCTGGATATTCTGAAACAGGAGTACACATCCAATACTCTACCCACCGGCTTCCCACTTGCTGAGGAGCAGGTTGCTTTTGAATGACAGATCAGGCCAGCAGAATAGTCTAACCTTTGGCCTAAACCAGTGATGGTGAACCCTTTGAGCTAGGCGTGTCAAAATTCGCCGAAAAACCAAGCATAACTCGCGTGGTGTGTCACTTTGAGAAAAACCCATAATTTTCTCATATTTGTAGCTGTAATTACAAAAACCTATCCTGGATATGGCCCCCATTCTGGTATATAGCCCCTTGTCCTGGATATAGCCCCCACCCATCCTGGTACATTACCCCCCTCATACTGGTACATAGCCCCTTATGCTGGATATAGCCTCCATACTGATATATACTGGGATATAGCACCCCCCATCCTGGAATATTACACCCCTATTCTGGATATAGCCCCCATTCTCTTATATATAGCCCCTTATCCTGGATATAGCCTCCACACTGGGATTTAGTAACACCCCATCCTGGTACATTACCCCCCATTCTGGTATATAGCCTCCATAATGGTACATTACCCCCCCATCCTGGATATGGCCCCCATCCTGGTATATAGCCCCATGCTGGTATATTACCCCCCCCCCCATCCTAGCGCACACACAAAAATAATAAACAATATATCTCACCTATCCCGAATTCCTCTTCATGCTCAAAGTGTCAGCAGCACTCCGCTGACCTTGTCCCGCCTTGGGATGCTGAGCTGACACTGTGATTGCATGCAGTCAGTGTCATTCACAGTGTCAGCATCCAGAGGCAGGATGCTGAGACTTTGTCAGCTTCATTAAGGTGCCACCTTGTCCTGCCTCCAGATGCCGACACTGTGATTGACACTGAATGAATGCAATCACAATGTCATCTCAGCATCCCAAGGCGTGACAAACGGCACAGTAATGCAGCATAGCTAATTATGTTATTGGCGGAGGGGGAAACTGAGACATGTTATGCGTGTCAACAGAAAAGCCTCGGTGTGTCACTGCTGACACGAGTGTTATAGGTTAGCCATCACTGGCCTAAGCTATGCGCTTTCCAACGCTGAAAGCAAAGGCAGCTTTGTTTCTGCATCATGTAAGGAGCATAGTTATATATATTGAAGCTAGAGAGATCGCAAGCCAACAGTGCACTTGACTGATTCCAGCCAGCTTCAAGCACAGCGCTTACAAGTGGTAAAAACTTGTAAACTAACATTGGTGGCCAAATATGTGAATCCACTACCAAAATTCCAGTGAACAGTATGACAAAGTGAAAAACAACTGATCTTTAGATTATGGAGGATGCTTAATAACATTAATATTATGAAAATAATATTTAAAAACAAAAAAACAAAAAAAAAAAGAGAATTTTGTTTACGTACCGTAAATTCGTTTTTCTTTAATCATCAATGGGAGACCCAGACAATGGGGTTTAGGGCTCCGCCCTCCGGAGGTCACACTAGGTACTACAAGTTTGTAGACACCGCCTCCTCCGCTTATAAACCCCCACCGTAGGGAACATCCTCAGTTTAGTCCATAAGCTGCAAGGAGAAAAATGAACCACACCCGAAACATCGGGAAGAATACCGTGCACAGACGGTTTGAACAACCCGGAAAACACTGTCTCAACAGAGAACAGATCAAATGCAAACATGCAACGGAACAACTGGGTGGGTGCTGGGTCTCCCATTGATGATTAAAGAAAAAAGAATTTACGGTACGTAAACAAAATTCTCTTTTTTCTGGTCATCATAATGGGAGACCCAGACAATGGGGATGTCCTAAAGCAATACCCCAGGGCGGGAAGAGTTCCTCAACAAGACGGATAATACACGGTCCCCCTTAAAGGTGGGCAACCGCCGCCTGGAGGACCCGCCTGCCCAAACTTGCGTCCGCAGAGGCATGGGCATGCACCATATAGTGCTTTGAGAAAGTGTGCAGGCTGGACCAGGTGGCCGCCTGACACACCTGTAGAGCAGATGCTCGATGTCGCAAGGCCCATGAGGCACCTACAGCTCTGGTAGAGTGTGCCTTCAAACCCACCGGGAGAGGCAAACCAGAAGACCGGTATGCCTCCTGAATGGGAGCCTTGATCCATCTGGCCAAGGTCGACTTCGAAGCCGCGGACCCCTTACAACGACCCATCGTGAGGACAAATAAGGAATCCGAACTCCTAAAGGAGGCGGTCCTGGACACATAAATGCGTACAGCTCTCACGAGATCCAGAGTATGGAGGTCGCGCTCAACCTGATGAACGGGAGCGGGGCAAAATGATGGGAGAACAATCTCCTGGTTTAGGTGGAAAGTTGAAACCACCTTCGGCAAGAATTCAGGCCGCGGGCGCAACACCACCTTGTCTTGGTGAACCACCAGAAAGGGTGACTTGCACGAAAGTGCAGCCAATTCTGAGATCCTTCTCAGAGACGTAATTGCCACCAGAAAAACCACCTTCTGGGACAGACAAGAGAGAGAGATGTCTCTCAGTGGCTCAAACGGCGGTTTCTGCAGTGCCGCCAGGACCATGTTGAGGTCCCAAGGGTCCAGAGGTCGTCTGTAAGGCGGAACCACCCGAGACACCCCCTGCAGAAATTGACGAACCTTCGGGAGGAGCGCCAAGCGCCTGTCAAACAGCACTGAAAGTGCTGATACTTGACCTTTCAGAGAGCCAAGGGATAATCCCAACTCCAAACCCGACTGTAGGAAGGCCAACAATGTCGGGATGGACAAGGGCCACGGTGAGTGTCCACCAGAGGCACACCAGGAGAAAAAGATTTTCCACGTTCTGTGGTATATCTTCCTGGAGACAGGTTTCCTTGCCCGATTCATCGTGGCAACCACAGTAGGAGAGAAGCCCCTGGATGTCAGCAACCAGGCCTCAAGAGCCATGCAGTCAATCTGAGGGCCCTGGAATTGAGGTGGAAGAATGGGCCTTGCGCGAGTAGATCTGCGCGTTCTGGAAGAGCCCACCGGTGTCCGCCTGACAGTTGCCAGAGGTCCGGGTACCAGGACCTCCGGGGCCAATCTGGAGCCACTAGAATGGCTACTCTGCATTCTGTCCTGATTTTCCACAGAACCCTGGGAATCAGAGCCAGAGGCGGGAACACATATGGCAGCTGGAAGCTGGACCAACTCAGGATCAGGGCATCCGCCCCCAGAGACTGAGGATCCCATGATCTTGCCACGTATTGCGGCACCTGATGATTCAGCCGTGAGGCCATCAGATCCACGTCCGGAGTGCCCCATTTGCTGCAGATGTCCCGGAAGACGTCTGGATGCAGGGACCACTCTCCGGCGTCCATCCCCTGTCGGCTCAGGTAGTCGGCCTCCCAGTTCTCGACCCCTGGGATGTGAACTGCGGAGATCAGGCAGCCGTTTTCCTCCACCCAGGCTAGAATGCGGTGGACTTCGGCGAGGGCCTGAGCACTTCTGGTCCCTCCCTGATGATTTATGTAGGCGACGGCCGTCGCATTGTCGGACTGAACCCGAATGGGTTGTCCTGACAGGAATTTCTGAAACGCCAGGAGCGCCAGATAGACCGCCTTGATCTCCAGCACGTTGATCTGTAATGCCGACTCCGACTGAGTCCAGAGGCCTTGAGCCCTGTGGTGCAAGAACACCGCACCCCAGCCTTTCAGACTGGCGTCGGTGGTCACCACTAACCATGACGGTTTTAGAAAGGACCGGCCCCGTGACAGATGATGTGGCTGGAGCCACCACTGTAGGGAGTCCCTGGTCGATTGTGACAGCGTCACCAGCCGATTCAGAGAAATCGTCCTTTTGTCCCATCGGCGAAGAATCTCCAACTGGAGAGGACGGAGGCGAAACTGTGCGAAAGGCACCGCCTCTATCGCCGCTACCATGCGTCCCACCAGCTTCATCAACCCCCGTAGGGAAGATTGTGGTGACAGGAGAACATTCTGCACTCCTGATTGGATCGCAAGCTGTTTGGCTTGAGGTAGGGACACCAGGGCTGAGTCCGTGTGGAAGTCCATGCCCAGATATGTCAAAGACTGGGTCGGAATCAGGGTCGACTTTGGAATGTTGAGAAGCCACCCGAACTGTTCCAGAGACTTCATGGTCACCTCCAGGCTCACCCGACAAAGGTCTTCCGATGGCGCCCTGACCAGCAGGTCGTCCAAATAGGGAATGACGGCGTGTCCCTGCACATGCAGGAGAGCCATCATTGAGGCCATCACCTTTGTGAACACTCGCGGTGCCGAGGCTAGCCCGAATGGCAGTGCCACAAATTGGAAGTGTTCTTCCCCCACTGCGAATCTCAACCAGCGCTGATGAGCCGGTGCAATGGGCACGTGAAGGTAGGCGTCCCGGATATCTATGGACGCCAGGAAGTCTCCCTGTGACACAGCCGCGATCACGGAGCGCAGGGATTCCATACGAAACTTCCGAACCAACACGTGGCGGTTGAACAACTTGAGGTCCAGAACCGGACGAAAAGAGCCGTCCTTCTTTGGGACAATAAAGAGGTTGGAGTAAAAAACCCCTGAACCTCTCTCCCGTGGGTACTGGGACCACCACTCCGTCTCTGCGGAGTCCCTCCAACACCAGATGAAAAGCCTGAGCTTTGTCTAGGGATGGAACAGACCGATGGAATCGGTGTGCCGGCTGTGACGTCAGCTCTATCCTGTAGCCTTTTGAGACTACGTCTCGGACCCACTGGTCTTGAACGTGGAGAAGCCATCTGTCCTGGAAAAGAGACAGGCGGCCCCCCACCTGTGGGGAGACAGGATGAAGGAGCGAGTCATGCCGAAGCGGGTTTAGGGGTGGCAGCTGCAGCCCCTGCCGGCTTCTTTTGGCGACTTTTGTTGCGCCACTGAGTGGAGGGCTTGCCCCCACGGTCCGCGCGAGCGGACGCCGCTGATGACTGCGAGCTGGGGCGAAAGGACCACTGTTTTGGGTTCCTTTTCACGGTATACCGTGGCTTAGGCTTATTCTGCGGTATCTTAGACTCAGCAGAATCCTTTATCAGCTTGTCCAGCTCGGTGCCGAAGAGCCTGTCACCAGCAAACGGAAGATTTTGCAAAATCTTCTTAGACGTGGCATCTGAGTCCCAAAGACGCAGCCACAACAACCTGCGGATCGCTATAGCATTGGCCGAAGCCACAGCCGAGCGAGTGGCAGTTTCCAAAGTTGCCGTCCTGGCGTAATCCGCATAAGCCCTTGCTCTGTCGGTGAGTGCCAGGACCTCTGGGCTGGCCCTAGCTAGATCAGAGATACCATCCAAGCAGGAGGTAATCGCTTGTAGGGTCCAGACCGCGGCAAAATTAGGGGCAAATGAAGACCCCACAGCCTCATAGGAAGACTTGGCGAGTTGCTCGACCTGTCTATCAGTAGCATCCTTCAATGAGGAGCTATCAGAGGCAGAAAACAAGGAGCGTGCAGCAATCCTAGTCATGGAAGCGTCCACCTTAGGGGACTGTGACCATTCCAGAAGCACCTCCTGAGGAAAGGGAAAGCGAAGGTCCTTAGGTTTACGGACATAACGCCGCCCAGGATGTAACCTGGGTGCTCTAATCACCCTTCCAAAATTAGTGTGGTCCATAAAGGACCCACTTGGTCTCGCCTCCGGCCGCAGCCATTGATAGACCTCCTTGGGGTGAACAGTCACCTCCTCAGGAGGAGTGACCAGACGTAATGTCTCATTGATGGAGGACACCAGATCCTCCACCCCATCTGGAGGTTCAGAGACAGACCCGAGAGTAGAACCCCCATCATCTTCCTCACCATCAGAGGAACGCTCCTCCTCAGAGGGAGCTTGGAGCTCTGGAGAGGCCTCACGAGCTCGCTTAGGGGGTCTCACAGAAGAAGTAAGAAGCACCCGGGGGTAACTGGAAGGAGTAGCTGGGTTTTCCAGTCTCCTATGAAGTGCCTCCAGGGATTGCGACATGGAGGACATCTGGGACAGCAGAGATTCATTTATCTTATTCTGCGCTTCCCATGTCCCTGGGATCACCCGAACCTCAGGGTACAGACCCGCAGATTCTGATTCAACAGTAACTGTCCGGGTCTCTGGGCGTCCGCAATTATTGCAGGACCCCTCCACCAGTGAACCGTTGCATGTAGCGCAGGTAATGGTGCCATCTGCCGCCTTAGCAGCATGCTTCCTTACTGAGGACATCGCCACAGTAGGGGGAAATAAGCCAAGTTGTAACAAACAAACCGGAGATCCCGGTGGCTTACCGACCGCAGTAAGCGGTAGGAGGAAGCGGTGTGTGTGACCTCCGCGAGTTCCGGTCTCCCCTGGAAAGTGCAGACACACGCTGCAGCCAGATCCCAGCCGGGAAGAGAGGGAGAAGATGGCCGCCGACAGTAAAGTCATAGGCGTGGCCAGGAACACGCGGGAGAACACAAAACACGCCCATCGGTGATGTCACCGTAAGAGCTGCTTCCTCCTCCTCCAGGCAGCCTCAGTAATGGAGGTGCCAGAGCCCGCAGCGCGGGAAAAGAGTGTGTAACAATACACATACACACACAGACTGCCTGCACAAAACAAACATCAGCAGTCTACAGCCTCAGCCCCTGAGACACACAGGGCGGTCAGCCAGAGTGACCCCAGCACAGGGTACACCGACAGAACCGCGGACCCGAGGGTAACCGCGCGGTCTGAGTGTCATGACACCAAGTGACAGACACTACCCCCAGGCACACAGGAGACACACCAGGTGCCTCAGTGCCGGTCCGGTCTGTAAGCACCTTTAGGGAGGCCTCGGACGGGGGTACAGCACCAGTCCGGAGTGTAAGCACCATTTACGGAGGCCTCGGACTGGGCTGGCTCCGTCCGGTCTGTAAGCACCATTTAGGGAGGCCTCGGACGGAGCGGAGCTGTGCAAGGCTCCAGGCTCCCCCTCTCCAGAGCCTCCATGGAGGGATGGAAAGGAAGGAGCTCGACAGCGTACCGGGAGAACAGCAAGTGTCCAGGCTAAAAAGCCCTCCGGTACCTCCACCAGCGTGTTCCACAAAGGGTGAGCGGGGAGACTGTCGAGGGTCCCGACCGGGACCATTTACCTTGTCTTCATACGCCATCACGTAAGCTGTGAGAATGCAGTGAAGTGCAAGCAAAGCGTGATCCTCCGAGCACACTAAGTCTAAAACTGAGGATGTTCCCTACGGTGGGGGTTTATAAGCGGAGGAGGCGGTGTCTACAAACTTGTAGTACCTAGTGTGACCTCCGGAGGGCGGAGCCCTAAACCCCATTGTCTGGGTCTCCCATTATGATGACCAGAAAAACAAGCCTACACTGTGTGCAGAATTATTAGGTAAGTAATATTGTAGAGGATTATTTTTATTATTGATCAACAACTATGTTCTCAATCAACCCAAAAGACTCAAATATCAAAAGCTTAATGTTTTTGGACGTTGGAGTGTTTTGTTTTTTTTTAGATTTGGCTATCTAAGCTGTTTTCACATGAGCGGTTTTTGCCGATCGCGGTAGATGCAGTGAAAAAACCGCATCTGCCGCGATTACCGCATACCGGCTGCACTTGCAGCACGGTTGCGGCAAGCCCCATACAATGTATAGGCCGGCTTGCGGCAGATGCGGTTTTGGCACTTGCGGCCATGGAAAAAAACGCGGTCAGCCGCGGTTTTTTCGCGGCCGCACCTGCCGCAAGTGCCAAAACCGCACCTGCCGCAAGCTCGCCTATACATTGTATGGGGCTTGCCGCAATTGTGCCGCAACCGTGCCGCAAGTGCAGCCGGTATGCGGTAATCACGGCAGATGCGGTTTTTTTCACCACATCTGCCGCGATTTAAAAAAAAAACGCTGATGTGAAAGGGGCCTAAGGCTGCTTTCACATCAGCGTTTTTTTTAAATCCGCAACTGCCGCGAATATCGCATAACGGCTGCACTTGCAGCACAGTTGCGGCAAGCCCCATACAATGTCTATGGGGCTTGCGGTAAGTGTGAGGCAGGTGCGGTTTCGGCACTTGCGGCAGGTGCGGCCGCGAAAAAAAAACGCGGTCAGACGCGTTTTTTTTTGCGGCCGCACTTGCCGCAAGCCCCCATAGACTTTGTATGGGGCTTGCCGCAAGTGCAGCGGTTATGCGTTAATCGCAGCAGATGAGTTTTTTTCACCGCACCTGCCGCGATCGGCAAAAAAAGCTGATGTGAAAGTACCCTTAGAAGGATATCTGTTTGTGCAGGGGGCCATGTCATGATGTTTTCATCGTTTAGACCTTTACTGGCCAGCCACGCTGTGGAGTAGTTGGATGCATGTGATGGAGCATTGTCCTGCATGAAAATCATGTTTTTCTTGAACAATACCGACTTCTTCCTGTACCACTGCTTGAAGAAGTTGTCTTCCAGAAACTGGCAGTAGGTCTGGGAGTTGAGCTTCACTCCATTCTCAACCCGAAAAGGTCCCACAAGTTCATCTTTGATGATACCAGCCCATACTAGTACCCTACCTCCACCTTGCTGGTGTCTGAGTCGGAGTGGAGCTCTCTGCCCTTTACTGATTCAGCCTCTGGCCAATCCATCTGGCCCATCAAGATTCACTCTCATTTCATCAGTCCATAAAACCTTTGAAATATCAGTCTTAAGATATTCCTTGGCCCAGTCTTGACGTTTTATCTTATGTTTCTTGTTCAGAGGTGGTCGTTTTTCAGCCTCTCTTACCTTCGCCATGTCCCCGAGTATGGCACACCTTGTGCTTTTTTTTTTTTTTTTTGGCCGCAAAATGAAATAAAATCCCTCTTTTTTATTCCCCATCTGGTTAAAGCCGCTGTGCAAGTTGTCAAAACATAAAAATGGCAATCATAAACTTCAGTTTATTCTCCCATATGGATGACAAATGTATTGTTCTGCGTACAACAGACTACGGGGTTTATAACCAGCACGTCAGATGCAAAACGAAATGGTACAAACGACACGATAATCGGATCGTCCAAGAGCAGGGGACAGTGAAATTCCACGTTCACAGACTCTTGCCCTGCTAAATAAAAGTGCTTTATCGTGTGTTGTGTAAAAGAAAAAAAAAAAAAAAACAAACAAAGAACTCAAAAGTCGTAGCAGCCGCGGCTTGGCCACAATCCTAGGACTGTGCGATGGTGAAGAGTCACTGACATTTATGACACGGAAAGGGTTAAAAGCTTTATACTTCCTCTGGTTCAGGGTTGTTAAGGATCTTCCGATGGGCCTGGCGAAGGTACTGCTGCTGCTTGAAATACACCTTGAAGGCTCCTTTTATGGCCACAAAAGCAATCCCACCCAAAATCGTCCTTTGTAGGTTGGAGTTAACACTGCTGAGCATCAGTTTGCCAACTATTGTTGCGATGGTGGGAAAGACTAGAGCTCCACATAGTATGCGGGTGGCAGAGACATGATCTGCCAGAGGGTTGGCTTCAGCGGGCACCCGAGGCACTGGGCATCCAATTCCTGGAAATATGCTGTTAAGGATCTGCAATTTGTTGGAGTATTTCCGCCACAGTCTGAGCACGTAATCTTCCCAGCGGATCATTTTTCCTAGGATCAGCATAACCGGGATGGTGGGGAGGCCGATCAGTAGTAACAGAGGATCTGCATGCTCCATAACATCCAGACCCTACTTATGCCCAACAACCTGCATGACGGTCACTGCACCATAAATGACGGCGGTCCAATAGATTGAACCCACCATTATTCCAGCAGCAGCAAATGGACAGGCTTTGGAGATCAGTCTGTCTGCGAGGTCCAACATGTATACAACTGGACCGAGGTTCGGGAACTCTATTAAGTATTCGGCATTACACTGAGGGTAGTTGACTCTGGCAGTGCTGTTCCCTCTCTGTTTCTCATCTACCCAACGCTGGAGACATGACTGATGTACCCATTTTGTAGACCCCCTGCACCGGCACGGTCTGACCCACTTCGATGTTCTGTCATCTTCATCTGTAGCAAAACACATCCAGCAACTCCTGTCCAGGATCTGCTGCAGGGCTGCGCTGCTGGGCTCAGACATGGCCTCCTCCGCTCACACGTCCATTCACAGACCCCGGGTGATGGAGCAGCTCCGCCGCAGTCCGTACACCGGGGCCGGTCCGCACTGTTGTTCCACCTTGTGCTTTTTGATACTCCAGTAACATTGTAGCTCTGAAATATGGCAAAACTGGCAGCAAATCGCATCTTGGCAGCTTCACACTTGATTTTCCTCAATTCATGGACAGTCATTTTGCGCCTTTTTTGCCCAACACGCTTCTTGTGACCCTGTTGGCTATTTGCCATGAAACGCTTGATTGTTCGGTGATCATGCGTCAAAAGTTTGGCAATTTCAAGACTGCTGCAAGACATCTCACAATTTTGGACTTTTCAGAGCCCGTCAAATCTCTCTCTTTTTTTTTTTTTTTTTTTTTTATAATTCTTTATTTTACTCTTTTAAAAGAAAGTCAAATAGATAATACAGACGTTTCCACCAAATGGTGTAGAAGTGAGAAAGGTACTGCGTACATAACATAACAGCTTTTTAAATATATCCATTGTACATCTTCATGTTAGTTGATAGTGGAACAGATACTATCCAGCACGAACCAAATCTGTTCATCTAACACTATATTAAACCATTGTGTAAGATAAAGTTTACTCTTGACATATCAACTGTAATCGAACATTATTATGAAAACCATCATTTTCAGTGATGATACAGACATCTGAAATAAGTTATAAAACGAAGATAGAATTGAAGAAGACCATAGAATCGGCAGGAAGAAAAGAAAATTAGTGGGGTAGGGGGGAAGGAAAGACATGGGAGGGAGGGAAAACTAGGCGGGAGGAGTACGAGGTAGGGGGGACGAGGCAGGGACTTGTTGTGCAACTAGGTGTCTCGGTCCTTGATCATAGTCAGGGGTTTGTTTGAAGTCCATCCAAGGATACCAAGTGGCCCAAAATCTCTCGAAGGAGTCGTTCAATGAAGCGGTCAGCTCCTCCATCAACATTAATTCGTTAACTCTCCCTAACCAATGGGACAGGCGCGGGGGCGAGGTCCTACCCCAAAGAGCCGGAATGCAGGCCCTGGCTGCGATAATGAGGAACTTCACTAGTGAGGTCTTATATGTTTTAGTTGAGATGTTTGTCAAATGTAACAGTGTCGCCTCTGGGGTCAAGGGGTCCTGGTATCCCGTCACCTTAGCAACCACAGCCCCTACTCCCCCCCAATATGGCCCGAGAGTCTCACAGCTCCAAAATACATGGACGATGGAGCCCACTGCCTTCCCGCAGCGCCAACACGTTTTGTCTGCGGAAGCATAGATTGCGTGCAGTCTCTCCGGCACCCTGTACCACCTAGATACAATTTTGTTCCCAGCCTCCTGTTGTTTAGAGCTTATGGAGGCGCTATGTGAGAAGGTGCAAATTCTGGTAATCTGTGAGTCTGAAAATTGTGTTTAGTTCCGACTCCCATCTTGTTACAAACAAATCTCTCTTCTGACCCATTTTGCCTAAGGGAAGAAAGTTGCCTAATAATTAAGCACAGTTTATATAAGGTGTTGATGTCATTAGACCACACCCCTCCTCATTACAGAGATGCACATCACCTGATTTACTTAAATTGGTAGTTGTATAAAAAGTATCATGTGATCAAAATACTCATTTGGCTAATAATTCTGCACACAGTGTACTTAGCTTCAAGGTTTTTGCAACCTCAATTTTAATAGTTTATAATGCGTCTTTTAAATAAACAAGATACCCTTAAAATCAGAAAGAGTTACGATTTTAACTTTACAAAAAAAATCCCCTTTGGTTTCCAGAATAAAAGGACATTTTACATCTATCATATAAAACAGCTTAATTATATATTATACTAGCTGTGAGCCCGATGCAAATGCATCGGGATTCTAGAACGTGCATTAATTTGATTATAGTAGATAGCTATTTTTTATTTTATTATTTATTTTGTTTTGTTTTTTTACTATTTTTATTATTATTAAATTTATTTATTATTTGTTATTTTAAGTGAATTTATTTGTATTAAAATTATTTTATTTTATTTAAAAACCGCATCTGCGGCGCGGTTGCGGTAATCCCCATACAAAGTATAGGGGGACTTGCGGCAGATGGGGATTACCGCTACCGCGCCGCAAGTGCTCGCACTCAGCCAGCGACTCGCAATGCGGCGCGGTTGCGGTAATCCTTATGGGGATTACCGCAACCGCGCCGCAAGTGCTCGCACTCAGCCAGCGAGTCGCTGCCGCACCTGCCGCAAGTCCCCCTATACTTTGTATGGGGATTACCGCAAGCGCGCCGCGGCTCAGGCAGCGACTCGCAATGGCCTCGCGGCCATTGCTCGCGCTACCTGACCGGTAAATCGTTAACTTTGAGGCCGAGCCTCTGGTTCGATTTTCGGCCAGCGACTCGCAATGGGGGGACTTGCGGCAGGTGCGGCGACTGAGGTAGCGACTCGCAATGGCCTCGAGGCCATTGCTCGCGCTACACAGCGACTCTCAATGGATCCCCATTGAAAGTATAGAGAGACTTGCGGCAGGTGCGGTGGCTGAGGTAGCGACTCGCAATGGCCTCGCGGCCATTGCTCGCGCTACCTCAGCGGTACATCGCTAACTTTGTGGCCGAGCCTCTGGTTCTATTTTCGGACAGCGACTCGCAATGGCCGCTTCGCGGCCATTGCTCGCGCGTGGTGACGTCACAGCGTGACATAGCCACGGCGTTTTCGGGGTCCGACACGAAAATGCCTACGGCAATTATAGAGTAGATATGGCATAAAATAATCCACAAACTACAGTAATTGTAGTCTAAAGACCTTTTTATTAAACACAAGTGATACTGTGCAAAGTTATGGATGTGCATGTTTTATATAGGTAAAGGGTAAACCCCCAAAAAACATCTGCATGTGGGCCTATTACCATTCTGTGGGCAAAAAAAAAAAAAAAAAAAAAAAAAAAGCAACAAAACTTACCATCATGGGTCATTTTATAAGCGTCTCCACGGGTTTCTTCAAGGCTTTGCATTTTTTCCCAAATTTTGTCTGCTTCTCTCACTGCAAACTATAAAGTTATAAAAATAAAGAGCAGATGTAGAGGAGTTTGTAACACAACTTGCAAATGGACTTCAAATAAAGCATAAAGCTGTCATGTTTTCAGAATAGGCTGTCATGTGTATACAGGAGGAATAATTATATCTGGTCATTTGACAATTTATATTCTTGGCATCAGTTTCCCCCTTTGTAGAGTAAGTGGGCATAGACTAGCTGTCATAATAACATGCATACAGGAGTAGACCAGTAGAAGTATACAGGGTGGGCTATTTGGATGCACCTAAATAAAATGGGAATGGTTGGTGATATCCACTTCATCTTTGTGGAACATTACTATATGGGAGCAATTTCAGATATCCAGTGGCATTGATGAAGAATGGCCCCACTATCTTTGTACTCAATATACCACACCATACCATTAGTTTTTGTGTTCCATCAGTCTTGGAGGGATCTAACCACTGTGGGTTAGTGTCAGACCAATAGCGGTGGTTTTGCTTGTTATCTTCACCATTCACAAAAAAGTTTGCCTCATCACTTATCTGAAGGCAATTGTCTATGCTGTGAAGATACGAGATGTGCAGCATCTGAAACAATGGATACTGGAAGCCTGTGCTAGCATTTCTTCTGTGATGTTGCTATCAGTGTGTCAACAGTGGGAGAAGAGGGTTGTATTGACAATCCAGCACAATGGGCAGCACTTTGAACACATTATATAAGTGATCATAAACTTGTAAATTACTTATGAAAGAATAAAGTTACATTAAAACCAAGCACACCATTGTTTTTCCTATGAAATTCTCCATACGTCTGATGTGTCACATGACCCTTTTCCCATTGAAAAAATAAAAGTTGGATCCAAAATGGCCGACTTTAAAATGGCCGCCATGGTCACCACCCATCTGGAAAAGTTTTCCCCCTCCCATATATTAATGTGCCACAAACAGGAAGTTGATATCACCAACCATTCACATTTTATTTAGGTGAATGCACATAAATGAAGTTGGAAGGGTTCTCCTGGGTGATCTGGTCCAACCTCCTGCTCAAAGCAGGATTCACCAAGTCATCCCAGACAGAAGTCTGTCCAGCCTCTGTTTGAAGACTTCCATTAATGGAGAACTCACCACCTCTCATGACAGATTGTTCCACTCACTGAACACTCTCACTGTCAAATAGTTTTATTCTAAATATCTAATCTGTGTGTCCTCCCGTTCAGTACCATCCCATTGCTTGCTTCTAGTCTTTCCTTATGCAAATGAGAATAAAGTGGATTCCTCTACAGTGAGACAGCTCTTGAGATATTTGTAGACCGCCATTAAGTCTCTCAGTCTACTTTTTTGCAAGTTAAATATTCCTCATAGGAATGGATTGCAGATCGGACACCATTTTTTTTTTTAAAGTGGAGCCCAGAACCGGACACAGTATTTCACATGAGGTCTGACCAAGCAGCAGGACATTATACAGCCGTACTGCTGGGAATCCAGCACTAGAGTGAGCTAAAAAGTTCTTTGAAGCTGCCCCATGTGATATATTTCAAATACAAAATGCCTCTCATATAGATCTGAAAAATCACAATTAGCAGCCCCACCATTTTTCTTAAATTATACAAAGGAGCTGGCAGGGTAATAAAAAAAATCTAATTATTAACAACAAATTGTAATCAAATTTCAGTCAACAGTCATATAGTAACCGATCAGCAAATACACAAATATCATGTAAACTGTACACCTAGCTGGTCTGACACATGACATATGGAGGTCACACAGCTTGTTCAGGGGGGTCACTGTTCCTGAAGAAGCAATGAATTACAAAATGTGAAACAAGTGTTTTGAATAATACTGGGTACTTCTGTAACGTAATATATTATGGGTAAGACCAACTATGTGCACAGATTACATGATATTTGTGAATTTGCCACCCAAATACTATATGAATGGTGTCTCATTTGTTATTTAAAGTTGTTTCTTAGTGATGTGTAATAGTTTGAGTGTTACTTTTTAATTAGTTTACTAATCCCCTATGGAATCAGTGTATGGGATAATACTAGTGTTAGTACAGTGACTGATTACTCCTCTGTCACTATATAATCGTACTTATGAGGTCTTGTATTATTAGTATACTGGCCTTGTTTAGTAACAGGATTGTGTTATATTTGGAAACTATGTAGTCATGGTGTGGTGCTGGGGTCCTGGGGTCAAATCCTATCAAAGGACAACATCTGCAAGGAGTTTGTATATTCTCCCCATTTAGATTGTGAGCCCCAATGGGGACAGTGTTACTGGAGTATGTAAAGTGCCATGGAATATGGAATTAATAGTGCTATATAAATGAATGAATAATATCTGAAACTAGTATTATATCTAAAATATATACATTATATATATTATATATATATAATTCTAATTTTTTTGAAAAGACTCAACAACACAGTGGGACACAGTCGTGAAGAGGAGCAAAATTTATTGGATATTTTTAACTTATTTAGAAAATAACAAAAACTGAAAAGTGGGGCGTGCAATATTATTCGGCCCCCTTGAGTTAGCGTAGCGCCACCTTTTGCTGCGATTACAGCTGCAAGTCGCTTGGGGTATGTCTCTTATCAGTTTTGCACATCAACAGACTGAAATTCTTGCCCATTTTTCCTTGCAAAACAGCTCAAGCTCAGTGAGGTTGGACGGAGAGCGTTTGTGAACAGCAGTTTTCAGCTCTTTCCACAGATTCTCGATTGGATTCAGGTCCGGACTGTGACTGGCCATTCTAACACCTGGATACGTTTATTTTTGAACCATTCCATTGTAGATTTTGCTTTATGTTTGGGATTATTGTCTTGTTGGAAGATAAATCTCCATCTCAGTCTCAAGTCTTTTGCAGACTCCAACAGGTTTTCTTCCAGAATGGTCATGTATTTGGCTCCGTCCATCTTCCCATCAATTTTAACCATCTTCCCTATCCCTGCTGAAGAAAAGCAGGCCCAAACCATGATGCTGCCACCACCATGTCTGACAGTGGGGATGTTGTTTTGAGGGTGATGAGTTGTGTTGCTTTTACGCCAAACATATCGTTTTGCATTGTGGCCAAAAAGTTCGATTTTGGTTTCATCTGAGCACAGCACCTTATTCCACATGTTTGGTGTGTCTCCCAGGTGGCTTGTGGAAACTTCAAACAAGACTTTTTATGGATATCTCTAATAAATGGCTTTCTTCTTGCCACTCTTCCATAAAGGCCAGATTTGTGCAGTGTACGACTGATTGTTGTCTTATGGACAGACTCTCCCACCTCAGCTATAGATCTCTGCAGTTCATCCAGAGTGATCATCGGTCTTTTGGCTGCATCTCTGATCAGTCTTCTCCTTGTTTGAGATGAAAGTTTAGAGGGATGGCTGGGTCTTGGTAGATCTGCAGTGGTCTGATACCTTTTCCATTTCAATGTGATCGCTTGCACAGTGCTCCATGAGATGTTTAAAACTTGGGAAATCTTTTTGTATCCAAATCCGGCTTTAAACTTCGCCACAACAGTATCTTGGACCTGCCTGATGTGTTCCTTGGTCTTCATGAGGCTCTCTGCACTTGAAACAGACCCCTGAGACTATCACAGGGCAGGTGCATTTATACGGAGACTTGATTACTCACAGGTGGATTCTATTTATTATTACCAGTCATTTAGAACAACATTGGATCATTCAGAGATCCACACTGAACTTCTGGAGTGAGCTTGCTGCACAGAAAGTAAAAGAGCCGAATAATATTGCATGCCCCACTTTAGGGTTTTTTATTTGTTAAAAAAAGTTTAAGATATCCAATAAATTTCATTCCACGTCACGATTGTGTCCCACTTGTTGTTGATTCTTCACAAAAAGATTGGAATTTATATCTTTAAGTTGGAAGCCATAAATGTGGCAAAAGGGCACACACACATCTAATATATAAAGCTGAATGTGTGTGTGTATGTATGTATGTATGTATGTATGTATGCAAGTATGTATGTATGTTTGTATATATCCGGGATTGGCATCTACACCGTAGCAACTACAGCCACAAAATATTGCACAGTCACACGTCTGGACCCCGAGAGCATCATAGGCTATGTTGTGAGGCTAAATTTTAACCCTGCGCGTTCCAGTTCACCAAACAATTTTGCCCCTATCTATATAATGGGGAAAAAGTGAATGGAAAAGTGTTGAAGGAAAATCGACAGCTGTCAGCTACAGCCACAAAATTTTGCACAGTCACACGTCTGGACCCCGAGAGCGTCATAGGCTATGTTGTGAGGCGAAATTTTAACCCTGCGCATTCCAATTCACCAAACAATTTTGCCCCTATCTACATAATGGGGAAAAAGTGACAGTTACCAGTTGAAAGTTGTGAATGAGAGGGGCTTAATGATAGCACCAAAGACTAATAGCATATACCAGCATATAGTCACTAAGGTGGGGCCCAAACATGAGATATTCACCACGCACGGGGACATGTATACACACCACACGCACACAAATAGTAACAGCAAGTGTATAGTCGCTAATGTGCAGCCCCAATATTGGATACTCACCACGCACCCGAACACACACACTCACACACTCACACACTCACACCACAAAGAGACACATACAACACAGACACACACACACCCTATAGCGACACATGCACTCACCCCTTAGGGACACACACACACGACAAAGAGACACACCCAACACAGACACACACACCACACAGACCCCCCCCCCACAGACACACACACACATAGCCACCCTATAGGGACACATGCACTCACCCCACAAAGACACACACACCACATAGAGGCACAAACAACACAGACCCACACACCCCACACAGACACCCCACCACACAGGGACACACACACACACACACACCCTATAGGGACACATGCACTCACCCCACAGGGACACACACACACACCACAAAGACACACACAACACAGATACACACACACCACACAGACCCCCCCACAGGGACACACACACCCTATAGGGACACATGCGCTCACCCCACAGACACACACACACACACACACACACACCACAAAGAGACACACACCACAGAGACACACACCACACAGACCCCCCCCCACAGGAACAAACACACATACACACCCTATAGGGACACATGCACTCACCCCACAGGGACACACACACACACCACAAAGACACACACAACACAGATACACACACACCACACAGACCCCCCCACAGGGACACACACACCCTATAGGGACACATGCGCTCACCCCACAGACACACACACCACAAAGAGACACACACCACAGAGACACACACCACACAGACCCCCCCCCACAGGAACAAACACACATACACACCCTATAGGGACACATGCACTCACCCCACAGGGACACACATACCACACACACACACACACACACACACACACGTGCACAAATCGCCTCACACAACTCGCCTCATACGTCTGGTATCTTTAATTTCCAAACATAAACATCTGATTAAAAACAGCCAATGTGCAACATATGTGCCATATAGGGAATTAAGGCAGATGTCAGTCACATGAGCTGTCTATTATGTGTATGTGTGAGGTAACATATACTGCCCGGCCGGTGGGAGGGTTTATTGTTGGCTGGAGATTTATTAGGCTGCCTATAGCAATCAATCACAGCTCAGCTTCTATTTTCTTACAGGTCATTAATATGACATAGTCAAATTCTATTTTGCTATAGCTAACATCAGTTATTTATTAACCCGGGCGTAGCCGGGTACTACAGCTAGTATATAATATAGTATTACTGGGATATTAGTCTTGGTATGGTGGTCTTTGATCAGTATGAGGATAATATTTTTTATTCAGTAACTATAGGACTTATATTTTGAAGAAATACCATATTGCTATGTTTTTCTGCCACAGTTATTGATTGTATTGCGTTTTAGTGTTTGTTTTATAGGTGAGTAACAGACCATCAATGCTAATGAGCCCACACAACTATGCAATATGTGTGGTGTTTGTGGGTCTGTCTTGCTGAGGAGGAGGCCAGCTCAAATGTTGCCATGGGACTTCAGTTATACCATTGCCTCAAGGCTACCTACCATAACAAATGCAGCTTGCCACCACAAATTAAGGTGAGGTTTACAGATTCGAGATTTAACCAGTCATGTGTTTGTACCTGTTGTTGGTCTAACTTCACCAATTCTCGCTCTCCATGATTATTTTTACACCATATAGGAACATGGTCTCTTTCAATTGTATCATCGGCAGAAGCAAGAAAATTTTCCAGTGTTTTAACAACAAGTTGGGCTCTAATAAATCCTGCTTCTCCTTCGGGAAGCACAAAGTTAACTGTATATGAAGAAAGCTTGAAGGGGTTCAGCTTCTTCCTTTGTTGATACCTATAAAAAAAAAAAAAAAAAAAAAAACACACACACAATACAGTTACCTTTTAAAAATATTAATATATTCATCCCTTTTGTAGCAAAGTATTTAAAATCTTACAGGTCATTTTCTGCGAATGTGTTTGGAATGCTTCTATATATCCCAGTGATTTTAGATCTATTTTTTGTGATGCATTGTAGTTTATGTTTGTGGGGTAAATTGATGGATATGGTTTGCATTACTTATTACTTTAAGAAATCTGGCGAAAATGTACTAAAAATCCCCCCAAAAAACATTTTTGAAATATGAACCTTTAGCCCCCTTCTTCTATGGGCATGTTTGTACTTGCATTGAGTTCTACTTTTGAATGACATCATTCATTTTTCCATATAGTGTACTGGAAAACAGGAAAAAAAATTCCAAGTGTGGAGAAATTGCAAAAATAAGTGCAACTTCACAACTGATCTTTGGATTCTTATTTACCATGTTTACCATATAGTAAAACTGTCATGCCTGTATGATGCTTCAGGTCAGTATGAGTTTGTAGATACCAAACATGTATACTTTTATTTTTATTTTGGTGAAATATATTCATAATTGATTAAAAAAGCTTTTGTTGCCATGTTCTGCAACCCGTAGTGTTCTCATTTTTCTAGATCTGGGGATGTATGACAGCTTTTTTTTTGGGTCTTGAGCTGACATTTTTAGTTAGATACAATTTTTGTCTGCCTATTAGTCCAATGTTGAGGTGGCCAAAAAAACATAATTTTGGTATTTTGACTTATTCTTTTCCATTACGTAGTTTACCAATCAGATTCATTTATTTAATATTTTGATAGATTGGGCATTTCTAAATGCGGTGATACCAAATATGTGTATTTTGTATATAGTTTTATTTTCAATGGGGCAAAAAGGGGCTGATTTGAACTTGTTTTGTTTTTTTTCACTTTTTGTTCATTTTTCTAATCTCTTAGGGTACCGTCACACCTGCTGACATTGCCGCCGATTACATAGGCGACGCAGGGGCGCGGCCCATCACTGGCAACATCGCCGCTACGTCGCCTAATGTAAAGGGGCGATGTCGGCGGTAAATATCGCCTTTGAGTGGTTGCCTGGTTTCTCAGCAGTGCTCGGAAACCAGGCGAGGCCAGTGTTCACAGGTAGTGCATTGTGACAGTGGTCATCAGCTGATCTTTTGCTCTCATGGCAACACATCGGCACCCCATAATTGCGTCATGTCGTCGCTATTGGTGGCAAAATAGTGTGATCCCCTGCCAGCAAGTTAGATCACGCTGGCAGAGTTTGACAGCACGTAGTAACAATTTAACAGGCAAGCATAGACCTGTTAACTGCACGACAGCCAACACTTGCTGGGGATGATATGGGCTCAATGCTTGAGCTTGCATCAAAGCAGGGAACACTACAAATGACATACCTATACATCATTGGTCGTGAATGTGGTTAACAGATAGTATTACTGAAAAAATAGTTAATAAATAATATTTACCGAGTCTACTTTACATCAGCATCATTTTTAAAATGTCTTTTGTTTAGGATCTTAGAAAGGTTAAAAATGTATATTTTTTACAATGAAACTTACAAAACCTATTTATTTAGGGGCCACATAATATTTAATGTTAATTTAAGGAAGAGAGCAGTCCATCAATGCAACAGAGGAACGAAGTAGTTTTAATTTGATCACTCAGTATTTGTAGGGGCTGTGGAGGATATCATTGTGTCTGGGGTGGAAAGGTACATCGCAATGTGTCTGTGGAGGGAAAGGGTCATCACAATGTGTCTGTGGGGGTTAGAAGGGACATCACAATGTATCTGGGGTGGAAAGGAACATCACAATGTGTCTGGGGTGGAAAGGGACATCACAAGGTGTGTGTGGAGGGAAAGGGACATCACAAGGTGTGTGTGGAGGGAAAGGGACATCACAAGGTGTGTGTGGAGGGAAAGGGACATCACAAGGTGTGTGTGGAGGGAAAGGGACATCACAATGTATCTGGGGTGGAAAGGAACATCACAATGTGTCTGGGGTGGAAAGGGACATCACAAGGTGTGTGTGGAGGGAAAGGGACATCACAAGGTGTGTGTGGAGGGAAAGGGACATCACAAGGTGTGTGTGGAGGGAAAGGGACATCACAAGGTGTGTGTGGAGGAAAGGGACATCACAAGGTGTGTGTGGAGGGAAAGGGACATCACAATGTGTCTGTGGAGGGAAAGGGACATCACGGTGTTTGTGGAGGGAAAGTGACATCCCAATGTGCCTGAGGGGAGGAGGGAGGGACAACACATTTTCCGTCAGAAGAAAAGGACATCAAATTATGTGCAGGGAAGCTGTGGGTTTATCATGCTCTGTGGGGCGTTACATTGTGAGGGTGGCTGTCAGGTAATTGTAATGGGAGGTGATGTATGTATACTGTATTCAGACAATCAAAATACTATTTTTGCACACACACACACAAAAAAAATAGCTTTGGAATCGTCATATTTAATTTTTTTTTTATTTTAATGTTGACAGAGATGTGAAAGGGTGTGTCTGTGTCTAAATGTGGAGAATAAGGATAACCTATGCTGGGTCTGCGCTGCCGCTGAAGATAAGGAGGATTCAGGACACACCAATGGTTACAATGCAGATTTATTTCAATGTTTTTCATAGCTATCAAGCTTCTACTTCAGAAAAATTTCCTGACAAACTGCATTGTATTCTTTGATATGTTCTGGATTCTCTTTAAAGAAATCTTCGACGGTAGCACAGATCCAACACGGTTTATCCTTTTTCTACTTGTTTCTGTACCCTAGTGTTCATACGCGTGTCTGCATCATCCAAAGAGAATATATTGTTGTGTGTGACAACTTTCCAGTGGTGAGAACACTATTGTTACCATTTGTTCTCTCACACTGGATAGGAACTGATTGTACAGTTTTACTCCCCAGTGACCTGTGTGTCCACATGAGCAGATGTTTTGGTCTGGGAACATAAAGGATCTGCATGCTGCCAAAGCATGAGACATTGCTTTCCTTACTGAGATTTTCATGATCATGTGTATCTTGAGAATCTTCTTATTTTTATATTTTTGTCTTCTAGGGGAAAACAACATTGACAATTCAAGTCATTACAAATCCTGAGGAAAATCTCAGCTTTTTGGGGCATGATTTTTTCATTCCTATTGAAAATCCATCCTTTAAAAAGATAGAGCTTAGCCAACCGCCCCTGTGCAATTTGTGACCGAGTTTTCTACCATTAGGAAGTCATCCAAATAGGAGATAATTAAAGTTACCTTTATTCTTACATACAAGTAATTGAGGTAAAAAGATATATACCAAATAGTAGACACTGATAGAAGATGAAGACGCTCTCCCTTGATAAGCAACCTTGAGATAAATTTGGTGGATTGGGACATGATGAGGTTTGTCTTTTAGATGTGACACTGACATGAAAAAGTAGGGGTATAGCAGTTTTAGGCTAAGTTTACACATTGCGCGTTTTTTGAAAAGCGCGCAAAAATGTGAAATGTGTGTCTGTCTCTGCCGGCAAAGTGAATGTGAAATTCACTTTGCCTTTCAGACACTGCGTAAATATACGCAGCGCTTTTACGGGAGAAAGAGTGGGTGTAAAAAGAATGACCATGTCAATTCTTTACACACCTGCGCCCGCGTTTTCTTCCATAGGAGCCCATTATTCCCACTGGAATTACGAATCGCCGTTTAGACAATGCGCAATTTCAGCAGGAATATGCCGGCGCTTATGTTACACATGCTACTTTTTCAACAAAATATATATATTTTTTTTTTATAAAAGAGTTTAGCTCCTTGCACCACTTTTGTTTCTATTAACTTTAGACCCCAACCACCTACACTACCGTTCAAAAGTTTGAGGTCATTTAGAAATTCTTATTTTTGAAAGAAAAGCATATTTTTTTTTCAATGAAGCTAACATTAAATGAAGCAGAAACACACTCTATACACTGTTAATGTGGTAAATGAATATTCTAGTTGCAAACGGCTGTTTCTTAATGTAATATAATGTAATGTAATAGGTGTATAGAGGCCCATTTCCAACAAACACCACTCCAGTATTTTAATGGTACATTGTGTTTGCTAACTGTATAATGAAGGCTGATGGATGTTTAGAAAATCCTAGAAAACCCTTGTACAAGTATGTTAGCACAGCTGAAAATAGTTTGGCTGATTAGAGAAGCTATAAAATTGATCTTCCTTTGAGCTACAGTAATTGAAAATCTGGAGCATTAAATTTGTTTGTTCTATGAAACGCTCAAAATGGCCAGAAAAAGAACTTTCACGTGAAACTCGACAGTCTATTCTTGTTCTTAGAAATGAAGGCTGGAGGGGGCGTGTCCTGCATCTGATGGAGCAGGACGCTTAGTGAGGAGCTCTGCACATTAAGCCCTGATAACGGCACATAACAGCCACTACGACCTCCAAAACCTGCTGGGGTGAGATCAGATTACCTCAGGAGCAGACTGAGATGTCTAAAGGCGGCTCCAGACGCAGGGTTACTGAGCACTCTGTGAGAGATTTCTTTGGGGTAGAAAGGACACTGAGATCTGCTTCCAACATGGCACAGGGGGCGGGATCATCAACACATCACCGCTCTCCTCGTTCTCAGCATGGAGGAGAGGGCACAGGAGCCAGAGAGGATGATGAGGCTCCAGTAACAAAGGGATGTCTGAGGGCTTCCTAGAATCCCTCCACAGGTCCCTGCAGGATGATATGAGGGGCATGATTGCTGATCTAAGAGCAGATCTATCGGCCATAAATGAAAGAACAGGACACATAGAACATAAAATGGTGGACTTTGCTGCGGCGCATAACAGCCTCGCAGATGACTTTGCAGAGGTGGACTCAGAGGTCAGGCAGTTACAGGCGGCTGTCTGTGACTTAGAGCAGTGTTTCCCAACTCCAGTCCTCAAGGCACACCAACAGGTCATGTTTTCAGGATTTCCTTAGGATTGCATAGGTGATAATTTAATCACTTGCACAGAGGATAATTCCATCATCTGTCTAATGATAAGGAAATCCTGAAAACATGACCTGTTGGTGTGCCTTGAGGACTGGAGTTGGGAAACACTGACTTAGAGGACAAACGCCGTAATAAAAACATTAAATTGAGAGGAGTTGCAGAAGGGGGAGAGGAGGAAGACCTCATGGCCACGGTAACAACCTTTATGGAGGTAACTCTCCCTGATATGCCTGCCACAGAAAGGAAAATTGAAAAAAATTTTGGCTACCTAAACCTGCAAGACTGAACAGAGAAGTCCCGAGAGACATTTTAGTCTGTTTCTCCTCTACAAAACCACGGGAAAAGCTGCTGGCTGCAATGAGAAATCATCCGGAGCTCCCTTCCCCCTTCAGGGCGGTCTCTGTGTTCCCAGATTTGTCCCCCGGAATCCTGGCCAGAAGACGAGACTTTGCCCCCTACTGTGCGATCCTAAGAGACAAGGGGATCTCATACATTTGGGGTTCCCCTGTGTCAGTGATATTTCGCTACAGAGGTTCGAGACAATACTTTAATTCCCCTTCTAAAATGAGAAAAGCCTTCCAAGACTGGAACTTCCCCAAGAATGCAACAGCGACCCCAACGAAAAGGGCCCCGTTGGAGATGCGTGGCCCAGAGACAACAGATGGAGAGGTCTGAAGGGCTGTGAACTTATTATGAACATACAGGGCTGGTTGTGACTGATCTCTTGAATAGCAGGAGGCTTTGAGACCTCCTTGGAGGTCGTATTAGACCTTAGCTCCTGCAGGGGGACCGTTCCGCCTTAAATAAATTGAGGTGGGGTGGTCTAGTCCCCCTTTTCTCCCCAGCTTCTTGGCAATTTGCCTTGAATTAAGTTTACATTTGTGTTCAGTGTTTTTTGTTTTCTTCTTCTATCTATGGTTTCTTTTCCTTGTCCCCCTATCCGCCTATCTTCCTCTCTTTCCCTGTCCCTCTCCCGTCCCCTGGGTGTCCTCTTCCACATTGATTCCATCATACTGGCACTGTGAATTGTGGTAACAAAACTATGACTATGAGATTTGTTTCGCTTAATGTGAAGGGGTTGAATTCCCCTATCAAACGCTCCTACCTCTAGAAAGAGGCCCTCCGCTCTAAAGCGGATATCCTATGCGTCCAGGAGTCCCACCTCCTAGCAGCGGATAATGTCAGACTGAGCCACCGACTTTTTCCCCATTTGTTTTTTGCTAACCACCCTGACAAGAAGCAAGCAGGGGTGGGAATCTTCATTAGAAACTCTGTTCAATTTCAAATGATTCAAGTTATCCCTGACCCTATGGGTCGAGCTCTTATTGTGATATGCAAGATCGCAGGGTCAGTTTACACATTACTAAATGTCTACACACCAAATAATGGGCAAAATAAATTCCTTAGGTCCTGGTTTGAACATCTGAAGCAGGTGGCAGTCGGCAAGGTGATTGTCTGCGCAGACTTCAACCTGGTCCCCAGCAGACTCATGGATAGTACTGCCCCATCCGTGGGAAGGGGCAAGGAGCTTGGCCCCCTGGTTAGGGAATTTCGCCTCCACGACATCTGGCACTACCTCCATGCATCAGAGAAAGACTTTTCGTTCTTTTCCCACAGGCACAGGTCCTACTCGAGAATTGATCTCTTTTTGGTCGATGATAACACTCTTGGGGCCTGTGCGGAAATGGGTCTGATCACTTGGTCATGCGCCGGTGTCGTTGGAGGTGGCCCTGACAGGGGGGAATCCCCCTCCGCGTACATGGTGACTTAATGCCAATTTGTTGTCGGATCAGGTTGTGGTTGGGGTGATCGGTAAGGGACTGTCAGACATTTTTGCCCTCAATGACACGGGAGATGTAACGGACAATGTCCTATGGGAATCCCACAAGGCAGTCATAAGGGGCATGCTGATACAAAAGGCCTCTCATCTGAAAAGGTCCCATGAAAAAACTCGGGAGGACTTGCTGACTCAATTACAGGTCCTGGAAGACCTAAATAAATCAAACCCGAGGACAAACAACTCCGCTCAGATCTTTCTGCTCAGAAATCAGCTTGGAGCCCGTCACTGACTAAAGACCAACTGTCAGAACTAAATAGGCCCATGTCGACACAAGAAATCGCCAAAATTATTTCCTCCACTAAACCCTCCTCGGTCCCGGGCCCAGATGGCTTTTCCAATACATACTATAGAACCTTTGCAGCCGAGCTGTCCCCGTATCTTTTACGAGTATTCAACTTGTGTCAGGCAAAGGGAGCCATCTCACCCGCTGGAGGTTGGAGGCGACCATCACCACCATACCTAAACCGGCCAAACCACATGATTCTCCTGCTAGCTACAGGCCTATTTCTCTGCTAAATTGCGACCTGAAGATATTCTCAAAATTACTGGCGTCCAGACTTGCTTGAGTTCTACCTTCCTTAATTCACCCGGATCAAGTGGGCTTCGTGTCTGGGAGGCAGGCTAAGGACGGCACCAGGAGGATGGTGGACCTGGTAAAAGTGGCAGAGCTTAGGGGGGGTCCCCAGTGCATTCCTTTCGCTTGATGCTGAAAAGGCCTTTGATAGGGTGCACTGGGGATACCTTCGGGCTGACTTAGGGAAGTTTGGCTTTGAGGGGCAGATTGTGTCGGGAATCCTTAGCCTTTAGTCCGGCCCGAATGCCAGAGTCCTCGCCTCCGGGTTCCTGTCCAGAAGCTTCCAAAATTACCAATGGCACGAGGCAGGGTTGCCCGCTTTCACCGGTAATCTTCGCCTTGGTGGTAGAACCTCTTGCGGCCCTGATCCGGGCTGACCCGCTGATATCGGGAATCGCGGCTGGAGAACTGGACCATAAAATAGGCCTGTATGCAGACGATATCATAATTGCTTGCACGAACCTTGAAAGTTCTCTCCCTGCGACTATGTCAGCTCTCACTAAATTTGCACGAGTGTCCCTATATAAGTTAAACGCTTCAAAATCTATGATACTACCAATATGGGTCCCGTTGTCTCTGTCTTCCAGCTTATCAGAGAGGCTCCCCTTTCAATGGTGTCCGGGCGGTATAACATATTTAGGCATCATTCTAGGCCCCACCTCTCAGATAGTACAAGCTAATGTTGAGGTTCTGGTGAAAGCTTAGTCGGATGGCATGAGTAAACACCCCCTACATGCCTTGACATGGATGGTGAGAACGCAGGCGTTTAAGATGATGCTTTTACCTAAGATTCCCTACTGTTTCTGCTGTGTGCCTGTTGCTATACCTGGCAAGTGAATGAACAAACTGCAGTCCCTGACTAATAGATACATATGGGCTGACAAAAAACCGAGGGTCCCCAAAAGAGTTATGTCACTTCACATGAATAAAGGAGGGATGGGGGTCCCAGACTTAAAGTCTTATCATGGGGCACTCATATTAGAGGAAGCAAAGAAGTGCTGGATATCTGCTGGAGACCTGGGTTGGATGCAGATTGAGAGTTTTGTTGACGGGGTCGGACTCCAGGGACTTCGGACTATTCTCGAGGCAGAATCCTTGACCAAACTAAAAAGGAGATTTAAACTAGACACGACACGTACCCTGCTTCTCCACTGGAGGGGTCTACCAAAATCCTGGACTAGAGTCCCGGCCTCTGACATTTCTCTGAAAGCACTTCGCCTACATTTACCATTTTTATACCTCCAGCTGAGACATTTCATGGCCACTGAGGCTAGAGGCTGGTTGATGGGGAGACAATCTCTCTCTGCCTTCCTGGGCTACCTTCTGTCCACCCCATCAGATCTGAAGGGTTTATCCCGGATATATAAGGCTCTCCTGGCCAGGGGCGACCTGGAGAAATTGGTTTACATGCAGAAATGGGAGGATGACCTCCAGTTTACTACGGAGAGAGAGCACTGGGAGAAAGCGTCCCAACGCATGGCTAAACTTACCAGGTGTATCAATCATCTAGAGAACTTAAAAAAATTACATTTTCGCTGGTACCTTCCACCAGCCCGTTTGGCCAGGTTTGGGAGACATGCCTCCCCTTTGTGCTGGAGACTATGTGGACAGAAGGGTAATCTTGCCCACATGTGGTGGTCCTGCCCGAGAGTCACCCCCTTTTGGTTTCTGGTCGAGCGCCTGATCCAGTCGGTCACGGGTTTTATGATCCCTCTTTCGCCACAATTGGCACTCCTACATATTGGCCTGGAGTTATATCCCCCATTATGTGGAGGACCCTGACATATCCTGGTGGCTGCCAGGCTGGTCTTGGCGTCCGCCTGGAAGGCGCAGACCCCACCTAATTTAATCGGAAGTGGTGAACAGGGTAAACTCTATTTTTCCTCACGAATATTACCTGGCGCAAAACATGCCAACTAGAAAACAGACTTTGGATGCATGGCACATATGGGCTTCTCATCCTCTTGCTACACCGATCCCTTCTTAATACCGAATGTAAGGTGTACTATGGAACATGTTGTAGCCATGGTGTAGACTCGGTACCTTTAAGTTTAATTTTAGTCTGAATGTGAGTTTAGACTAAGGCGGCCATCACACGCTTCAATTTAATGCACGATATCGCTTAAGCCATCTGCTTTTTGATCGCTTAAGCGATATCGTTTGTGCATCGCTGCGTGCAATCAAGCGATTTTACAATGTAAAATCGCTTGATCGTTACATCGCAGATTGGTGAGCCGGAGCTCATATCAAGCGATAATCGCTTGATCAATCTGCCTCATCGTGGTGTGTGACACCACGATGATCCATCTCCCAGCGGCAGAGCCTATGCTTGGAGATGGTATCTATGGTAAACGTCGGGTTACTAAGCGCCCCTCTTGACCCTTGTTTTATACATGGACTCCTTATAGTATATTACTGATGTCTTGTTTGACTTGTATGAAAACTTTGTTCAATAAACATTTATTGTTTAAAAAAAAAAAAAAAGAAATGAAGTCTATTCCACACAAGAAATTGCCAAGAAAGTTTCCAACAACGGTGTGTACTACTCCCTTCAGAGGAGAGTACAAACAGGCTCTAACCAGAGTAGAAAGAGAAGTGGGAGGCCCCGCTGCACAACTGAGCAACAAGACAAGTACATTAGAGTCCCTAGTTTGAGAATATGACGCCTCACAGCTCCTCATCTGGCAGCTTCATTAAATAGTACCTGCCAAAGGTCTGCAATGCTATAATTGCTGCAAAGGGACCATTCTTTGAGGAAAGACAAGTTTTAAGGAGAAATTTATTATTTCAAATAAAATTCATTATTTCTAACCTTATCAATGTCTGGACTATATTTTCTATTCATTTTGAAACTCATTTGATAAATAAAAGTATGAGTTTTCATGGAAAACACAATATTGTCTGGGTGACCCCAAACCTTTGAATGGTAGTGTATGCCTAAAATTAAATGACTTGCCAGCAGTTAGTATACAAAAGTAAGTATTTCAGCTCACCGACAAATGCAGTTATCCAGCTCTGGGTGTGGGCTCCTGGACAGTGCTCAGACAAGGAGGCTGTTGTAATCAAATTAAGTGAAGATTTGGCAACAGAGATGTCCAAAATTAGATTGAGGTGAAGATTAAAATTCCATCTTTATTTCTTACTTCTTTAAACTCGACATGGTAAAATGTGCATCCTGGGAGCTTACGCTTTTCGAAAGGGAAAGTTCTTAATCATAACCATATCGCAGGTTAGCAAAAGTTCAAAGTTAAATAGAAAATAAAAAGGGAAGAGGAAATGACGAGGTAATTAATCAAATAAGACAATTATGCAAATTCACCACTGAGCACAAAGTTCAGACATATGGATACAGCTCGAGTAAAATTGCATTAAATTAAATAATAATACGATATATCCGTTCTCTTATTTAAACCTAGTAGATATTTTGTGTTGAATGTAAAGATCCACAGCGCTTCTTTGAAATGTAATGTCCTTTCCCTGTCATAATCCCGATTATTAACAGGGATTTTATTCTCTCCCTCACTCTATGGTAATGACCGCTGAAAAGGTCCAGGAGGGTCTGCTTTTTCTGGTCCTCACCATCCCCCTGCCTAAAATACCCGTCCCGCTCTTTTGAAATCGCCGCCCCCTCCTGTGTATGGCTGTTGATTGACAGGCACTACTCTCACACCTGTACAGTGCTGCAGATCACCGTGCTCCATTGAAGACACAGTGCCCGAAGTCTTGCGAGACTTTGGGCACGGTGCGTCTTCAATGGAGCACGGTAACCCGCAGCACTGTGCAGGTGTCGAGCCCACTGGGACGAGGGTACTCAGTACCGGACCGGGTCTTTACTGGGGAAGTCACGGGTGGTCCTGGTCCGGTCCGTGTCCTGGCAAATAAAGGGGGGATATTTACAGGGGATTGTCACTTGTGACGCCACCCACTTGATGCGGCCAGTGATGGGGGCCGCCGCTGCTGCAGAACCTCCGGTGGTGATGTGATGGCAGCGGAGATGGTGTAGTTCCAGTGGGAAGAACTGTATCCCCCGGGGCAGTAAGGGTTAAGTCTATGGTGAAGTTGTAGCACACTTACTTGCAGACGCTGCAGGGATCTCTCCTCAGCGTTGGTGCTGACAGGCTGGAGCTGTGGCTCTGCAGGTGGAGGTCTCTCTGATGCAATCCTGTTAGGAGAGAATCACGTTCGTGCAGAGACACAAGGGAAGCAGTTCCAGGGTTTCCAAAGCTTTACTCAAAGTTCTTCCAGTTACTTTACAAGTCATTTGCAGTTCTTACAAGTTACAGTACACGGGCACATTCTCCCTCTCCGGGTTCCCCTTGCTCTGCAGCCAGGCCTCTCTCTCTGTGACCCCTCACACAGTCTGTAGTGTCCTTTCCGGGCTATTACATTCTATTTGCTGCGTGTTGTGCGACGCTGGACAGTATGGCGGTGACTCGGGCTTCTGTGAGTCCTAGTGTGTCACTTAGCTGCCTGTCCTTTAGGGTAGGGATCTCAATCTGAAACTCAGACCCCTCGTCGTGTTGTTTGGGGATGCCGGGTAAACTACGGTCCCCTCTAGAG
Source organism: Allobates femoralis (assembly GCA_033576535.1). Classification (NCBI taxonomy): domain Eukaryota; kingdom Metazoa; phylum Chordata; class Amphibia; order Anura; family Aromobatidae; genus Allobates; species Allobates femoralis. The sequence continues at coordinate 253,210,129 of JARQOC010000004.1, read as the reverse complement.
CCGACACTCTACTTCAGCCCAGCCTCCAGCAGTCCTCAAGCCTGAGGCTCTACCAGGCTCCTTCTCTCTGTTCCTCTCTGCAGATAGGAGGGCTACCCCGCCTGCAGTCAGTTGCTTTAGCTGTAGTTCTAGGGCCCCGGTTTACACCGTCCCTCTCGGCTCTCTCACACTCTTGGGGATCTGACTCTGGATGGGCTTTCTCTCTCCTCTGGCTCACACTGGCTCAGTACAGATTCTGCGCTCCGTCTGTCTTCACTCTTCCAGGCAGTGTGGCTCTCTACTGCTCAGCTTCAGCTCAACCTGCTGCTGTTCTCTGGCCTGCTCCTCAGCTTCTCTGCTGCTCTTGATCTTTACAGCTCAGCCTACTGTGGCCTACTGAACTCCTTCAGTCCTCCCCCTTCCTATATACTGTCAAGTCACCTGACTTCTAGTGTGCCCAACTCACTCCTCTGATCCACCACCCCTCAATCTCAGAGTTCTAATCTCAGGGCTGGATGTTACCTTCTTGCACGTGGGTTGTGTGGGCTGTGAGGGTGTTGGTGTGCAACAAGTGTCCTACCTGCCTGGCTGCAGTTCCCTTTTGTGGCCTCCTGGACGCAGGGGCGCCACACAGGCGTGAGAGTATTGCCTATCAATCAACAGCCATACCAGGAGGGGCGGCAATTTAAAAAAAGTGGGACGGGTATATCAGGCAGGGGGATGGTGAGAACCAGAAAAAGCAGACCCTCCTGGACCTTTTCAGCAGTCATTACCATAGAGTGAGGGAGAGAATAAAAGTGTATTTCTGAGGTATGCAGGGCAACATCTGGGCAGATAGAGGGGTTACAAAAACCCCAATTACGTCAGGTTACAGCTGGTGGGAACAATTTAGATTGCCTAAAGGGGGTGACCGGTTCCCTTTAAGGCAGCTTTTGTGAACATACAGAAAATGCTGAGATGCTCCCATTCCTTGGAATTAACAATGTCATAAATGTGCTCAGCAATCCTGGTTCTAAGCAGATCATGTAGTGCAGCCAATGTATTAGAGCCTGCACTGTGTACAAGTGATGATCTACACAACATAATTAGTGCTACAGTTAATGAACGTGTGTCTTTTTATCGATTTGCTGTGTGGACATGGATATAATCTCCGCAGAATTGTCCATGTATGAACACAGACCACACTGTTTTTTGATCACATTTATAGGAGCCCAGTACAGATAACCGATTACGTTGTGGTCTCTCTCTAGTTTTACTAGTGTGGTCAGAAGGTGAAACAATATTGCCCAGCGTAGTTACCCGTCTAGACACTAACTCCCCCTTCAAAGGATTTTTTTTTTTTATCATCAGCAGGCAGAACTGGAAGGTACTTTTTAACCACTTCAATAATTTGTTGGAAGCTAGTGCTTTAGGTGGTTGAGAAGGTCAGATTAGATGGGCTACTTTTCAATTTCTTTTTTTGTTGCAAATATTCTGTTCTATTTTTGCAGTTAGCTTGTAATTTAGCCTTCTGTAGCATGTCAGAGGAATAGCCACAGTTTTTAAATCTGCATTCAATGATAGCACATTTTTGTACATACGGTAATCATTGTAATTAGTACAGCACAGTGTAGTGCGGATAAATTCTCCAGTGGGGACAATTTTCACAATATGTCCAGGATGGCAACGTGTCGCATGCAGTACGGAGATTCCTGCAGTGGCTTTATCGTACAGAGTGCACTCAATTTTTCCTGTAGCAAATACACCTTTCATGTTAATATCCAAGTAGGAAATAATTTCTTTTTGATACTGGAAAGTAAATGAGACATTGAAATATTGTTATTTATGTATTGCATAAAGTCATAAATGGACTGATTATGTGGTCTGGTTCTGAAGACGGCATCATCAATGTATCTCATGTAACAATGTAGAAATTTGTGAAAAAGGATTTGTATCTGAATAGATGTGATTATCTTCCCACCAATGTATGAAGAATATAGCAAATGAAGGGGAAAATATTGCCCCCATAGAACAGCCTAGTTCTTGGAGAACAAACCTCGTCAGCAAATTCGAAGTAATTGTTTTTTTAAACAAAAACCATGTAGCATCCAATATGAAATCTTGTAAGCTGGTGTTGTAATTTGAGTACTTTTCCATGTAAACCCGAATTGCATAGAGAGCTAAAGCATGTGGAATAGAGTATAATGTATTCACATCACATGTAAGCCATATGTTATTACACTCCATTGCAGGGTGTTCATAATGTTCAGTACATGTTTGGAGTTTTGAACAGAACTAAAAGAACAGCAGATTAATGGTTGAAGCCTTTCATCAATTCACTCACAATGATGTTCGGATAGTGACTCTATTCCAGATTGGCCGCACAGGGGGTAGCAATGTTTCCTTGTTTAGTTTCGGTAATGCATGAAACAGAGGAATTTTCGGTCTGTCAGGTCTGAAAAATGTAACTGGTTTGCGATCCAATACTCCAAGATGTTCCACCTCATGAATTATGGCATGTAATTGGATCTGTACTGCGTTGGTGGGATTAGTATGCATCAATTTATAGGTTGAAGTATCATCCATCATTTGCCGAACCAATAACTTATACAACTTAGTGTCCCAGATTACCACAGATCCACTTTTGTCCGAGTTTTTAATAATGATGTTGCCATTAGGTTGTAATGCTTTTAAGGCACTTTTTTCTCTTTTACTCAGATTACCTGGTTTGTTTTGTTCTGAAATATCCAATGAATGATCTCAATTTTTTAAATTCAGCTTCAACCAGTGCTTGAAAATCATCCATGCAAGTGCTTCAGCTCTACACTGGGTAAAACATGTGGATCTTTAAATTTAATACAAGATATCCACTAGGTTTAAATAAGAGACTGGATATATCGTATTATCGGATTTAATGCAAATTTTACTCGCTGTATTTATATGTTTGAACTTTGTGCTCAGTGGTGAATTTGCATAAATGGTCTCATTAGATTAATTAATTACCTAGTCATTTCCTCTTTCTTACCATTTTTATTCTATTTAACTTTGCACTTTTGCTAACCCTGGTTATGATTAAGAACTTTCCCTTTCGAAAAGCATAAACTCCCAGGATGCACATTTTACCATGTTGATTTTGAAGAAGAAATAAAGATAGAATTTTAATCTTCACTGCAATCTAATGTGGATGTCTCGGTTGATGGATCTTCACTTAATTTGATTGCCAGCAGTGAGGTCTACTAATTTAACCCATTGAAAACATCTGCTGTACATGTATGGCGCAAATTGGAAACAGGTGTATGGAGGGGGCTCCAGGGTAATAATTGGTGTTTAATCCCGTCGTGAAAATCTGACCGTGGCATTTAACATGCCCCAGCATAGGGGTGAGCCATTCTAAACACCCATTGGTGTGCCCGTGATGTGACTGCAGGTCGCCGAAAGGTTGCTATGATATTACAGCACTCCTTTGAAACTCTGCCTGTGGCCGGGCTTTAAGGATGACTGATTTATGCTATATTCAGCAATGCTATAGCATTGCTGTTTATATCAAAAGCGATCAACTTCAAAATCACGCCACTGAAAAATATTACACCAAGAAATACGAATATTTATGTAAAAACAAAAATAAACTAAAAAAGTACACATTTGTTATTCCTGCATGCAGAATTATACAATAATATTATATATATAAAAAAATCTACATTATTTAACCCCTACAATGAACACCAAAAATGTATTTTTCCATTTTCATGGCTCAACGTTATAAAACTGTGAAGCACCTGTGGGTTAAAATCAAAATGCTCACTACACTTCTAGGTAAATTCATTGAGGGGTCTTGTTTCCAAAATGGGGTGCCTTGTGGTGTCCATAATTTAGGCATATCAGGAACTCTGCAACCACAACATGCCGTTCGTTATCTATTCCAGCCACGTTTGCATTCCAAAAGTCAAATGTCGCTCCTTCCCTTCTGAGCTTTGTCGTGCACCCAAACAGTATCTTCCACACATATGGGGTATGTGCATACTCAGGAGGAATTGCACAAACTGTGTGGTCTATTTTCTCCCTTCATCCTTTTGAAAATACAAAATGTGGGGATAAAGCTAAATTTTTATGGGTGTCAAAGTAAGAGGTTCATTTCTTCCTTACATATTTGCTTTAATTCCTGTGAAGCATCTGAAAGGTTAAAAAACCTCTTAAATGTGGTTTTGAGCAGTTCGAGGGGTGCACTTTTTAAAATGGGTCACTTTTGGTATTTTCTTCACATAGGTCTCTTGCAGGGACACTGTCAGGTAATTTTTCAGTATGATACTAATATTACCCTTGAATAGTGCCTGGGAAGACCTTTTAAAAACATATAAAATCATTATTCTACCCTTTGTAGTTTCCATGTTATCAGCATCTTCACACCCTGCAGGGAGTCACTGCATTAGTCCTCTCCATTAAAAACAACCAGGAATAGTTCACTCTTGTATAAACTGTTATGTAATTTTGCACTCCCTCTCAGAAGTTCTCTCTTCCCTCTGCTCTCAGTGCTGTGTGGTTTCATTTTCTGAAGCTACTGTTCTGTTCAGGACACAGAAGGAGAAAGCTACAGGTCTGCCTTATCTGATGTAGACTCCACTTGTTTCTGTAAAAAGGAATTCCTGCTGTGCGAGATCCTGAGTTTATCTGATCTCTTGATTTTGCTGCAAAGAGTAGAGAGGAGGATACAGCCCCCCTCACTGATCTCCTGTGCTGTGATGTGACATGTATAATCCTATGGGGAGTGAACAGCAAACAACTAAGTTCACTGTGAATGACAGATGGAAGTAATTATTTTATTTGAAGTTTACAGAAGATAGGAAGGGAATATACACTACCATTCAAACGTTTGGGGTCACCCAGACAATTTTGTGTTCTCCATGAAACACAATACTTTTATTTATCAAATGAGTTGCAAAATGAATAGAAAATATAGTCCAGATATTGACAAGGTTAGAAATAATGATTTTTATTTGAAATAATTTTCTCCTTTAAACTTTGCTTTTGTCAAAGAATGCTCTTTGCAGCAATTACAGCATTGCAGACCTTTGGCATTTTAGCTGTTAATTTGCTGAGGTAATCTTGAGAAATTTCACCCAATGCTTCCTGAAGCCTCTCCCACAAGTTGGATTGGCTTAATGGGCACTTTTTACGTACCATACAGTCAAGCTGCACCCACAACAGCTGAATGGGGTTGAGATCTGGTGACTATGCTGGCCACTCCATTACAGATAGAATACCAGCTGCCTGCTTCTTCCCAAAATAGTTCATGCATCATTTGGAGGTGTGCTTTGGGTCATTGTCCTGTTGTAGGATAAAAGTGGCTCCAATCAAGGTATAGCATGGCATTGAGAAATGGAGTGATAGCCTTCCTTATTCAAAATCCCTTTTTACCTTGTACAAATATCCCACTTTACCAGCACCAAAGCAACCCCAGACCATCACATTACCTCCACCATGCTTGACAGATGGCGTCAGGCACTCTTCCAGCATATTTTCAGTTGTTATGCGTCTCACAAATGTTCTTCTATGTGATCCAAACACCTCAAACTTTTATTCGTCTGTCCATGAGACTTTTTTCCAATCTTCCTCTGTCCAATGTCTGTGTTCTTTTGCGCATATTAATCTTTTCCTTTTATTAGCCAGTCACAGATATGGCTTTATCTTTGCCACTCTGCTAGAGGGCCAGCATCCCGGAGTCGCCTCTTCACTGTAGACGCAACACTGGCGTTTTGTGGGTGCCATTTAATGAAGCTGCCAGTTGAGGAGCTGTGATGCGTCAATTTCTCAAACTAGAGACTCTAATGTACTTGTCTTGTTGCTCACTTGTGCAGCGGGGCCTCTCACTGCTCTTTCTACTCTGGTTAAAGCCTTCTTGTACGCTCCTCTGAAGGGAGTAGTACACACCGTTGTAGGAAATCTTCAGTTTCTTGACAAATCTCCCACATGGAATAGCTTTCATTTCTAAGAACAAGAATAGACTGTCGATTTTCAGATGAAAGTCCTCTTTTTCAGGCCATTTTGAGAGTTTCATAGAACAAACATATGTAATGCTCCAGTTTCTCAACTAGCTCAAAGGAAGGTCAATTTATAGCTTCTCTAATCAGCCAGTTTTCAGTTGTGCTAACATACAGTACTTGAGCAAGGGTTTTCTACACATCCATTAGCCTTCTTACACAGTTAGTAAACATAATGTACCATTAAAACACAGGAGTGGTGGTTGTTATAAATGGGCCACTATACACGTATGTAGATATTGCATTAAAAACAGGGTGGATAAAAGTCAATGTTTTTTCTAAAAAAAAAATTTGGATTTTTTTTATTTAAATCGGATTTTTTTCAATAAATTGCTTTTTGAGGAAAATATTTTACCAAAGGTTCTTCCATCATGAGATAAAGCTGAGTTGTTTAACTCAGTAGAATAAAGGCTGTATATGTGTAACATTCACAATGCCATGCTCTTCCAGAGGTTTCTGTAGGATTAGTGGGCAGTTTCTCTCCTATATTATCACAGACGCTCGCTTTACTTACGCAGTTCTCAAAACTGAATTTGACTCCGCAGAGGTCCCAGCCTCTTCCTCACGGCAAAAATGTTACAACATGAACAGAGTTGAGAAAAAAGAGAATTTTGTTTACGTACCGTAAATTCTTTTTTCTTTAATCATCAATGGGAGACCCAGACAATGGGGTTTAGGGCACTGCCCTCCGGAGGTCACACTAGGTACTACAAGTTTGTAGACACCGCCTCCTCCGCTTATAAACCCCTACCGCAGGGAACATCCTCAGTTTGGTCCATAAGCTGCGAGGAGGAAATAAACCACACCCGAAACATCGGGAAGAATGCCGTGCACAGACGGCTCAACAACCCGGCAAACACTGTCCCAACAGGGAACAGATCAACTGCAAAACATGCAACGGAACAACTGGGTGGGTGCTGGGTCTCCCATTGATGATTAAAGAAAAAAGAATTTACGGTACGTAAACAAAATTCTCTTTTTTCTGGTCATCATAATGGGAGACCCAGACAATGGGGATGTCCTAAAGCAATACCCCAGGGCGGGAAGAGTTCAACAAGACGGATAACACACGGTTCCCTTTAAAGGTGGGCAACCGCCGCCTGGAGAACCCGCCTGCCCAAACTTGCATCCGCAGAGGCATGGGCATGCACCATATAGTGCTTAGAGAAAGTGTGCAGGCTGGACCAAGTGGCCGCCTGACACACCTGTAGAGCAGATGCTCGATGTCGCAAGGCCCAGGAGGCACCTACGGCTCTGGTAGAGTGAGCCTTCAATCCCACCGGGAGAGGCAAACCAGAAGACCGGTAAGCCTCTTGAATGGAAGCCTTAATCCATCTGGCCAAGGTTGACTTTGAAGCCGCGGACCCCTTACAGCGACCTGTCGTAAGAACAAATAAGGAATCCGAACTCCTAAAGGAGGCGGTCCTGGACACATAAATGCGTATAGCTCTCACGAGATCCAGAGTATGGAGGTCGCGTTCCACCTGATGAACGGGAGCGGGGCAAAATGATGGGAGAACAATCTCCTGGTTCAGGTGAAAAGTTGAAACCACCTTCGGCAAGAATTCTGGCCGTGGGCGCAACACCACCTTGTCTTGGTGAACCACCAGAAAGGGTGATTTGCACGACAGTGCAGCCAATTCTGAGACCCTCCTCAGAGATGTAATCGCCACCAGAAAGACCACTTTCTGGGACAGACGAGATAGAGAAACATCCCTCAGAGGCTCAAACGGCGGTTTCTGTAATGCCGCCAGGACCATGTTAAGGTCCCACGGATCCAGAGGTCTCCTGTAAGGCGGAACCATCCGCGACACCCCCTGCAGAAATTGACGGACCTTCGGGAGGAGCGCCAATCGCCTGTCAAACAGCACAGAAAGTGCTGATACTTGACCTTTCAAAGAGCCAAGGGATAATCCCAACTCCAAACCCGACTGTAGGAAGGCCAACAACGTCGGGATGGACAAGGGCCACGGGACCGTCCACCAGAGGCACACCAGGTAAAAAAGATTTTCCACGTCCTGTGGTACATTTTCCTGGAAACGGGCTTCCTAGCCCGATTCATGGTGGCCACCACTGTAGGTGAGAAACCCCTGGATGTCAGCAGCCAGGCCTCAAGAGCCATGCAGTCAATCTGAGGGCCTTGGAATTGAGGTGGAAGAATGGGCCTTGCGCGAGTAAGTCTGCGCGATCTGGAAGAGCCCACCTGTGTCCGCCTGACAGTTGCCACAGGTCCGGATACCAGGACCTCCTGGGCCAATCCGGAGCCACTAGTATGGCTACTCTGCACTCCGACCTGATTTTCCACAGAACCCTGGGAATCAGAGCCAGAGGCGGAAACACATATGGCCGCTGGAAACTGGACCAACTCAGGATCAGGGCATCCGCCCCCAGAGACTGAGGATCCCAGGATCTCGCCATGTATTGCGGCACCTGATGATTGAGCCGCGAGGCCATCAGATCCACGTCCGGAGTGCCCCATCTGCTGCAGATGTCCCGAAAGACGTCTGGATGTAGAGACCACTCTCCGGCGTCCATCCCCTGCCGGCTCAGGTAGTCGGCCTCCCAGTTCTCGACCCCTGGGATGTGAACTGCGGAGATCAGGCAGTCGTTTTCCTCTACCCACGACAGAATGCGGTGGACTTCGGCGAGGGCCTGAGCGCTTCTGGTCCCTCCCTGATTTATGTAGGCGACGGCCGTCGCATTGCCGGACTGTACCCGAATGGGCTGTCCTGTCAGGAATTTCTGAAACGCCAGGAGCGCCAGATAGACCGCCTTGATCTCCAGTACGTTGATCTGCAACGTCGACTCCGACTGAGTCCAGAGGCCTTGAGCTCTGTGGTGTAAGAACACCGCCCCCCAGCCCTTCAGACTGGCGTCGGTGGTCACCACTAACCATGACGGTTTGAGGAATGACCGGCCCCGTGACAAGTGACGTGGCTGGAGCCACCACTGCAGGGAGTCCCTGGTCGGTTGTGACAGTGTCACCAGCCGATTCAGAGAGATCGCTCTCTTGTCCCATCGGCGAAGAATCTCCAGCTGGAGAGAACGGAGACGAAACTGTGCAAAGGGCACCGCCTCTATCGCCGCTACCATGCGTCCCACCAGTCTCATCAACGCCCGAAGGGATGAGTGAGGTGACAGGAGAACATTCTGTACTCCTGAGTGGATCGCCAGCTGCTTGGCTTGAGGTAGAGACACCAGGGCCGAGTCCGTGTGGAAGTCCATGCCCAGATATGTCAATGACTGGGTCGGAACTAGGGTCGACTTCTGAGTATTGAGAAGCCACCCGAACTGTTCCAGAGACCTCATGGTCACCTCCAGGCTCACCCGACAACGGTCTTCCGATGGCGCCCTGACCAATAGGTCGTCCAGATAGGGTATGACGGCGTGACCCTGCACATGCAGGAGAGCCATCATAGAGGCCATCACCTTCGTGAACACCCGTGGTGCTGAGGCCAACCCGAAGGGTAGGGCCACAAATTGGAAATGTTCTTCCCCCACTGCGAATCGTAACCAGCGCTGATGAGCCGGTGCAATGGGCACGTGGAGGTAAGCGTCTCTGATATCGATGGACGCTAGGAAGTCTCCCTGCGACACAGCCGCGATAACGGAGCGCAGGGATTCCATGCGGAACTTCCGAACCAACACGTGACGGTTGAACAATTTGAGGTCCAGGACAGGTCGAAAGGAGCCGTCCTTTTTCGGGACAATAAAGAGGTTGGAGTAAAAACCCCTGAACCTCTCTGCCGTGGGCACTGGGACCACTACTCCGTCTCTGTGGAGTCCCTCCAACACCAGGTGAAAAGCCTGAGCCTTTTCTGGGGATGGAGTAGACCGATGGAATCGGGATAACGGTCTTGATGTCAGCTCTATCCTGTAACCTCGCGAGACTACGTCTCGAACCCACTGATCGTGAACGTGAAGTAGCCACCTGTCCTGGAATCGAGACAGGCGGCCCCCCACCTGTGGGGAGGCAGGATGAGAGAGCGAGTCATGTCGAGGCGGGCTTGGGGGTGGCAGCTGCTGCCCCCGCCGGCTTCTTCTGACGACTCTTGGAGCGCCACTGAGTAGCTGGCTTGCCCCCTCGGTCCGCGCGAGCGGATGTCGTGGATGACTGCGAGCCGGAACGAAAGGACCACTGTTTAGGGTTCCTCTTAACGGTATACCGTGGCTTAGGCTTATTCTGCGGTATCTTAGACTCAGCAGAATCCTTTATCAGCTTGTCCAGCTCGGTGCTAAAAAGCCTGTCACCGGCGAACGGAAGATTCTGCAAAATCTTCTTAGATGTGGCATCTGAGTCCCAAAGACGTAGCCACAACAACCTGCGGATCGCTATCGCATTGGCCGAAGCCACAGCTGAGCGAGTGGCAGTTTCCAAAGATGCCGTCCAGGCATAATCCGCATAGGCCCTTGCTCTCTCTGTAAGCGCCAGGACCTCTGGACTGGATCTTGCCAGGTCCGTGATACCATCCAAGCAGGTAGTAATCGCTTGTAAGGTCCAGACCGTGGCAAAATTAGGGGCAAATGAAGACCCCACAGCCTCATAGGAAGACTTGGCGAGTTGCTCGACCTGTCTATCAGTCGCATCCTTCAATGAGGAGCTATCAGAGGCAGAAAACAGGGAGCGTGCAGCAATTCTAGTCATGGAAGCGTCCACCTTTGGAGACTGCGACCATTCCTGAAGCACCTCCTGGGAGAAGGGGAAGCGATTGTCCTTAGGTTTGCGGACATAACGCCGCCCAGGATGTAACCTGGGTGCTCTAACCACCCTTCCAAAATTAGTGTGGTCCATGAAAGAGCCACTTGGTCTAGCCTCTGGCCGCAGCCATTGATAGACCTCCTTCGGGTGAACTGTCACCTCTTCAGGGGGTGTCACGAGACGCAAAGTCTCATTGATGGAGGACACCAGATCCTCCACCCCATCTGGAGGTTCAGACACAGACCCGAGAGTAGACCCCCCATCATCTTCCTCACCATCAGAGGAACGCTCCTCCTCAGAGAGAGCCTGGAGCTCGGGTGACTCCTCACGACGAGCTCGTTTAAGGGGTCTCACAGCAGAAGAGGGAGACACCCGGGGTAACTGGAAGGAGTAGCTGGGTTTTCCAGTCTCCTATGAAGTGCCTCCAGTGACTGCGACATGGAGGACATCTGGGACAGCAGGGATTCATTGATCCTATTCTGCGTTTCCCATGGTCCTGGGATCACCTGAACCTCAGGGTATAGCACCGGAGCTGCTGCCTCAGCAGTGCCAGTCCGGGCTGCTGGGCGTCCGCAGTTATTGCAGGACCCCTCCACCAGTGTACCATTGAATGTAGCACAGGTAATGGTGGCATCCGCCGCCTTAGCAGCCTGCTTCCTAACGGAGGACATAGCCACAGTAGGGGATGTATAAGCCAAGTCGTACAGACAAACAAACCGGGAACCCGGTGGCTTACCGACCGCAGTAAAGCGGTGGGAGGAAGCGGTGTGTGTGTGTGACCTCCGCGAGTTCCGGTCTCCCTCTGAAGTGCAGACACGCGCTGCCGTAGATCCCAGCCGGGAAGTGAGGGGAAGATGGCCGCCGCCAGTAAAGTCGTGGGCGGCGCCGAGAACACGCGGGAAGCACACACACACGCCCCCCGGTGACGTCACCGCAAGGGCTGCCTCCTCTCCTCCAGGCAACCTCATAATGGAGGTGCTGGAGCCCGCAGCGCGGGAAACAGTGTAAAACACAGTACACACACACGGACTGCAATTACATCCAAAGATCAGCAGTCTACGGCCTCAGCCCCTGTGACACACAGGGCGGTCAGCCAGGGTGACCCCAGCACAGGGTACACCTCCAGATCCGCGGACCCGAGGGTAACGCGCGGTCTGAGTGTCAGGACACATGAAGTGGCCGACACTACCCCCAGGCACCCAGGAGACACAGAGTGCCTCAGCGCCGGTCCGGTCTGTAAGCACCATTTTAGGGAGGCCTCGGACGGGGGTTCAGCCCAGTCCGGAGTGTAAGCACCATTTAGGGAGGCCTCGGACTGGGCTGGCTCCAGTCCGGTCTGTAAGCACCATTTAGGGAGGCCTCGGACGGAGCGGAGCTGTGCAAGGCTCCCATCTCCCACTCTCCAGAGCCCCCCAGAGAGGGATGGAAAGGAGTGCAACAGCGTACCGGGAGAACACCAAGTGTCCAGGCTCTAGGCCCTCCGGTACCTCCACCAGCGTGTTCCACAAGGGTGAGCGGGGAGCTGTCGCAGGTCCCGACCGGAACCATTTTACCTTGTCTTCAGACGCCATCACGTAAGTTGTGAGAATGCAGTGAAGTGCAAGCAAAGCGTGATCCTCCGAGCACACTAAGTTTAAAACTGAGGATGTTCCCTGCGGTAGGGGTTTATAAGCGGAGGAGGCGGTGCCTACAAACTTGTAGTACCTAGTGTGACCTCCGGAGGGCAGTGCCCTAAACCCCATTGTCTGGGTCTCCCATTATGATGACCAGAAAAAGACCTTAATCCTATTGTTCTACAAACCTATGAATACAGAATGAACCCCTTCAGTGCCAAGTCCAAGAAGTTAGACAATATGTTTCTGATTGTTTGGAGTGGAATAGATCTGCACAACACAAGAAGAATGTGAATCTAAGTGTGAGGAGGAGGAAGGGCAAGCAGACAAGAAAATGAAAGTGAAACTTTGAGCACAATACTGCAGCATAGCCACAGACAGACAAGTCTGGATCTGTTTGTGTGTACGATCTGAGGTTTATTACATTCTTTCCTTATAATGGCAGCAGGCCGTAAAAGAGACCCAGTTTGGGAATATTTTAATGAAGCTCCTTCGCCTATCGGTAAGGCAGGCATGCGTGCAAAATGCAAACGATGCAACAAAGAGATGCAAGGCCTGGTGGCGTGAATGAGGCAACATCATCAGAATTGCAGTGATGAAGATGACCAAAGAAACACTTCTGAACAGGCAGGATCTTCAGGTTGGTAAACATTTTTATTGACTCCTATTTCTAAAGACTGAACTGTCATGTGTGAGAAAAATTATATTTCTTATTATTACTGCATGTTACTGTCATTTGGTACAGTTATGAAGAAAAACAAATATTCCTTTTGGGCAGGGGCAGTGATGTGTTGTGCACAATAAGCAGAAATTGTATAACAAACAATAAAATAACAGCATTGCCTTTTTTTGTTTAGGGGAATTCATGGATTCTGGAAACTATCCACCTCCAAGATCACTATCATCCTGTTCTACAGTTTCAGAGTTATCCATCCAGGATAGTGCTTCATTAGCAGCAGCATCATCATCAGACACCCACAGCCACATATCACCATCACCCAAAAGGAAGAAAAAGCCTTTACCTCCTGGAACCACCATAGATAGGTTTGTGATAAGAACTAGCAGATTAGAAAAAGAGTTGATTGATGAAAAAATTGCCCAGTTTATTTATGCAACGAACTCTTCTTTCCGTCTGACTGAGAACCCACATTTCATTAATATGGTTCAGTCACTGAGACCAGGATACAGTCCACCCAGCAGAGCTGATGTTGCAGGGAAACTGCTGGATCAAGTGTATGACAGAGAAATGGAGCAATGTGCAACAGCTCTGGAGGGTAAAATTGTTACCCTAAGTATTGATGGGTGGAGTAATGTCCACAATGATCCTATTGTATGTGCTTGTATAACAACAGAAGAAGGTAAAGTCTTCCTTGCACAAACAACTGATACGTCAGGAAATGCACACACAGCAGAATACTTACAAGAAGTGGCAGTAAAAGCTATAACGACATGTGAACAAAAATTCAAATGTCTAGTACGCAGTTTGGTCACTGACAATGCTGCAAACATATCCAAGATGAGAAGAGATTTAGAAGAGCAGGGAGGGAATACAAAGCTGCTAATAACATATGGTTGCAGTGCTCATTTGCTGCACCTCTTAGCCAAAGACTTAAGTGTTCCAGAAATAAAGGCTAATGTTGTTGAAATTGCTAAATACTTCCGTAATAATCATTTTGCTGCAGCAGCTCTGAAAAGGATGGGTGGAACCAAGCTAACGCTCCCACAAGATGTTAGATGGAACTCTGTGGTGGACTGTTTTAAGCAGTATATCAAAAACTGGCCTATTCTGATGACACTTTGTGAAGAAAATCGAGATAAAATAGATGGCACTGTCACGGCCAAAATCCTCAACATTGGGCTTAAGAGAAATGTTGAACATATGCTGAGCTTCCTGAAACCCATCTCTCAAGCTTTAAACAAAATACAGAAAAATAGCTGTTTTATTGCGGATGCTGTTGAAATTTGGAAGGAACTGAGTGAACACTTAAAAACAGAACTACACATGGACAGAATTAAATTACAAGCAGTAAACAAACGAATGGGACAAGCACTGACTCCAGCTCATTTTTTGGCAAATATTGTCAATATCCAATATCAGGGTCAAAACCTAAGTGCTGAGGAAGAGGAGTTAGCTATGACATGGGTATCAAGCAATCATCCATCTTTAATGCCAACTATAATAAACTTCAGAGCTAAGGGGGAACCATTCAAGAAATATATGTTTGCTGAAGATATTTTAAGGAAGGTCACACCAGTAAACTGGTGGAAGTCACTTAAGCGCTTGGATTTAGAGACTGTTCAAGTAATGATTTCACTTTTAACAGCAGTAGCTTCTTCTGCAGGCGTTGAAATAATATTCTCTTCCTTTGGACTCATTCATTCTAAAAATTGAGAAATCGGTTGGGACCCAATAAAGCAGGAAAGCTTGTTTTTCTTTTCCAGATTATGAATAGGAACAAAGAAGAAGATGATGATGAAGATGACGACAAGTGAGCTACAGAGGACAGCAGGGACAGTAGTATTTAAGTTTTTCATGTGTCGGCTGGGCTGACAGTCTAAGTTTCTTAAAATATATATATATTTTGTTTAGCCAAATTAGTTAACAAACATGGATGTTTGCTTAAGCAAATAACTTATGCTGTAATGCTGTTATTGTTTCAGTTGAATAAATCTATTTAAATTGTTATTAAGGTCAGAATTATTTTTCTCCTTCCTAAGTACAACAGAACAGTGGTGTCCAAATATGAATGATTAACCCATTAAACTGGGGAGAAAAAAGTAATATAAAAAGTGATTCTAAAAATCTTCATCTACTTGCATGTTAAAGTAGCAAGAACTAGTTTAGGTAGAAACTTTGATTTAAATCACTGATTTAAATCAAATCCACCCTGATTAAAAACCAGCCGTTTGCAGCTAGAATAGTCATTTACCACATTAACAATGTATAGAGTGTATTTCTGATTCATTTAATGTTAGCTTCATTGAAAAAAAATGTGCTTTTCTTTCAAAAATTAGGAAATTTCTAAATGACCCCAAACATTTGAATGGTAATACATCAACAGCGAGAGTTTAGAGCGAGGAATTAGAAAATGAAAGCCGTTACATATGGATTTTTGACCTGACAGTTTTCCTTTAATCACTTTAAATGTGATGTGGTCCCTAAAAAGTGGTTTTGTATATTTTGTAGGAAAAATGAGAAATTGCTGCTAAACATTTAACCCTTCTATATGTCCTAACAAAAAAGAATATGTTTTAAAAATGATGCTGATGTGAAATACACATGTGGAAATGTTATTTATTAACTATTTTGTGAGTTATAACTATCTGTTTTAAGGGCATAAAAATTCAGTTTGAAAATTGTGAAATTTTCAAATTTTTTTGCCACCTTTTTTATATTTTCATACATAAATGTAAATAATATCAACCAAAATTGGCAAAAAACAAGAAAAGAAAAGAAAGAGGAAAAAAAAAAGCAACTTGTGAACATAGTCTAGGACTAGGCATATTGCAGTATATATTAAAATCACCATTTCCTATGAAGGCCAGCCTTTGACTTGGCTTCACAGGAGCACCAGGTTGGCAGTAATTTTGGCCCCCGACTATTATGTCAACCCATCGGCACAGAAAATGCCAGTCTTGATGAGTCTGTCTTTAAGAGCTTGGATTCGCATGTCATACTCTTACAGACTGGGAGCCCCCGTGGACAGGGTCCTCTGCCCTATTGTACCTGTACAACTGGAGTGTCGTCATGTTACGTTCTTGTCCTCGTCTTCCCTTACACATGTAAAGCGCCATGGAACCTAATGGCGCTATATAAATAAATAATAATAATACCCAATTTTCTTAAAGTAATTTTTAAACAAGTGAAAAAACAATGGGGAAAATGACTCTTTATAAGACGCACTTGATTATAAGACGCACCCTCACATTTGGTGAAGGAAAAGAGGAAAAAAATTATTTTTAATGTTAAATGGGGTTCGCCTTATAATGACAGTGTCCATCTTACAATCAGTATATATCCTGGTATATATATCCCCCATACTGGTAAACATAGCCCCCATGTTGGCACAGTGCTCCATGCTGGCAGAGTCACCCATGCTGGCACTATCCCCATGCTGGCACAATCCCCCCCCCCCATGCTGACACTGTTCTCCCGATGCTGGCACAGTTCCCACAATGCTGGCGCACACTTAAAAAAAATAAACGATCATACTCAGCCCTGTCTTTGCTCCCTGCCATTTGCGCCATCCCCGCTTTCTGCTGTGCTGGCATCCAGTCCTGTGAGCAGCGCGCGGGTGATGACGTCACTATGCAGCGACGCTCACAGGACTGAATGCCGGCAAAGACAGGGGTTTGGCGTGGACGGCAGGGAGCGAGGAGAGGGGTGAGAATGACATTGCTGGGATAGTCAGTGCTTTCCACGCTTTCATTGCGTGGAAAGCACAGACTACCCACACAGGACCACAGCCGCTGAGCTGGTGACCTGCACCTGGGCTCATGTCATATGTGCTGCCGGTAATTGACAGCGGAATGCAGTGCTTATCACAGGAGCATAATGTGGTCACACGGGGCCGCAGCGACAGCCCGCTCCTGGCCTCCTTTAGCCCATGGACACTGCTCCTGAGCCGGCCCCCCGCTGCCCCTTCCCCTACTGCACAATTTAGTAGTTTCATATTAGAAGACGCACCCCTCACTTTCCCCCCAAATTTGGGGGACCAAATGTGCATCTTATAATGCAAAAAATAAATTATACAATTATTATAAATAAATAATAATTAATTAAAAAACTAAATAAAGGTTATTTTTGAAAACAAAGCTTTGGGTAGCCACAACAGCAACATAACAAACGTACAGTTTTCCAGTGTGTTGAAAAGCCAACGAGTGGAACGTCTTGCACACAACATTCTTGGGAAAACCTGTTCAGCGTATTTTGCAATAGCTTTTTGAATGTTGCATACAAAAAACATAGGTGAGGTCTCCTTTCTGCATACTTGATTAGGGTTGAGGTTTTCCCAGTACCTGCAGAAAAATATACACAATATTAAAATGGTAAGCATAACAAAGGATTTGTGCACACTGCGGAAACATAAGTTTTCTAGTTTGTCTGCAGCCACAAAGAATCCTCTCCAGTCTCAAAGACTTCATCAACCTAATAAAGTCTTGTAATTTCATGGACAAGTAGTATTTAAACCAAAATGGTCAACTATCCACCCCGGGGATACATATGGACAAATTTATTTTTTCATCTGTTTTGAAAATCTTCATTTTTGCTACCCATAAAGATGCATTAGCAAACTGCAAAGAAGTGATTACCGCTAGGTATATTTTTCTCTGAAATACTCTGGTGTTTCATAGACAATATAATTTGAAGATCTGGCTGGATACCATAGGCAGAAATGAGACTAATCCACAGTCTCTTCTCCGTTAAAAGTACTGTCACACAGGGCAATATTGCTAGGCAATTTCACTGGCAATTTGCTGGTTGCAGTGAAATCATCGACACATTGTTCTATTTTGTTGCTGTGCACAAATAGAACAATGTGTCCATGATTTCACTGCAACCAGCAAATTGCCAGTGAAATTGCCTAGCAATATTGCTGCGTGTGACGATACCTTAAGGGTACCTTCACATGCTGCAATATAGCCTAGCAATCCTAAAGGCGATATGTCGCCCCGGAACAATGGCCGTGAAATTGCCTCACAGTTGCGGTGTGTGATTGGGAATTTTGCGGCGATAATTCGCCTTTTCGGCCGTCGCCCAATTCCTGAGCACTGCTCAAAATCAGCCGCGATCATGAAGGTGAGATTTCTGTGCTGTGACGTGTGATAGGGAGATAGTGATGGAAACAGCGTTGCCTAGGATTTTGCGTGCCGCATCCGTTCTGTAAGTCCGCGTCCCATCTGCGATGATTGGTGTTGGCTACTGTGTTCCCATTGGCTGTCAGTTCACAGGGCGCCATAATTTGAAAAGCTGTCACTTCAGCACCAAACACGTTTTCCCCACCTACACAACCGTCCGCTAAATCAGTCCAATTACGCGCGCCATTGAATAGCGCAAGCTATATTGGCCGCGTGTATTGGAAGTTGCACTGTGTCGACTATAGTGCCACACATGACAGCTAAGATGTTGGCCTACACATCGCAGATGGGTGCCATGAGCAACGCACTGCAATCGGCTGTGAATTTGGTGACGCTAATGGGTACATTAGACTGCTCCCATTCTGTGGACGGCTACCTTGTTAGCGCCCCTCAATCTTTTTTGGCGGCACCAGTGTGCGTGCTGACGTCATCACGTGTCTTTTTGTTCCTCCCTGCCTGCCCCTCCCCTGCACATAGGAGAAGAGTCATGCACAGCGCACTGCCACATGGGTCTGGCAGAGCTAATGGTTCTGATAGACCTGTGTGACCCGCCATGACTACTGATGTCACTAGCGTCACAGACACCCACGCTGCGCAAGCGCAGCATACTGAGGAGGATCCAGTAAGCCCTGCTCCAGAAACTGGGAGTGGAGAGGCCCACAAGCAGATCCAGAAGAAAGTTGCTGACCTCAAGCACAAGTCCCCAGGGCGCATTGTGGATATTTGTGCCCAATTGCCAGCTGCGTGGTGAGTATGTGGCAATGCCAAAAACACACATGGCAAGCATCCTACTCCAAACACTACACAAACATCATGTGTTATTGTGCCATGGCACAGTCTGACATAAAGCAGCATGTGGACCTGTCACCAATGTGCATCTGCATGTTGGTCACACTGCAACATGAAGGTGCAGAATACGCTCATATGTTTTTGTACTGCCAACGCCTATAGTGGTCATTGACTTGTGTGTTGCCGAACATAGGTGTGTAATGGCAGCAAAGTTGTCGTCAACATATTAATGCTCATTTTAAGGGCCCCATCACACCTGGTACCACTCTGACACATAGCATTTCACAACACATTCATCACAATCGGGAAAAGGGACAACAAGCTGACTGCTATGTTTTTGACCCCATGGTGGCACCACCAATGCTTACTGTCTGCTCTTGTGTTTTGCGTCAAAATCCATCCTCTGCTAATCCAAGGGTGTTTGACATCCAAAATATGTGCTCACTGGTGTTAGTCAAAACAAAGTGGGGCCCCAACCATAGTGTTGCTGTAGACCAAAAATCTTTCTCCTAGCCTGGGTGCCGTAATCACATTGATACACCACAGTATGTGTTTGCTGTAAGTTGCTTCTGTTTTCTAATCCGTGTCTTGTCAATTTGTACATTACAGATGAGGAACACTCCCAGTCAGAGGAGGCGCAATGGGCCCCGAACCACCCGGACCCCCCGATCACCTGCCATTGCGGGCCCAGTAAGTCCCGCTCCCCCCGTGACCCCACCATCACCATCATTGCGGGCCCAGCAAGTCCTGCCCCGACCGGGACCCTACCATCACGGGGCCCACAAGTCCCGGCCCCACCGGGACCCACCATCACCTTTCCAGAGGGCCCAGGAACTCCACACTCCCCCGGACCATAACATCCCAGTCCAGGACCAGGAAGGGCAGTGGATAGGCTCCTAAACCCAACCCCCGGATCCACTCCCACCCACAGCATTTCCACCTCCCGTGCCCACACCATCCACTTCAGCCTGCAGTGGTTGTTATTGCTGGTAAGTGTTGTCAAAGGCCTCCAACTATTCCAATATACATCTTGTTTTGTGTCCCTGACATCACTTTTGCATGCTTCCGGGGGAAGGGCGCTCTAGAGTGGACCCACTGGGCCGTGGTACCAAACTTCCCTCGGTGAGCTGGTCCTAGTTTCACCAAGCCCTATACAGGGATTGTCAGGGGCAAGCCCGGGGGTCTAAATACCACAGCTGCTAGTACCAGGGGGCGCTCGTAAGGTTAGCCTATGCAACGGCACAGCTAGGATTCTCGGGATAATGGTGCTACCGGGGAAGAGCACAGCAAGGGTTCCAGGAAATAGAGTACAAAGAAGGCCTGACCAACATCACAAGGCAGAACAACTGACTTAATAATCAGGCACCTCCCATCAGTGGAGGTGGGGCCTGATAAACCAAGGGAAAACATTATTGATCAAGGGAGTGTCGTTGACCGTGCAGGCCCCTAAGTCACAGGGAAGGAGTGCGCCTAGTGTCCCTGAGAGCACATTTACAATGTCATGTTCATGTGACCAATGTGTGAGCCCGGTGGTCAGCTGACAGGAAGGGAACCCGGGGTTACGGCTCCGAGACACAGTACGCCGGACGCGGGATGCCCGGTTGGCAAGGGGCAAAGGATGCCGACCCGAGGTGACTGGGGAGCGGTGCCAGGGGACCTAACATACCCCCCTCCCTCCCCGCCCCCTCCTCCGAAGGCTCGCTAAGAACCTCGCCAGAATGGTTGGCGATCAATTGTTCTCCCATGGCTCCCAGGCCTCTCCTCAGACCGAAGCCTACCCATCAATCAAGAAGAGGGTTTTCCCTCTATTACTCTTTTTCAGGCAAGGAGCCCTGACTTCATAACATTCCGAGCAGGGCCGTGGCACGTCCCGGGGAGGAGGGAAATGGAAGCGATTAAGCACCACTGGTTTAAACAACAGACATGAAAGGAATTGGGGATCGAATGAGGCAGGCAGTCCAAGTAGGCAACGTTGTTGATGCTCCCAAGGGACTTTGATAGACGATAAAGTCTTTAACTTATAGGACAGTACCTTCAACCTGACGTATCTGGGAAAACACCTCACTTTATCGCCCGGGAGATAAGACGTGCCAAGAGTCTCTTATGGGCATGTCTCTTATCCTGCCGGAGGCTTGTTATGGGCGTCCTGGTCTCACTCAGATCTTGGTAGAGCCCCACGACAAAGCATTGGCCGCCGGTTGCCGGACGCTGTGGAGAAGGGAAGAGGTAAACCAGATTTGCCCGAATACCACGAAAAAAGGGGATTTATCTGACGACTCACTAGAGTGATTGTGGTAAGCGAATTCCGCTAAAGGGAGGAGACGCCCCTTTATGATGACATTGGCAAAGAGCCGGGTAGGTGGGAGGTACCGGCTAATCAATTTGGCCCCCCTTGGACTGCGGATGATAACCCGAGGAAAGACCAACGGATGTCCATAATTTGCACAGCGCCCTCCAAAACCGGGAATAACTGGACCCCCCTATCAACACATGTGACGAGGAAACCTGGGAGCCGGAAGATCGTTCGATGAATATCTTGGAACTCAGGAGCGGATGGTAAACCGGGTAAAGGAACGAAGTGAGCTTTTAAGAAGCGATCCACGACTACCCATAGGACGGTACAGCCGGAGGAGCAGGGTAGATCCGTAAAAGAAGTCCATAGCTATGGGGTTCCCAAGGAGCCGATGGGACCAGCAGAGGCAGTAAACGTCCAGCCATAACTCTCTGGACACCTTATTTCTGGCATGGGAGGACAGAAACAACAAAGCGTGACGTCTTGACAGATAGTAGGCCACCAATATGACGAGAGATCAAAGAGAGAGTCTTTTAATGCCCACGTGACCGGCAATTCCCGAAGAGTGCCCATGCCAGGGCCACCCTCTTCGATCCTTGCTTACGAAGGTCTTTCACGTGAAGTCCAGCTAAAACTAAGGACCACAGTGTTATCTTGGTAGATCGATGATATGGAAGGTCTCCTCTTCCACATTCGACTGCTGGAAGGACCTTGACAGAGCACCAGCCTTGAGTTTTTTACTGCAGGCCGGAAGTGCAGTTCAAAGGTGAAACGGGCAAAGAACAAAGGGGCCCCCCCGGAAATGCCCCAGGTTGAGCCTCCTGGGGCGGACTGGAGAAACCAGGTTTTTTGTATCATTTTAGATAATGAACGGATGAACAGCACCCTCGAGGAGTGTTGCCACTCCTCCATTCCATTTGATGGCCAGCAATTCACAATCCCCAATATAATAGTTTGTGCTCCGACGAGGTAAAGGCTTTGGGGAAAAACCCACAGGTGACTAACCAACCTGAAACGGATTTCTGGGAGAGGAAGCCCCCTGCTCCTATGGAGGAGGGGTCTACCTCACAAATGTACTGCCCTTTTACCTCTGGGCGGTGCAAAGGCAGGAGCCTCAGAAGGAGCGCTTTAAAGTGGAAAGTGGAAAAACTTCCGCCCTGGCCATCCGGCTTTTGCTCCCTGCAGATGAACCTGATGGGGCTTGAAAAGGACAAAAAGGGGAAGAATTGAAAACCAAGGGGAAACCCCTGAATACCCTATCCTCACAGGCGGGCATTTTAGCAGGGGGGAGATTCCAGATCACTGTAATCCGGAGTGAAGTGATTATCCGAGAAGGCAAAGGGTCAGCCAAAGACAACACCTCCATTTGGCGACAACCATTCCCCCCTCAGTCCCCGGGGGGGGACTTTCCTACGGGCCACTATAAGGGGTAAACCGGGGGGGAAGAGGGAGTCTCCAAATATCCACCACACAGGTGTAAATTTGATCACAAAAAATTCACTGATGAACTCCTGAAACACGTGGGAGCGTTACACAAACCCCCGCAGACCAAATACCATAATGGCCGCCCGGGGTTAAAGCCGTTTTTCTTCGTCCCGCACTATGCGAAAAGTTTGAAAACTCCTCGAGGTCTAATTTCGTAAGAGGGGGACCCCCCTTTTAGCCTGTAAAAAAACTCTGGAATCAGCGGCGGGGGGGATTTTTTCTTGAGGATTCTTTTTAACCCCCTAATCATCGGGGGCAAGGGTGCCCCCTTTTTACAAAAAAAAACCACGCCACGGGGGGTGGATTTTCGAACGAAGCCCCACCAAGCGTCCGATGACTCCCCATGGCTTGTGACCGCTGGAAAAAAGGGTAATTCCCCTGGGAACACCAAAACCAACAACGGGCAACATATGACCAATGAGGTGTGGGGAAAACCCCTGCCTCCCGTTGAAACATCTGCTCGCCAATAGCCTTGGGGAAACCGGGGAAAACAAAGCGGTTGCGGGAACCGGGGGCACAACAACCTGGGGGGGCCAATGGCAGAGGGACCCCACCCAGCACGTCCCCAACGCCTCCAGGACGGTTCAGAACCCAAACCGGAAGCCCGAGGAGCAGGCAGGGAAGCCCCGATGACGTAAAGGGAGTTTTCACGTGTAGAGCCCTGATCTCACATCCACCCCTCGCCCTTTTGGGGTGACATCTCCTGCAGGGCTTCCATCCACCATAAAATCCCAGGCTCCCTAAGTTTTCCCCGAGTTCCCCAAGTGGTCACCGCCTCTTGCCGAATGAATTTCCTCCCCCAAATCCAGTAGGCTAACCGGAAAGCTCCTGTGCTTATCACCTCCGGCAGGGTGACTTGAGAGGCACACTCTTGCCTGGGGGGGCAGATTTTTTCCCCGGGGTTTTGGGAAATACGGCACCGATGGATCTCCCTCAGGGCTTTTCACGGGGGGCCTTTTTAAAAACCCATCATGTGGGTGGCAGGGATCAAGTCCTCCACCATGGGGGATACCCCCCCCGCGATTCGCCAAATCCGCGGTGGGCCCACGCCAAAAGTTCCGGTCACGCTTCGTTATTCTATCTCACCCGGAGGAAGGTTGGAAACATAGGTATTCCCAAAAGGGTGACGCCCTTGACGATTTGCAGGGGACTCAGTACAACCCGCCCCAACCGGTTTCACGAAACCCTCCGAATGTCTCCAGAATGGCGAAAAGGGGGCAGACCGCTGGTCACACGTCCCAAAAGGGGGTAACCTCGCCAAGCCTCCCCCCAAAAAGGGGGACACCTGAAAAGCCATTTGGCCGATCGGTTTTACTGCTGTGCATATTCAAAGTGTAAGCGCACTTTTTGAGGAACCCGGGGGCACACCCCGGGGGTCTTTTCGCTGTATCTTATTTGGCTCCCGGGCGGGGAGGTTCTACCCCCCCCGGGAGCGGTCAAGGAACACCGGGGGTCAGTCTTAAAAGCAGTCGAAAAGGAGTCCAATAATCGTCCAGGGGGGAAAAGTACGACACCGAAAGACGCAGCCTTTTGTCTGACAACTCCTTTTTAGGCTCGACTGAGTGGGGTGCCAGTAGGATTTGCGGGAGGCAACCGGGACCAGGACTGAAGACAACCGCATGGGTTTTAACATCCCAAATAATCACTCCTTTTCGCTAGAACGAGTACCAGGGGGGTCCGGCCTGATTATTCGTCACGCTTCGGGGGGGAAAGGGGTCCTAAGTACCCCCCTGGGGGCCCAAAGGGACCGAACCCCTGGGACTGGCCCCAGTTTCCCCAACCCCCATACGGGGGTTGTCAGGGGCAAGTCCAGGGGTCAAAACCACATTGCAGTACCAGGGGCGGCTCGTAAAAGGTTTTCCTATGCACGGCACACAAGGTTTGGGAAATGGGCTACCGGGGAAAAGCACACAAGGGTTCCGGAAACAAGTACTGTTGTTTCCCAAAATTTTTGGAGGGATCTATCCACGGGGTTAGTGTCACACCAATACGGGGTTTTTTTTGTTAATTCACCATTCACAAAAAATTTGCCTCATCACTGAACATAAGTTTTAGAAACGAGGGTCAGTTACAATTTTTTTTTTTGTCCTTGCAAATTCATGCGCCGATCTTCAACCCGTTGAAATCGCAGCAGCGGATTTTTAAGGGGGCCTTTTTTTATAGCTAAAAAACCCCAAAGGGCTGTTTACTGATGCCACTCTCCAGTGACATGGGGCATGCGGGGTGGGGCTCTTGCAATCAAAGCTACACCACGATGTTTTTTAATTGGTGAATCAGTACCCGGTCATTGCAGAAAGAAAACTGTCACTAAAACAATACAATTTCTATCTCTTTTTTATACAAGCTTTTTAAGACCAAAATTTTAATTCAGGCCACTTTTTACCCGCCTTAAAAAATCCCCAAAAAGGGAAAAAAAAACCCACAGAGAGAAAAAGATTTATAGAAATAAAAAACACACCCTTGGGACTCCATCTTTATTACCCCCTTTACAGCCCTCCGGGGCTTCTTCCCCCTTTTTTTCCCCAAAATTTTTTTACCGCTACATCACAAAGCAAAGAACAACCTTCCTCCCCTGCTCTTGATCACAAAAAACAAGCCGGGGCGCTACGATGACTCATTGCCCTACCTTCCAAGTAAAACCTAAAACTTACTAGGCAACGTGGCCGGCACCCGAACACGCTCCGAATCCACAGGACCACAAGTTAAGGCCCCCTGCTCCCCTGGCACTGTTAAACCGATAACACATGCTGGCAAGGAGAACTCTCTTTCACCACTGCTCCCAACCCCCCTGCTGCCGCTTTTCAGTTATTAAGCACGCCAGTCACAAGGCCTTAACTCCTTGCTCCTTATAGCCGCCATTCAGGAGCTGTGTTGGGCCCCGCCGTCATTTTTGCCAAGTAACCGCTTTTGGGGGAAAGGGGGAAACGGTGTCACGATACATCCCTACCGTCCTGCTCTGCTCATTCATGTCACAGGAAAGGGAAGGAAGCGTTTCCCCCCTCCTCTTGTTTTAGCAGGAAAAACAAATTTAGAGAAAAAAGAAGAGAAAAAAAGAAAGAAAGAAAGAAGAAGAAAAAAGAAGAAAAGAAAGAAAAAAAAAAAAGAGAAAAAGAAAAGAAGAAAAAGAAGAAAAAGAAGAGAGAAAAAGAAAAGAAAAAGAAGGAGAAGAAAGAAGAAAAAAAAGAGAAGGAAAGGGGAGAGAAAAAAGGGGGAAAGAGAGAAGAGAGAAAGAGAAAGAGAAGAGAAAAAGAAAAAGAAAAAGAAGAAAGAAAGAGAAGAAAAAGGAGAAAAAAGAAGAGAGAAAAAGAAAAAAGGAAAAAAAACCCACTGTAAAGGGGGTAATAAAGAGGAGTCCCTGGGGTGTCTTTTTTTTTTCAAAAAAAATTTTTTTTCTCTGTTTTTTTTAACCCTTAAAATTGAGATTTTAAAAGGCCGGGTCAAACGGGCCTACTTAAGAATATCGGCTTAATACCATTTGTATAACAAAGCGGCTTTAAACCCCCTTTTTTTACCCACGTCCAAAACCCCGCCCCGGGCCGCGGCAAAAGCCGTAAGGCATCTAAAAACCCCTTTAAAAAGCACCTTTTTCAGGGGCGCTGGGGCTTTGTTCTTTAGCGGGGGACCCAAAAACAATGGGCCTTCCCCCCCCGGGGGGAATACCAGCCCTCATTCCCAAAGATTTCCTTGGCGGCATTGAAAAAGGGGGCGAACCCCAACGATTTTTGCCAGCCAAGGAAAATTAACAGCGGAGATGGCACTCAGGCGTCTATGGCTAAAATTAAAATGCTGGAACCCCACGCATTTTTTTTTTTTTTTTAATTTTTTAATTTCACACCCTATAACCCAGTTGTTCCAAAACACAAATGGTATGGAACCAACTAGTATCACTTCCCAGATGAAAAAGCAACTGACACAACAGCCAATCCAGAAGCTCTCAGTGTGAGCTTCCTTTTCCGGTGTCTGACATGCAGTGAATATGTAATTAGCAATGGGGGCAACGTAAGTAACCGCAGGAAAAAAAATAACCCAATCTAGCTTTTTCTATCGATCTATCCGGTCTATCTTTTCTCTGCAAGAAACCCCCATGTTAAAAAATCGTTCTTCCTATGCGTCCGGTGGGTCCAACGGGTCCGTTTCTTTGGACCCATAACTTCATTGGCAGCTTGTCAACAATCCATAAAATCCAGCATTTCGACTGACTCGCAATCCAGAATCGATGCAGAAAACGCGTACGAGTCTCAAATTTGGCTCCACTTAGATGATCAAAGATGTAGTCTTTTTTTTTATTTTAAAAAAATTTTAAAATTTTTAAAAAAAGTTCAAAAGGGGGTTTTTTGAATTAAAAAAGAATATTATAGTTTTTTACATTTCTAAAAAAATTAGTAATAAAAAATCTGAAGTCATTTTTAAAAAGGAAAAAAACACTCAAAATGTCCGGGGAAAAAAACCCTTAAAAAAACGTGTAAGTGGAAAGGAAGGGGGGAATTTTTCTAAGGGGGGGCCGTCACACCGTTCAATTTTTAAAGCACATACGTTTAAAACGATCTGCTTTTTTGATCGCTTAAGGTTACGTTTGTGCATCGCTGCATGAATCAAGCTTTTTTTTAATGTAAAATCGCTTGATATTACATCGCAATGGTGACCGGGGGCTCAATAACATAAACGTTGATCAATCGCCTCACGTGGTTGACACCCCGATGTCCACCCCACGCAGAGCCTAGCGGAGAGGGGATCAGGGAAACTTGGGTTTTTAACCCGGGGCGCCAATAACCCGTTTACCTTTTTTACCACGATCTCCTGCTCCACATCGCGGGGGAGTCTGTCTTGTACAGCTCCCCCCATTGGCGATTTGTTGCGATCCCGCGAGCACTGATCCTAACAAATCGCTATCGATATTGCAGCATCACGGCCGCCTAACAGTTTTTTAAAATTGCATGTACTATTGATCTATATCAAGTTTGTTAAAATATTTTTTATTTATTCATTTATATACGTTTGATTCATAGCATTTTTAAAAACATGAGTAATGCGGTCTCTCTTGGGAGCTCACAATCTAAATACCTATCAGTATTCTTTACAATGTGGGGGAAACCGGATGCCCGGGGAAACCCACCCAAACACGGGAAACATACAAACTCCTTGCAGATTTTGTCCTTAGTGTCCTTGTGGAATTTAACCCAGACCTCAAGACCCCACGCTAAAGGCACAGTGCAAAACCACTGACCACCGTGCTGCCCTGTTAAAAAAAAGAGAAAAGACCCGTACACAGGGTTTGTTATACAAACAAACGCAGACGGCAAGTTCTGTACCATAAAGAAAAAAATGGAAAATTTTAACAAAGTATTAAAGATAAATGTACTTTTTTAACTGTCCTTTTTTTTTCCCTTTAAGCACACTGTAAATATCAGTCTAAAGGCCCCTTAAAAAGCAGCAATATTGTTGCAACACCCCTTTTTTTTTGACTTGCATTACCTCACAATACATTTTTTGGGTGGGCATTTGCCAACACCAAAAGAGTCGCTCATTTTTGACTTGGTATATACCAACCATTTTTTTAGTCGTTGACCCTGCTGGGGGGATCCATCGGTGGTGTGACAGGGGAACCAACGATAAAGACCTCCCACCCCACATAAAGCTGAGAGCGGTAACCAGGTAAACTCGGGTAACAAGGCAGCACTGCGTTAGTTACCCATTTTCCTGGTTACCATTTCCCGCTGGTCGCTGGCAAGCGCCTTTTTGAACAGCTACCAGGTCAATAACAGTGCCCAGCGATCCCCATCTTGGTGGATCCTGGGAAAAAGCAGTGGAACGGGCCAATTTTTAGATATGCTGTGTAACCTAGAACTTTTCATGTATTTTTACTCACCACAAAACCGATTTTTACAACCCCCTCGAATACATTTTATTTTTCCTTTGTTCATTTGAAATTTAAGGGGTTTTTAACATCTAAAAGAAAAATTTAAAAAATTAAAATGCTAAACACAGAATAAGAAATTCACGGTTTTTTTTCATAAAATTTTTTCAAAAATAAACTGTAATTTTCTTATTTTAAAAACCCAAAATAAAATGGTGGGATCTGTGCACCATTGGGAGAGTTCAAACTTTCTAGCAATGTATTAAAAAATTACACATCTTTACAGAATTCGTTATTAAAAACCCCCCCTTCACACCCGGGGACGCAGCTATCGTCCAAAAACAATTCTTCCCACCTTGGCGCATACTGCGCCCCAGTTTCCCGCCTGCGGCCATTACCGCGTCACTAAGGGGTTAAAGAGCCGCATACAAGGACCTGCCCTGACCCCAGGGGGGGCTTACCCCCCCCGGGGGCGGGGACCCCCCGATTGGCAGTGAATAAAGTGAAAAGCCCCACGGAGTGAATGTAATATCTCACCAATAAACAGGTGAATTTACAATCCACCAAGCCTGATACTATAGCTCATTTTGGCTATAAGGGGTCCTGTTCACCCCCCTCAATTTCAGGAGAGAGCGTCTCCCCCAATCATTAGGGGGGGCATGACCGGCGGGTCCCCCCCCCCAAGCCCCCAATTGGCCGCCCCCGGGGGCCCTCTCTCTCTCCCCGGCTGAAATTTCCCCCCCCCCCCCCCCCGGATCCCCCCCCCTCCTCCGGACTCCCCCCTCCCCCCGGATCCCCCCCCCTCCCCTCCGGATTCCCCCCCTCCCCCTCCGATCTCTCCCCCGCCCCCATCCCCCCCTGCCCTCCGGACTCCCCCCTGCCCTCCGGCTCCCCCTCTCCCCCCTCCCCCCTGATCTCCGCTGCCCCCATTCCCCTTTTTCCTCCAGGCCCTCACCTGTCTTCTTTTTCTCCTCTGTCCTCCCTATTTTTTCCTCGTCCTCCGTTGCTGTGTCTTCTGTCTTTCTTTTGCGTCCCTTCCGGGGGGCTCCCCTTCTCTTCGCTCCTCGCACATTCTCCCACAGGAATGGGGGTGCAGGGGGCAGTCACACCAGGGACAGCATCGTTTTGATTGCTGTCCCTGGTCGGTTTTTCCCCCTAATGCTGTACTCATGGTCACAGCACTTAGGGATCAATCATCATGGAAACTATCCCCCAAGATTTTAACAAGGAGCACTTATCCCTTGTTGTAGTCTTGGATCAGCTCATGGGGAGGTTGGCAATCATTGCCAACAGCACCATGACATGATCCTAGAGACTACAAAAAAGGATCAACTTCCTCTTTATCTCTGGGGTCGCGTCAGGTGCAGTAATGGCACATCATTGTGCACCATGCCTGATCCCCCGAGACTAAAGGGATGTTGACCCCCCTTTTTACCCCCTGGGATCAGTGTCGGGCACTTTTGGGAATAAAAGTCCATACCGTGCCCCAACGCTGTTTTCCCCGACTACAACAAAGGAACACTTGACCCCTTTTGATCTCTGGAAAACATGTCATGGTGCACATATGGCAATGATGTGCCAACCGTGCACCATGACGCTGACCCAAGACACAACAAGAGGACGTTAAAACCCTTTTTTTGTATCTCGGGGGTCATGTCAGGGGGCACTGTATGGCAATAATTTTCCCAAACCTGCACCATGACGCTGCCCCCCAACTCAACAAAGGAACACTTGATCCCTTGTTGTAGCCCCCCGGATCAGTGTCTGGTCACGGGGTTTTTTCAGATCATTGCATACAGTCACCATACACTGACCCCCCAAAACTACAATGGGACCCCAAATGTCCTCTTGTAGTCTCTGGGATCAGCGTCATGGGCACGTATGGCACATCATTGCCATACAGTCACCATACGCTGACCCCCGAGACTACAAAAGGGAAACAACTGTCCCTTGTTATTTGGGTTTTTTTCATGGTGCAGGTATGGAATGATTGCCAACCGGCCCAAAAACGCTGATCCCAGAGACTACAAGGGACATTTTTATCCCTTTTGTATCTCTGGATCATGGGCAGGGGGCACTGATGGCAATGATGTGCCATACCGGGACCATACGCTGATCCCAAGACACAACAAAGGAACATTGACCCTGCTGCAGTCCGGGTGTAGCAAAGGGGGGATCACGTCTTTGGGATTTTTTGGGGACTACGCGGGGCGATCGGCGTCTTGGGGCCTTTTTTGGGGCTACTGGGATCTTTAAATAAAGAGGAGAACGAATTTTTTTGTTTTTTTTTTCAAAAAAAAGATTTTTCTCTGTGGTATTTTCTGACTTTTCCCCAAATTCCCAAGGCGGGCAACATTGGCCCTATATTAAAAACTCGGCTTATGCCCCGCCAAAAAAACTGGCTTAACCCCTTTATTACCCTTTGCCGCGGACCGGGGAAAAGGAAAGCCGGGGTACAGCGCCAGAAAATGGCGCTTCATGAAGCCCATTTTCTGGGGGCTCGGGCTGCAATTCGCCCAGGGGGGGCCCAAAAACCTTGGGCCTTTCTATGCGAGGTTTTCCGTCCTCACCCCCTTTGACCTGGCTGGACCAAAAATATGGCGGAGCCTTTCATTTTTTTTTTCTAGAAAAATTTTAAAATAAAAAAAAAAAAAATAGGCTTCCGTTTTTTTTTGGTTCCCCCGGGATGACGAACAGCTGGGGGGGTGGCAGCCGTCTGCCAGTTTTCCTGGCGGGACCAAAAATTGGGGAGCCCATGTCTTTTTTTTTCTAAAAAAAATTCAGAAATAAAAAAAAAATAGGCTTCGCGTTTTTTTGGGGTCCGCCAGGAAAAAGAGCCTGGGGGCTGAGGCAGTCCGAGCACCCAAATTTGTACCTGCTGGACCAAAAATATGGCGAGCCCCATGAAATTTTTTTTTTTCTTCTACCAAAAAAAGACAAGGAGTTTTTCCTTATTTTTGGATCCAGCCAGTACAAGGGGGAGTTGGGGGGCTGCAACCTCATCGTGGAGAGCCCAAAATTTGTCCCCCCCCCCCTGAAAATTTTAAAACCCAAAGCCACCCCAAAAAAAGCACATTTGGGGGGGCCTTTTCTGGTTGTACCCCAACCTTCCCTTTCCCTTTGCGTGGAAGCATGGCCCCAGGGGTTCTCCATACGCGACATGGAGACCATGTCGCGTATGGACCCCCCCCGTTCCCCAAACATTGGGCTCCCCCCAATGACCCCTTTTTAAACAGCCCCCCCCGGGAACTTATCTAGATGGGTTGGAGATTTAACCCCCAGGGGCTTCACAAAATAATGAAAAAAAAAAATTTTTTTTTGAAAAAAAAGTACTTTTTCATTTTTACGGATGAATTTTTTGAAGCACCGGGGGGTTAAAATGCCACCACCCATCTAATACTTCCCCCCGGGGGCTCTAGTTTCCAAAAGGGGGCACTTGGGGGGGCCTAAGTTAACACCAGGGGGTCCCAAACGCGACTGGTGCCCAAAAAAATTTTTTAGCTGATTTTTTTTTAAAAGTTAGGGGAAAACCCTTCGCTTTGGGGGAGCCCATGCCAAAACTTGGACCCCCCAAAAGGACCCCTTTTTTTAAACTAACCCCCCAGGGAACTTCTAGATGGTATGACATTTGAACCCCAGGGCTTCACAATTGATCTGTGAAAAAAAATAGTACTTTTTTTTTTCACAAAAATTTTTTTTTAGCCAAAATTTTTTTTGTTTTACAGGGGAACAGCATAAAAATTATCCTAAAATTTTTGGGGGGAATTTTCCTGAGTACACCGAACCTCATAGGGGCATAAACCACTGTTTAGGGGGCGCACCGGGGTCAAAGGGAAGGCGAAAATTTTATTTTTTAAAAGAAAAATTAGCTCCAAATTCAAAATTTTGTCCTTCACTTCTGATCCTCCCCCCGCCCAAAAGTGGTTTATGACCCATAGGGTACGATGTACTCGAGAATTTGCACAACACAATTTAAGACCATTTTTTCCTTTCCCAGGAAAAGAAAGAATTAAAAAAAAGAACATTTTGAAAAAAAAATTAAAAATCCTTTTTTTTTTCCACTTTGCTTTAGTTCCCCTAACACCTGAAGGGTTTTAAAATTTCTTTTAATGAGTTTTAGTAGCTTTGGGGGCATTTTTGAATAGTTCACTTTTGGGTCTTTTCTGTCGTAACCCCCAAAAGACTTCAAATTATGTTCACTAAAAAAAAAAGGTTTTGTAATTTTGGGGTTAAAAAGAAAAATTTCATGAACTTTGAACCCTTATAACGTCCCCAAAAAAAAAATTTTTTTTTTTTTTCCAAAATTTTGTATGTGAATAGACATGGGGAAAAATTTTTTAATAACTTTTTTTTTGTCACATATCTCTCTTGTTTTATCAAAAAAAAAAATTAAAAAAAATTAAAATTGGAAATTTCAAAATTTTTTTCCATATTTTTAATTTTTTACAAATAAACCCAAAAAATTATTTTCTTAAATTTAATCAACAAAAGCCCAATATGTCCAAAAAACAATCTCAGAATCGCTAGGATCGGTTGAAAGCTTCCCAGTTTTAACCTCATAAAGGACACGGGGAAATTGCAAAAAAGCCAAGGTCTTTAGGGTCAAAATACTGGTCCTGAGGGGAAAAAGAATTCCCCAAACCCTATATTATGGGGAAAGTAAAAATTTTTTAAAAAATGTAACCTAAAGGGGGGGTTTTCCTACCAAAAATCCTTCCAACCAGTACCTTAAACACTACTACTTTTGTCATTATCTTAATTTTTCACTTTTCCCTTTCTAGCTAAACCCCTAGGGGCGTTTTCACAATGCGTATTTTTTTGCGTTTTTACGCTGCTGTTCCGTTTTTTGACCCCAAAAATAAAGTGAACAATCAAGGAAAATCTAATACAAACAAGTGCTTTCCAATTCGTAATTCCACCCACGCTGGGGGTTTTAACACCCCCCTGGTTTTTGGGTACCCAAAAAAATTTTGTGTACTCACCCGAATTCCCTTTTTCTTAGCCCTAATTAGGGGACACAGGACCATGGGTTTTTCTGCTGTCCCTAGGGGAAAACACAGCAGAACCTTAAAAAAGTTAAAAGGTCCCCTCTGCAGTATACACCCCCACAGGAATGCTTTAAAACCGTTTTTTCCAAAAAATAGGAGGTTAACAATATAACAGTAAAACAAGGACTGTAACCGACACAACCTGTGTACACACATAGCTAATAAAAAATAACCGTAAAACCATCATTAACTAAACAGGGCCCTGTGTTACAGTTAAGAGTTTTTATAGAAAAAAAGACCAAAGGCCTGTCTAACAGGCATTTGGAATTATGAGGAGTTAACAGACAAAAATTAGTAACAAGGCCACCCCACAGGTTACAGTCACAAAACCCCTAACCAAACATTACCGTTAAATGTCACCGGGGAACAGCTGCTAAAAAAAAAAAACACAGATCGTCTAAATGTTACCCCCTAACCTTTTTAACCATGTGAAACTGTAGAAAGGCCCCCCCCCACAAAAAGGGGGGCTGTTTCCCCCCTTAAACCAAAAAAGGAATTTTGGTGATACACAAAATTCCCTTTTTCCTTCGCCTCATTGGGGGACACAGACCATGAACATCCTATTGAAGTCCCTGGGGGGGAAAACGGCATGGAACTATAACACTGAGCATTTTCATTAAGAACTGTTACCGACAGAGGGGCCGCTGGAGCCTGGAGGCCATGTCTACCTAACCTGCGTTTGCCGAAACTGAGTGTATTGGCTTGAATAATGGTGTGGGCCGACGTTTGGCGGGCCTTTACACACTTGTTGCCTGACCACTGTTGCTGAACGGCCTAGGAGGCTCCACTGCTGTATATAATGTGCTGTGACACTGCCGGAAGTGTGAGCTTTAGATGGTATAGCTGGCTTAGATGGTTAGAACGAATCCACCTGTTAAGGAGCCTCGAAGCTGACTTGAATTTATTTTTGCTTCGGGAAGAAGGAAGAAAGAGAATCCGACGTCTTCGAAGGACACTGTCTTGAATACATAGCTGCATATGGACCTGCTAAGGCCTCCCAATGTAGGTCCATCGGGGGCTGAAGTCGGGCGCAGCGACGACCCGAGAGATTATCTTTATTTAGGGAAAGGAGTATATTGCCTGTAGAAGAACAATGGAACCAGCCTAGGGTAATCTTGTCTTTGTGGAAGATCAGAAAAGATGGTTTACAGAATTGCCGCAGACCCAAGGGTTTTCCGAGAAAGATAATTGCCACAACGCATACCATTGTTTGGATGAGAATGCTAAATGCTAAATAGGCTCAAAAGGGTTCCTGTGGGGCCGTGAGGACAAAATTTTCATGTTAAACGTGTAGTCTGGGGTGTATGAACCTAAATGGCATACTCTTCGAAGGACAGATTTCACAGGCTAAAAACCTGCAGGAGACCTGAGGCAAAACCCGGGATCTAGTCTGCGTGAAAGAAAGGGAAAGGAGATTTGGGGTTATAAATAGGGGCCAAGGGGCATGACCTCTAGAGGTGCCATAAGCAAAAAACAAAACGATTACACCTGCTTAATATTATATCATTGATAAGGCGGTTTCCTTGCTGTGACTATGGTCGCTACAACATCCTGAAAAAAAAAAACCTTGGTTTAAGTTCCAGTTTTAATGGCTATGTTATTAATTTCATGGTTGAGGAATTCTGAGGCGAACCGGCCCTGAGAAAACGAGACTCGACTGTATGTTAGTCGTCACTCCCTTGGCAGTGGTGAAGGAATATACAGGAGACGCTAACAGTTCCAGTCTTTGACTATTGCGTCTGTCGTATTGACTGTGGTTCTGGACCTGGGCAGGACAGTTGTAATCTTGGCATTGAGGCGTGACGCCGTCAGGTCTACCTCTGTAGTTTCCGGTCGCTGGACAGCTTTGACAAGAGACATCTGGATGAAGACGGTCTATTCCTTGGCGGTTAGAACAGCCGCTTTCTAGATGTGTAACACTTCAGATGTTTACACAAGGCATGAGAACAGTAACAGTACAACATGGTCCGTGGATTCAACATAGTGCAGGATGTGGAGAACGTCTGTTACCGCTTGGATACTGCGGTTCCAACTCTTGGTGGTTGACATCTTGCCCACAGGATGTGAACCTTGTCTGACTGTGTTCTCCACATGACGAGTGCCAGAGGGTGACCGAATGATTTTCAGTACACGAAATACTGCCTGAATCTTCGTAGATGAAGGGTAAAATTGGGGGCGTTGGACGCAACTACTGCCATGTGCATTGTGATGGGGGTATCTCGGTCAACCTCATGTTGTCGTGGCCTTGCATAGCATGGAGCATTGAAAAACGGGCGGGGTGAAGGTGAGCAAATGAAACAGCCTCCCCCCTGCTGCCACTATCCTGTCTAGAACTTCCATGGCAGTTGTGACTGATTGAGGATACCGCTGACAGAAATTGGGATTTTCCTGACTAAGAATGCATCCGGGCGGCCCACCGGGAAGATTTCAATGAGATCCGCACGCGTCTCTCTGCGCTGTCATGCGGGACACTGAGGACCATTGAGATCCATGCTTTTTTTGTGCGCTTGCGGATAAAACAAGCACCAAAGAACGCAACAAAAAATGCTGCATGATGATTTTGGGAGTGTGGTCAGACGGCGCATAAATTATGCCACCTGAACGCAATGCGCCAAAACGCAGCCATAGCAGCACAAAGCCGTTCCCTGTTAAACCATAGGAAACGCATGGCCAAGCGTTTGCTGCGTTTGGGTGCGCTGGGCGCTCCAAACGCAAGTGTGAAGGCTAGCCTTAGCCGCATCTGAGTCTTCTGTGTTGCTGAGATAAGAGGGGAGGGTGGGGGGGGGAAATGGGCGGCTTACAGATAACAATTGCAAGGAGAGAATCTCTCCCTGCAGCCCAAAAGAGGCTAGGCAGCCCTTTGCCGATATGGCTGCTTTGTATCCCTCCCCCTTTGCTGACAGTCGCAGGAGCAATCCAAACGCTGGATCTCCTGCGCTTTGCTGATAATGCAGGTGTTGGCTGCTGGAGGAGCACAGACAGCCTGTTGCCCCTGGCCTGCGACCTGGCAGCATATAATGTGCCCCCCGGCCTCTTCAGGAGCACCCAGCAGAGCTGGGGCTCCTGGAGCTGCAGCCTTGCAGCTTGCTGCGGGCTGTGTCCTGTAGAAGCACTCACAAAGCTGAGTGCCAGTCTCGTGCCGCTGTGTCCGTGCAGCCTGTGTGTGCCCTACCTGCGGGTCTCAACCTAAGAACCCTACGCGGGGAGATTAGGGAGGGATGGGCCGTCCACCGTCAGAGGGCCCTTGGTTATCCTCGACCTCAACACAGAGACCCCAAAAGTGGGGACCCGGGGAAGGAGGACCATCATCTCGACCTCAACCCAGCACTCCCACTGTGGGATGCCGAGGAGGGAGCGGCATGTGGTGCGACCTCTCAGCTTCAACCAGGCACCCCCAAAAGAGGGGGGCCGAGGAAGGAGATGCCAGAGTCTCTCCAGAGACCCACTTATTCTTCACTTTAAGGAAAAAGAAAAAAAAACAAAATGTTTAAAGAGAGATAAAATTTTTAGTGTTCTCCTAATGACACTAAGCAAAAACTGGTAAAGCACTTGGGTGCTCCAGAGGTGTATACTGCAGAGGTCCATCTTTAAACTTTTTACAGCCTCTGCATAGTGTCCCCTCCTAGTGGAACAGCAGCATAACGCCCATGGTCCTGGTCCCCTAATGAAGCGAAGGTAAAAACTACAAGAGCACTCTCGCGTAAGATATGCAGCAAATACACAGTGTGTGAACGCACCATTAAGGGTTTTTTTTGTTTTTATTTTTACTACATTTCCTGTGAGTTTCATTTATGGCTGAAACACACGGTCCGAACATGAGAGTTACTCGCACGAGTCTCAGATCATTCACCCGGCACGACGCCTGCCTCTTTGGATGGGATACTGTCAGTGGAATGTTTTTCTATGTAGCGCTACTGCTCCCGTCTAGAGAGGGGGTGGCCTTACCGGGTGAATGACCGAGACTCATGCAAGTAACTTGCATGTCACTTGGACAATGCGTTCCAGCCTAAGAGTCTCAAGCATGACATCACAGGATGCTGGGGCTGCACTCACTGTCCAAAGTGTCCATTACCCCTCCTGGTACGGGTATCATGAGAACAACAGCACTTAAGTTTAATAGTCTCTTGGATATCATCCCCTCTGAAAGCATATTGATGATGATGCTGTGGGTGGGGTTAGCCTAGTACTGACAAGTTGCTCCTCTCTCCGCCACCATTGAATCTGTGAAAAAGATATCAGCTGGGAGCGGCGCTAGAAGCAGTGAATAACACCAGTGCCGCCCCTGATGACGGATTGTTTAAGGTCGTGCTAGAGGCTTTGCAGCAGAACAACCCGCTCTGAAATACTGTCACACTGGTTAAGCCCTTCAGTGAACACTGTAAAGAAAAAAAAAAATAGTAATAATGTGAAAAACACTGCTTTTTCATCCTGCCATCCAACAAACACAAAATGAAAAGGCAACAAAAAGGTTGCCATGTAAATTAAAATAATATAGCCAAAAACATCATCTTGTCCCACACAAAAAAAAGATGCCACACCAGTTGCGCCAGCAGAGAAATAAAAAAAGTTACAACCTAACTCATAATACAGGCAATGCAAAGAAAAATTTGTTTTCTACAAAGCAGTTTTTAGGATGTAAAAATAGCAAAACGCTGGGCTGTGACATGTGTCATACGGGAGGTTGGGTCCCCACCCGGGTGATGCTGGGTCAACTTCTAATTCAGGGAGTTGCATGACACCACCGACATCAGAGGTCACGTGATGGAGATGAGCGGACAAATATAGCACTGCTCACAGGCAGAATTCACAACAAAAGGTATGTAGGAAATATTTAACTGCTTAAAAAGTAACTTGGTCACTATGCATTGTAGTGAACTACCTCTTTAATAAACTTCTTGATTATGATGTTGAGCACATTCAGGGGTGCAGTTTTTAGAATGGTGTCATTTTTAGATATTTCTGTCACTAGGCCTCTTAAAGGACACTGTCAGGTCATTTTTCAGTATGATACTAATAATACCCTTGAATAATGCCTGGGCAGACCTTTTAAAAACATGTAAAATCATTATTGTTCCG
Organism: Allobates femoralis; assembly: GCA_033576535.1. Taxonomy (NCBI): domain Eukaryota; kingdom Metazoa; phylum Chordata; class Amphibia; order Anura; family Aromobatidae; genus Allobates; species Allobates femoralis. Next base: position 253,171,420 of record JARQOC010000004.1, on the reverse strand, counting down.
TTTGTAGTTTCCATGTTATCAGCATTGTCAGATCCTGCAGGGAGCTCCTGGATTAGTCCCTCTCCATTATAAGCAAGCAGGAATAGTCCGGCTGCTGTATAAACGGTCATGCAGAAGCCTTCTCCTCCCTCCTTCCCTACTCCCTTTGCTAACAGTGCAATGTCAGGTTTTTAGCAGCTTCTATTCTGTTGAGGACATGAGGAGAGAGCTATTACAGGTCTTCCTTATCTAGACTCCATTTTGTTTCTCTAACAGGAATCCCTGCTGTAATTAGTTTTTTCTGTGTTGAATATTTGACCTCTTAAGATGCCTGCAAACACAGAGAGCAGAAAGGAGGATACAGCCACCCCCAGTGATCTCCTGTAGAGTGATGCGGTGTGAATATGTGACATGCCTATTAATGCTATGGGGACTGGACAGCCAAAGAACTAAGTGGATCATTCACTGTGAGTGACAAATGGAACAAATGCTTTATTTGAAGTTTATAAGAAGATAGGAGGGAAATATAAATAAAAGAAATACATCAAATTTACAGAGGAATTAGAAAATGATAGAGGTTACATATGGATTTGTGACCTGACAAGTTTTCCTTTAACCCCTTCACCACCCGGAATTGCTTTTTTAGTTTTTTTGCTCCCCTGCTTCCAAGAGCCATAACTTTTTTATTTTTCCACCAATAGACATATGAGGGCTTGTTTTTTGGGGGACGAGGTGTACGTTCAGATGAAATCATTTATTTTACCATATAGTGTACGGGAAAATGGGAAAAGAATTGTACATGCGGTGAAATTGCAATTACACGCTTGTTTTTTGGTTTTTTTTTTTTTTGCCATGATCATTATATGGTAAAACTGATATAACAGGGTAATGCTCCGGTCGGTACGAGTTCGTAGATACCAAACAAACATGTATACCTTTACTGGTATCTAAGTGGTAAAAAAAATTTCAGAAGTTTGTATAAAAAAAAAAAAAAAAAAAAGAACACTTTTTGCATAAATTTTCTGCAAATTGTAGCGTTCTCATTTTTTGGGATCTGGGCAGTATCAATGGCTTATTTTTGCGTCTTGAGCTGACATTTCTAATGATACCATTTTTGGGTGGATGCCCTGTTTTGATCGCCCATTATTGTATTTTATAGCAACGTTGCGGCGAACAAAAAAACATAATTTAGAGTTTGGATTTTTTTTTCCGTTACCAGTTTACGGCTCTCAATTGATTTTACATATTGATAATCGGGCATTTCTGAGCGTGGCGATACCAAGTATGTGTGTTGTGTGTGTGTGGGGGGGGGGGGGGGTTAATACTTTTATTTTGAATCGGGGGAAAGGGGGGGGGGCAATTTAAACTTTTAGTTTTGTTTTTTTTCTCATATTTTTAAAAACTTTATTTCACAATTAATGCTTGATTTTCACAGCCCCATAGGCACCACAGCACTGTACCATCGCTTGTGACAGGTCCCGATGAGCTGCAGCTGTGAAGCTGCGAACTGGGAGTGGTTGGCAGCGCTTGTTAACCACTCACAGGAAGTGCTCCGTGACAGCTTCCAGGGCCAAGCCAGGACCCCGGGCTGTCACGTGAGCGCCGGACATCTTGCAATCTTATCGTGAGATCTCCGATGCAGGCGGGGAACCGAGCGTTCTCCGCTGCGGCACCTTTGAATCCTGCTGTCAGTGATTGACTTCGGGGTCCTAAGGGTTTACAGCACCGCTCGGATCCCAGATTTGATCAGTGCTGGAAGCCCGACATCTCAGCTGATGAAATAAACTGAGATGTCGGGTGTTTGATGTGAGCTCTGTGTCGGAGCTGACATAAAACCCCCGGTAACCGGCCCATGACGTTCTCCTACATCATGGGTCGGTAAGGGGTTAAAGTCACTTCAAATGTGATGTGATTCCTAAAAAAATAAATAAAAAAAAATAAATAAATAAAAAAAATGGTTTTGTAAATTTTGTTGAAAAAACTAAAAATTATTCTTACAGTTAATTCGGTTTCTAAAAACCTTCCACGACAGCATAGGGGGTTGCCTCTCCACCCCCTAATGGGGACAGGAAGCACAAGAGAAGGCTAAAAAGGACCCTCCCATCTCCCACTAGCCAGTGTCGCACAAAGAACACACAGAATAAAGGTAACCCGGTTGGTGTCCTTTTCTATATGTGTATTAGTTCATGTGCAAGTGGGCTTTGCCTCCTTGTTTGTTTCTATTATTGTCTGTTGTATGTTTTCATTTCATAATAACAATAAAAAACTATTGAAGAGTAGAATAAAGGTAACAGTAACACATTCCAGGAATATCGAGGAATATAGGAAGGGAAATAAGTGCTGTTGTGGGAAGGTTCCTAGAACCCAAAATTTTAATGGTAAGAATAATTCTATTTCTCTAGCACCTTCCATGACACATAGGAGGAATACCAATGAATTAATACCTAAGGAGGGACTACAGCCTGCAGTACTTTCCTACCAAATGCCAAATCCCTGTTGGGAAACCAGGTCCAAAAGATAGTGCTTTGTGAAAGTACGTAACGAGGACCACATAGCTGCCTTGCAGATCTGCTATGGAGAAGCCCCTAACTGTTCAGCCCCAGGAGACCAAGGTAGATCTGGTGGAATGAGCAGTAAACCCAGATGGAGGTGACAGATCCTGGGTGAGGTAGGCCTCTGTAATGCTCATATGATTCAGTTGGCCATAGTGCTCCTAGCAACTTTTTTGCCCTTATTCCGCTCAAATGGTTGGACAAAGAAGTTGTTATCAATACACCAAGTGTCCGTCAGGTCGAGGTAATGTAACACCGTCCTGAGGGCATCCAATGAATGGAATTCTTCCTCCCTTGGAGTCTGAGGATGCTGACAGAAAGAAGGCAGAACAATGGATTAGGAGCGATGGAAATCCAAGACAACTTTGAAAAGGAACGAAGGGTCCAGCTGCAAGACAATGCTGTCATCTCGGACGGTCAAGTATGGTTCCTGGATGGATAAGGCTTGAAACTCTCCGAGCAAACGAAATCGCCACAAGGAAGGAAGCCTTGTGAGAAAGAGAACGGATACCACAAAATGACAGTGGTTCATAGGAAGACCATGAAAACCCAGTCAGGACCACATTGAGGACCCAGGAGGTGCGAGGGCCCTCTTACGTGGCAAAGTCTACTAGCAGACACCATAAACCCTCAGATCCAGTGGTGACTCACCAGGTCTGCGTCAAAGACGGCTCTGAGAACCGAAACCTGCACTTTCAATGTGCTAGGCTTAAGGACCAGGTCCAAGCGATTCTGGAGGAAGTCAAGTATTTGGGATATGTTAGGTTGAACTGGACCAATGAAGAGAACCACACCAAGAGGAGAATCGCTTCCAGATCTTATTGTAAATAGCATTAGTGACCGGCTTGCGGTTCTTTTGTAAGGTAGTCACTCCCTTTTCGAAAGGCCCCGAGCCCTCAGCACTCGGGCTTCAGAAGCCAGGAAGCTAAGTTGAGTCTGAGGATTCGGGTGGAACAGTGGACACTGGGACCATAAAGCTGGGATCCGGGCTCAGGACTACAGGGCCATCGACATTGAAAGCCACAAACAGGTTGTACCAGCTCCTCTTCGGCCACAGAGGAGTAATTAAGATAGTAGGAACACCTCCTCCCTGATCTTCTGCAGGGTTCTCACCAAAGAGGGAGAGGCAGGAAGGCATAAGCCTGACGAAAATTCCAATCTTGGGAGAAGGCGTCCACCCCCTATCATGTCATCCCTTGGGTTCAGGGAGAAGAATGCTGCGACTTTTCGATTCCCGTTGTATGCAAACAGGTCGTTTTCTAAGCACCCCCATCTCGCTACCAGCATGCAGAATACCGCTTGGTCCAGGCTTCACTCTCCGGGGTGAACATCTCGGTGACTTAAGAAGTCTGCCTGAAGATTTAAGGACCCCTTTAGGTGCACTGCAGAAAGGACAGCAAGAATTGCGGGGACAGACTTCAGGCGCTTGACCTTGTACCGCCCTAATGGTGGAGGTGCGCCACCGTGGTGACATTGTCAGAATATACCACAGTGTGAGAACCCCTAACCAGGTCCTGAGCAGCCGGGAGGGCTTTCTCGACTGCCCTCAGTTCCCTGTAGTTGGAAGACTGAAAATGATGGAGCGACTCCAGACACCCTGGAGCGGGGGTGGGGGTAATCATAGCCCCCATCCCCTCTGGCTGGCATTGTCGTCAGGGTAACAAAAATGAGTCTGGGTCCAGGTAACCCCTTGAGCAGGTTGCTGGATTCAACCACCAACGGAGAGACAAGGAAACGCTCCTCGACAGGCGAAATCTTCTGTTAAGAAAGCAGGCAGTCTGTTCCAATGCAACAAGATATGATCCTGAAGACAACGAGAGTAGGCCTGGGCCCATATGACGGATGGAATACAGGACGGTAGATGCCCGCCAACGTAGAGTCGAGATCATTTGAGAGAAGGATCAGCCTGTGATCCTCTGGGAGACGTGAGGCCTGCCTGTCAGAGTCCAGCAGAACCCCCAGAAACCGTCTTGTGGAAGAGGGGCCCAGCTGAGATTTGGGGAGATTGGGGATCCACCCCAAGGAATTGAAGAATGTCCAGAGACCTCTCCACATGGCTCCTGAGGGTCTGAGCGGTTAGTAGCGATGAGGACATCATATTTATACAACTTCCTCATAGCTCCTTCAGATGCCCTGTATCCTGGGGAAGGCAACTACCTCTGCCATGATGTTGGAGAAAACCCTTGGGCTGAAGAGATCCCGAAGGGGAGTACATTCAATTGAAAGTGAAGGACTTTCATTCCATACAGAATTGCAAATTTGAGGTACTTCCTGTGTCGGCGATAAATGGGCACATGGAAGTAGGAGTCTTTCAAATCGATCGTAGCCATCTGGTAGTTCAGCCCTATCAACAGTATTGCCGATTTTATTGACTCCATTTTGAAACGCCGGTAGGAGACATGTTGGTTGAGGAGTTTCAGATTGATTATGATAGGGGCGTCTCCAGCCGGCTTGTTGACCAAGAAGAGGCGGGAGAAGTGGCCTACCCCCTCTTCTTGACTTGGAACCGGGAAAATTACATTTGAACGGAGTAACCCCTGCAAGTTTGAGTAGAGGAGATCCTGGGCACCCTGCGGGGCAGGGCAGTGAGATGGGAGGCCTGGCGGAGAAGGAGACTCGAACTATATTAGGAGACCCTCTGAAATGATATTTAGCACCCACTTTCACAAAGCACTCACTGAGATCGTGTTTGAGGCTCTTAATCGAGGCTCCACGGATTCCATTTGCATATTTAGCACCCACTGGCAGCTGGTGATATTCCGCCATTGGGGAGAAAGTCAGAGAGTTGCCTCAATGACCAGAACCAAGTCACTGTTTGTCATGCTGCTAATGCTGCTGCTGGGAAGGGATGAGGATATATTTTTCCTCTACCCTTTTTGTAGCCCCACCGACCCAACTTCACCTTCCCCTTGGGCAGGGAGGTCCATCTGGTCCCTTAGGAAGTATCCTCAAAGGGGAGTGTGGTCTTCTTAGCTACACGTGCAACCTGCACATCAACCTTTGGGACATTCCAGTGTATGTCATTCTCTTCTAGAGGGAACCTATGTCTGAGATCGCTCTTGCACAGTTTCTCAGGAAATTCCCATTCCTGAGAAAGTATATTCAAGATGTTGGCATGGACCGGAAAAGCCGACCTGTTTAGTCGATTTCAGGCCAGCAAACATCTCATCTTGGACCAAAGTGAAGACTTACTCCTCCTCTAACCCCATAGTGCTCTGAACTGCCCCAACGAGTTCTCCCATATCATCGGAGGAGAAAAGGAATTTACGCAGCTCAGCCCGCCTACAGGTCGAGGCTTCATCAGGTCTATCAGAATACGAATCAAGATCTTCCTCAGAATATGACGGGGCTGCTTGGAGCTTTCTCTTCTTAGGGAGGGAGGACCAGCCATAGGAGCTACTGGTGATAGGGAGGCTTGTATCTCCTGCTTCACCATGGACCTCAATTCATCCACTAGAGACGGATGTTCAGCCCTAACGAACTTGTCTGTGCAACTCTGGCAGAGCTTTTTATCCCAACCCAGAGGGCATTTGTTATATTTACCAGTGGCCTTCTTAGGGGCAGCCTTGACTCCCTAGAAGAAAACACAGTATAAGGGAGTCATCAGTAACAGCTAGCCCTCCGGCAAAAAAAGGGGCCCCCCCCTTACTGCGGCAGGGGAAACACTGGGCTCTTCAGATGCAGGGGAAGACATGTCAGCACAGCCACTGTAGTGTAACGTGGTTCAGACATCTTCAGGGCAGTCTTTATAGCCTCCTATCATCAGAGTGCCCGCACGCTGTCCCTGCCAGATTCCGCAACCAAAACCGCCACACTCCCACCAGGGAGCGCGTGACCCGGAAGTCCTGCCCACCGACGGCACTTCCGGGCCGCACGGGAAGCGGTTGGCGGCCAGGGAGCCTCAAAGTCCGCATCACCCCAGAGGCAATCCGGACGGCCAGGGCAGCGGTTCCACCACCGGAGAGTATGGGAGCAGTAGGAGCAGAGCCTGCCCAACACCGCTTGGCTTGATCAAAAAAAGGTATGCTGTAGCTCACCAGCCACCAGAGCACAGGAGAAAAAGAAAACCTCTCCATGCCCCATGGGGACAGGAAAAACAATGGCTAGTGGGAGGGTCCTTTTAACCTCTCTCGTGCTTCCTGTCCCTATTAGGGCATGTAGAGGCAACCTCATATGCTCTCGTGGAAGGTAACTAGAGAAATTAGAATAGCTGATAAACGTTTAAGGCGGCTTCACACCACGGTTTTTGTGGCGTCAGGGAACCCGATCCGGTTTCGGCCCCATGTGTCCCTATGGTGCTGGATCGGCTTTATTTGGCCTCCGGTTTTGTGCTTTTCTGGCTGGATCTGGTTGTGTTAGTTTTTCGCACCGGACACAAAAAATAATGCAGACTCCGATTTTGTGTCCAGCGCAAAAAACGAACAAAACCGGATCCTCCCGGATCCGGGGTGATCCGGCGCTGATAACATGGGAATCGATGGGCGCGGATCACCCCGGATCTGGCAACCAAACCGGATCGTATCCCGGATGCCTTTAACTGAAGAGCGGCGGCTCTGAAATGCAGCCGTGCTTATTCAGTACCATTGACAGTAGCAGTATTTCAGAGTCAGTGCTGAAGTTCAGCACCATGGAGAGCGTCACAGCTGAAATTTCAGCAATGCGGGCAGCTCTCCTGCACACGTAAGCTGAAATTTCAGCACTGGACAGCAGCAAAGACGTACACAAATGAATCCTGTAGAAGACAGGATCAGAGGGCATATTTGCCCTCAGTTCGTGTTCGTCCGTTGATGTCAGGTTCTGTCCGGTGCATCCTGCAAAACACCGGACAGAACCTGACACCACAAAATCGTGGTGTGAAGCCGGCTTAACTCTTCTGACTTCCTAACCAAAAAAATTTGGGAAAAAAAAAATGTTTGAAAAATCGTGCCGATATAAAGTCAGGTCAGATTTGAAAAAAATTGCGAGGCCAAAGAAGTGAACACAGGCTCCTTCTTCGTATTTTAGATTAGTTAAAATGTTAAATCGTTGAGAATTACCAGCCAGGTAATGTGTTAGTTACACTTACTATATACATGTAAGATATGCGGCAAATTAAAGCACAAACCTTGCATTTTCATATGATGGCATTTTCTGCTGTGAGCTGCTGTTCTCCAGAAGATATAGACTATAAAATATATTGTAATGGATCCTAGGTACAGTAAAAGCAAGAAAAAGTAAATAAAGATCAAATGTAAATGTGGGCAAATGACAGCAGTTTCCATTTAACATGCCAACTTGGTGAAATTAAATGTTGGAACAATAAGCATCTAGTGTTTAGAACACATTAATTGATGACAATGCCATTTATTACAAGATGTTGATATACATGTATCTTTAAATAGATAAACTGAATATTGACGAAAAGACAATAATGGCACATATGCATTTGTGCTGATCCGACATTCATTATGGCAGAGACTGAAAAATATCCAACAGGTCACATCAAGTTTTTGACAAATAATGTCATTCTTCATCAATGGAAACCTCAATGCCACTGGATATCTGAAGTTGCTACATGATTCAGATATCCCGTGGCATTGAGGTTTCCATTGATGAAGAATTGCCCCACTATCTTCGTACCCCATATACCACACCATCAATTTTTGTGTTCCAACAGTCTTGGAGGGATCTATCCACTGTGGGTTAGTGTCAGACCAATAGCGGTTGTTTTGTTTGTTAACTTCACCATTCACAAAAAAGTTTGCCTCATCACTCATCTGAAGGCAATTGTCTATGCTGTGAAGATAAGAGATGTGCAGCATCTGAAACAATAGGCTGCCTTCACACTTGCAGATGCATCTGCAGCGTTTTGCAGATGCATCTGCAAGTATCAGCATGCAGACCGCGGTCCCTATGTTTATAATAGGGCGCACCGCGGTCTGAATGCTCTCATTCATTCCTATATGTGAGCCGTAAGCAGGCGTATGCCTGCTGACAGATCACACTCTCTCGCCCCGCACCTTGGACGCAACATCTCGCGTCCATAGTGCGGGCGGGAGAGTGTGATCTGTAAGCAGGCATACGCCTGCTTACGGCTCACATATAGGAATGAATGAGAGCATTCACACCACGGCCGCGGTCTGCATGCTGATACTTGCAGATGCATCTGCAAAACGCTGCAGATGCATCTGCAAGTGTGAAGCCAGCCTTAGATACTGGAAGCCTGTGCTAGCATTTCTTCTGTGGTGTTGCTATCAGTGTGTCAAGAGTGGGAGAAGAGCGTTGCATTGACAATCCAACACACTGGGCAGCACTTTAAACACATTTTATAAGTGGTCATAAACTTGTAAATAACTCATGAAAGAATAAAGATATGTTAAAGCCAAGCACACCATTATTTTTCTTATGAAATTCTCAATAGGTTTGATATGTTACATGACCCACTTCCCATTGAAAAAAAATAAAGTTGGATCCAAAATGGCTGACTTCAAAATGGCCACCATGGTCACCACTCACCTGGAAAGGTTTTCCCCCTCCCATATACTAATATGCCACAAACAGGAAGTTGAAATCACCAACCATTCCCATTTTATTTAGGTGCATCCATACAATGTGTGCAGAATTATTAGGTAAGTTGTATTAAAGGATTATTTTTACTATTGATCAACAACTATGTTCTCAATCGACCCAAAAGACTCAAATATCAAAGCTTAATATTTTTGGAAGTTGGGAGTTAGGAGGATATCTGTTTGTGCAGGTAACTATTACTGTGCAGAATTATTAGGCAACTTAATAAAAACCTAATATATTCCCATCTCACTTGTTTACTTTCACCAGGTAAACCAATATAACTGCACAAAATTTAGAAAAAACATTTCTGACATGCAAAAACAAAACACAAAAAAAAAATTAGTGACCTTTCTTTATGACACTCAGCAGCCTTCTATCCATAAGATTCTGTCAGTTGCTTGATCTGTTTATGATCAACATTGCGTGCAGCAGCCACCACAACCTCCCAGACACTGTTCCGAGAGGTGTACTGTTTTCCCTCCCTGTAGATCTCACATTTTAGGAGGGACCACAGGTTCTCTATGGGGTTCAGATCAGGTGAACATGGGGGCCAAGTCATTATTTTTTCTTCTTTTAGCCCTTTACTGGCCAGCCACGCTGTGGAGTAGTTGGATGCATGTGATGGAGCATTGTCCTGCATGAAAATCATGTTTTTCTTGAACAATACTGACTTCTTCCCGTACCACTGCTTGAAGAAGTTGTCTTCCAGAAACTGGCAATAGGTCTGGGATTTGAGCTTCACTCCATCAACCTGAAAAGGTCCCATAAGTTCATCTTTGTTGATACCAACCCATACCAGTACCCCACTTCCACCTTGCTGGCGTCTGAGTCGGAGTGGAGCTCTCTGCCCTTTACTGATCCAGCCTCTGGCCCATCCATCTGGCCCATCAAGAGTCACTCTCATTTCATCAGTCCATAAAACCTTTGAAAAATCAATCAGTCTTAAGATATTTCTTTGCCCAGTCTTGGCATTTTATCTTATATTTCTTGTTCAAAGGAGGTCGTTTTTCAGCTCTCCTTACCTTTGCCATGTCCCTGAGTATGGCACACCTTGTGCTTTTTGATACTCCAGTAACGTTGCAGATCTGAAATATGGCAAAACTGGTGGCAAATGGCATCTTGGCAGCTTCACGCTTGATTTTCCTCAATTCTTGGGCAGTTATTTTGCGCCTTTTTTGCCCAACATGCTTCTTGCGACCCTGTTGGCTATTTGCCAGGATACGCTTGATTGTTCGGTGATCACGATTCAAAAGTTTGGCAATGTCAAGACTGCTGCATCCCTCTGCAAAGACATCTCACAATTTTGGACTTTTCAGAGCCCGACAAATCTCTCTTCTGACCCATTTTGCCTAAGGAAAGGCATTTGCCTTAATAATTAAGCACACCTTATATAGGGTGTTGATGTCATTACACCACACCCCACCTCATTACAGAGATGCACATCACCTGATTTACTTAATTAGTAGTTGGCTCTCAAGCCTATACAGCTTTGAGTAGGACAACATGTATAAAAAAAAAGAGAATTTTGTTTACTTACCGTAAATTCTTTTTCTTATAGCTCCTATTGGGAGACCCAGACATTGGGTGTATAGCTTCCGACCTCCGGAGGACACACAAGGCATTACACCTAAAAGTGTAACTCCTCCCCTACTGCCTATACACCCCCTCCCGGGAGAATCCCATCAGGTCGGTGCACAAGCAGGAAGGAGGAAATACAACGCGCGCCCAGCCCAACAGGACTGGGAAATAACAAAACGGCCAACAGGGGCCAACATGCGAGGTGAAAACGACACCAGGCACTAGCAGAGAACAAAGCCCCAAAAAGGCACAGGGTGGGAGCTGGGTCTCTCAATAGGAGCTATAAGAAAAAGAATTTACGGTAAGTAAACAAAATGCTCTTTTTCTTTTGCGCTCCATTGGGAGACCCAGACATTGGGATGTCCAAAAGCTATCCAAGGGCGGGAAAAGACCCAGAAGCAGGCCCATCATAAATGAGCAACCGCTGCCTGAAGGATCCGCCTGCCCACATTGGCATTAGCCGATGCCAAAGCATGGACTTGATAATGCTTAGTAAAAGGTGTGAAGGCTAGACCATGTGGCCGCCTGACACACCTGAAGGGCTGAGGCTTGATGACGCAAGGCCCACGAGGCCCCCACAGCCCTTGTGGAATGAGCCTTAATACCAGCAGGTAAAGGCAAACCAGAGGAGACATAAGCCTCCCGAATAGGAGTCTTGATCCACCTAGCCAAAGAAGACTTGGAGGCTGGCTCACCCCTCTTCTGACCCACAGTAAGAACAAACAGGGCATCCGAATGGCGAAATGACGCCGTTGGGGAAACGTAGATTCTGAGAGCCCTGACCAGATCCAAAGTATGGAGAGACTTCTCATACTGGTGAACCGGATGCGGGCAAAAGGATGGCAGGACAATATCCTGATTCAGGTGGAAAGGGGAAAGCACCTTAGACAAGAACTCCGCCACAGGCCGAAGCACCACCTTATCCTGGTGAAACACCAGAAATGGAGACTGACAGGACAAGGCAGCCAACTCCGAAACTCTCCGCAGAGACGTGATGGCAACCAAAAAGGCAACCTTCTGAGAAAGCCTGGAAAGAGAAACCTCCCTAAGAGGTTCAAAAGGCGGCTTTTGTAACGCCGCAAGGACCTAGTTAAGATCCCATGGGTCCAAAGGACGTCTGTAGGGAGGAATGATGTGACTCGCCCCCTGAACAAACGTCTTTACCTGAGGAAGCGTAGCCAAACGCTTATCAAAGAGAACCGACAGCGCCGAGATCTGCCCTTTGATGGAACTGAGCGCCAAACCCTTATCCAAACCCGACTGGAGGAAGGCCAGAAGGGTTGACAGAGAGAAAGGCCAGGGAGAATTGCCGTGGAGACTGCACCAGGAAAAGAAAATCTTCCATACTGCGGTAGATTCCTGCAGAAACCGGTTTCCTGGCCTGTCTCATGGTAGCGACGACGTTAGTAGAAAAACCACGGGACGTCAACAACCAGACCTCAAGCGCCACAAAGTCAGCCTCAGGGCCGAGGAATTGTGGCGGAAGAACGGACCCCGAGACAAGAGATCCGGTCGATCCAGGAGCCTCCATGGATCCCCCACCGAAAGCTGCAACAGGTCCGGGTACCAAACCCTCCTGGGCCAGTCCGGAGCGATGAGAAAGGCTCGCCTGCATTCCGCCCTGAGCTTCCGCAGGACCCTGGGTAACAAGGCCAATGGGGGAAAGACATAGGGAAGACTAAAGCGGGACCAATCCTGGACCAGAGCATCCGTCCCCACCGCCAGGCTGTCTCGGGCGCGAGACATGAAGGCTGGGACCTGTCGATTCAGCCTGGACGCCATCAGGTCCACGTCTGGAGTTCCCCAAGTGCTTTAGATGTGCCGAAACACCTCTGGGTGAAGAGCCCATTCTCCCTCGTCCATTCCTTGCCGGTTTAAGTAGTCGGCCTCCCAATTGTCCACCCCGGGGATGTGGACAGCTGAGATGGATGCGTTGTTGTCTTCTACCCACCGAAGGATGGGTTGGACCTCCGCAAAGGCTTGACGGCTGCGAGTGCCTCCCTGACGGTTTATGTAGGCGACTGCAGTCGCGTTGTCGGATTGGATCCGAATTGGATTCCCCAACAGAAACCTCTGGAAGGCCAGGAGAGCCAGGTAGACGGCTCGGATCTCCAGGACGTTGATCTGTAAGGATGATTCCTGCATCGTCCAGGTGCCCAGAGCCCTGTGATGCAGGAACACCGCACCCCAACCCAGAAGGCTGGCGTCCGTAGTGACCACCAACCAAGGGATGGGAAGAAACGACCTGCCTCGGGACATCGACCTGGGCACCAGCCACCATCGGAGAGATTCCTTCGTCGCAGAAGAAAGGCAATGCACTTATCTAGAAAGGACGGATTCTTGTCCCATCCGCGCAGGATCTGCAGCTGAAGCGGACGCAGATGAAACTGCGCAAAGGGGACCGCCTCGATGGTCGCCACCAACTTCCTTAAAACGTGCATGAGACGTCTGATGGGAACCGAGTCCGCCTGCAAAAGGAACCGGACCTTCTCCGCAATTGAGGAATGCTTGTCGAGAGGAAGAATCACCAGAGCTGGAACAGTGTGAAACTCATGCCCAGATACAAGATCGTCTGAGTAGGGATGAGGACCGACTTCGGGGAGTTGACTATCCAACCGAAGGTCCGAAGAGTGTCCAAAGTGGCAGAGAGACTCATCGGACACTGTTCCGCAGACGAGGCTCTGACTAACAGGTTGTCTAGGTACGGAGTGACCGCGTGCCCCTGCAAATGCAGTACTGCCACCATTGCAGACATCACCTTGGTGAAGATCCTCGGAGCCGAGGAGAGGCCGAAGGGCAATGCCACAAACTGGAAATGATCCTCTCCCACAGCGAACCGCAGCCACCGCTGGTGAGCCGGAGCAATGGGGATGTGGAGATAAGCATCCTTCACGTCCACCGAAGCCAGGAAGTCCCCCTGAGACAGGGACGCTATCACCGAGCGCAAGGACTCCCATCCTGAAGGGCCTGACCCTCACGTGTCGATTGAGGAGCTTTAGGTCCAACACCGGTCACACCGAACCGTCCATTTTCGGAACCGTGAAGAGGTTTGAATAAAACCCCCGAAACCGTTCCACTGACGGGACCGGAACCACAACTCCGCTCTGAAGCAGAGCGTCCAGTGCTCGCTGAAAAGCCGCAGCCCTCGCCGGAGGGGGTGAAGAGACGCAGAACCGAGTAGGAGGACGCGACTCCAGTTCGATCTTGTAGCCGTGAGAGACCACGTCCACCACCCACCGGTCCTGGATACGACTTTGCCAGATGCTTCCAAAGCGGGAGAGCCTGCCACCGATCTTGGACGCTCCCGGAGGAGGCGAAGAGTCAGGATGAGGCAGGCTTGGCGGCTGAGGCGCCGGCGGGCTTCTTCTGCTGGGCCTTAGACTTCCAGGACCTATGAGACCTCTAGTCCTTGTCCGGATGGGAAGAAGAGGAGGAAGATGAGGCTGACTTGGAGGAGGGACGAAAGGAGCGAAACCTAGCATGCAGTTGACGCTGACCGGTCTTCTGCGCCTTAGACTGCGGCAAGGAGGTGGATTTCCCCCCCTGTAGACTCCTTGATGAGATCGTCAAGACGCTCCCCAAATAGCCTATCTCCCGAAAAGGGGAGGCCCTGGAGGAACTTTTTAGACGTAGCATCCGCCTTCCAGTCACGCAGCCACAACATCCGACGTGCTGCCAGCGAGTTAGCCGAAGCTACCGCAGATCGGCTAGCAGATTCCATGATTGTGGATCTAGCATAGTCCGTAAACGCCTCGGCCTGAGACGTCAGAACCGCCACCTCAGGGATTTACGAAGACACCCTAGGGATCTCTGAAAGACAAGCTGAAACCGCTTGAAGGGCCCACACAGCCGCAAAGGCTGGAGCAAAAGATGCCCCTGTGGCCTCGAAAATGGACTTCTGCAGAAGCTCAATCTGCCTGTCCGTGGGATCCTTGAGAGAGGACCCGTCCGCCACCGACATAACGGTATTGGCGGACAACCGAGAAACCGGAGGGTCCACTCTCGGAGAAACAGACCAACCCTTGACCACATCTGGTGGAAAAGGGTAACGGGAATCTTTCTGCTTCTTAGCAAAGCGCTTGTCAGGACAGGCCCGAGGGGTCTGAACTGTAGAGCGGAAGTTAGAATGATCCAGGAAAGATCCTCTGGACCTGGCTGGAGGGAGAAACTGATAAAGTTCCTTCGAAACGGAAGAATCCACCGACGGAGCGGGGACCGTCAAATCCAGCACAGTATTGATAGAAGACACTAAGTCTTCCACCAAAGAACCTTCGTCCAGGTCCTCATCAGGGGCCCTGACGGAGTCCAAGTCCTCCTCCCCTTCCATCAGGGACCCCCCAGCGCGGGAGCCCGCCTGCGAGGGCGCAGGGGAAACCGCTCGACGTGACCACTTGGGAGGTCGCGGAGACAGTTCCGAGAGTCCTGAATTGTCGCCAGAGTCCAAACCTCTAGCAGAGGAAGAACCACTACGACGCCTACGGCGTGTGGTGGAGGCCCCAGAGGAACCCTCCCATTCACCTGACAAGGACTCCCGCAAGGCTCTGGTCATAGCCGCCATAGACTGAGACACAGAGTCAGAAATGGACTGAGCAAAAACAGCTGTCCAAGGCGGAGGCACCGTTGGATCCACCGGGCCAGGCGCAGACGCCAAAGACCCAGAACTGGGGGGGAACCTCGTGCACCAAGGCAGTTACTTGGACTGCAGCAGCCGGCGAAATATCAGCCTCATGCGGGGAACAAACCGAGCAATGAGGATCCAGCAGGCAGCTGGGCCTTACATGCTGTGCAAGCATGATAACGTGTCTGCACCCTAGGAGCTTTATTCCTGGAGCTAGACATGGTGTCTACTTAAGTGACCTCAATGAGAGAACTCAGGAGGGGAAGTGGAGTGTAAGCGTAGTCAGGGAGGAGAATAGAGCACCACCAGAGACTGCGGTGACCTACCGGACCTTGAGTGCCCTCCAGAGACGTGCAGCCCTGAAACCACCGGCAAAATGCAGGGAAAAGAAGCCCGAAAGAATGCCGACGGAGCCGGGAGAGGAGGCGTGGACAGGGGAGTGTCCCTATCCAGCGCGCGAAACCGGAGGGCAGGTCCTCTCCCCCGCTGGCAAACGCCCCCAGGCTGCAAAGCAGCATCCCCCATAGGAAACCGAGGACTGGCCTGCCCCGAGGCCGTCCTCCAAAGGGGCGGGCACAACCCAAGGGGCGGCACGGCCCCATGAAGCCCCGGCGCGACTTTAGAGACACTAGGCCGCAAGCCGAGGCCTAAATTTAGCTCCGCGGCCGCCTGTCAGCAGGGGGCGAGCGCGGAGCACACCAAAAAATAGCGGACTAGCCGCAGCAACACCTGGCCAGGATCCCGGACAGCTGGGGGAGGCAGCGCTCCCTTTCCAGACGCACAGACCAGCTGCAGAAGCAGCACGGACCCCCACAGAGTACCTCATTGGTGGTGCAGGGTCCGGTCCCTGGGGATCCCTCACACAGGCCAGCAGACACCGGGGGAGCCGTGGACTGAGTGGATGAGCCCAAATTGTGGGGGCCAGGAGGATCCCACTTCTCCAGCCCTAAGGATTGGAGAAGGACAAACAGCATGAGGGCTCCAGCCCGTTGTACCCCAGGGGTACCTCAACCGCCTCCGCCCGGGGGAAGAGGAAGGAGACATGCTGGGGATCGAAAGATCCTCTTTGCTTCCATCCGACACTAATCAGTGAGAGAGCATGAGTGTAGAGTGTGCCTCCTTCAACACAAAGCAAAGAACTGATGGGATTCTCCCGGGAGGGGGTGTATAGGCAGTAGGGGAGGAGTTACACTTTTAGGTGTAATGCCTTGTGTGTCCTCCGGAGGTCGGAAGCTATACACCCAATATCTGGGTCTCCCAATGGAGCGCAAAAGAAATTATAATGTGATCAAATAAAAACTCATTAGCATAATAACTCTGCACACAGTGTATAAATGGCCCACCCTGTAGATGCAGCGCTTACATGTTCTTCTCTACTGAGCTTGTAGGCACTGCACACAAGATGAATGGGATTAAGGAAGTAGGCAATTGTCTCCCGATCAACTTCAGTGGTACTTTTGCCTCATATATCAGTATCAAGAGTGCACAGTTTCAGCCAGAAGCACCATGATTGCAACCGATCTAAACTGTCAATCATCCAGCAGCATCAGCCACCTAGCATTCAGGCCTTTAGGAGTGGCACGCTCTGATATCTGTTATTGCAGCTTATTTTAGATTTTTTTTTTTTTTTTTACCATCTATTAATTTTCCTTTGTACCTGTTACTGATGCAAATCTTCTGTTCTCTCATTGCAAAGAGAAATGTTGCCAAACAGTATAATGCTTCCATGATGTCAACAAGCCATAGAGGAGATCTAGAGTGTCGCAAGCATCTCATTAACATCTGGATATCACCTACTTTAGTTGATAGAAGAACAATTACTGCTAGCAATGCCCAAGGGTTCGCTTTCTGCAAAACACAAAAACAATAACCATATTTTTCACTTTATAAGATGCATCTAGATTTTAGAGGAGGAAGATAAGAAACAATATTTTAGCCAAATAAAGGGATAAAATATTTAACGAAATAAAATACTGGGGTTGTGCACGGGCTCCTGCTATATACTGGGGGTGGCGCACGGGCTCCTGCTCTATACTGGGGGTTGTGTGTGACCTCCAGCTGTAGACTGTGTAGGTTGTGTGGGCTCCTGATATATGCTGGGGCTGTGAGCTGGAGGTTGTTAAATAAAGAGCAAAGAGATGTTTTAGTTAATTTGAGGTTTAGCTGGTGCTTCACAGAGAGCGTACGAGTGCGAGAGAGAGAGCGTGCGAGAGAGAGAGAGCGTGCGAGAGAGAGAGAGAGCGTGCGGAGAGAGAGAGAGCTCAGAGAGAGAAGAGCGTGCGAGAGAGAGAGAGAGCGTGCGAGAGAGAGAGAGAGCGTGCGAGAGAGAGCGCGAGAGAGAGAGAGCGTGCGAGAGAGAGAGAGCGTGCGGAGAGAGAGAGGGCGGGAGGAGAGGGGAGAGAGAGCGTGCGAGAGAGAGGTGCGAGAGAGAGCGTGCGAGAGAGAGCGTGCGAGAGAGAGGTGCGAGAAGAGCGTGCGAGAGAGAGCGTGCGAGAGAGAGCGTGCGAGAGAGAGCGTGCGAGAGAGAGGTGCGAGAGAGAGCGTGCGAGAGAGAGCGTGCGAGAGAGAGCGTGCGAGAGAGAGCGTGCGAGAGAGAGCGTGCGAGAGAGAGCGTGCGAGAGAGAGAGCGTGCGAGAGAGAGAGAGCGTGCGAGAGAGAGAGAGCGTGCGAGAGAGAGAGAGCGTGCGAGAGAGAGAGAGAGGTGCGAGAGAGAGAGAGCGTCGCGAGAGAGAGAGAGCGCGTGCGAGAGAGAGAGAGCGCTGCGAGAGAGGAGAGCGTGCGAGAGAGAGAGAGCGTGCGAGAGAGAGAGAGCGTGCGAGAGAGAGAGAGAGAGCGTGCGAGAGAGAGAGAGCGTGCGGAGAGAGAGAGAGCGTGCGAGAGAGAGAGACGTGCGAGAGAGAGAGCGTGCGAGAGAGAGAGCGTGCGAGAGAGAGAGCGTGCGAGAGAGAGAGCGTGCGAGAGAGAGAGCGTGCGAGAGAGAGAGCGTGCGAGAGAGAGAGCGTGCGAGAGAGAGAGCGTGCGAGAGAGAGAGCGTGCGAGAGAGAGAGCGTGCGAGAGAGAGAGCGTGCGGAGAGAGAGAGCGTGCGAGAGAGAGAGCGTGCGAGAGAGAGAGCGTGCGAGAGAGAAAGAGAGAGAGATGCGTGCGAGAGAGAGAGCGTGCGAGAGAGAAAGAGAGAGAGCGTGCGAGAGAGAAAGAGAGAGAGCGTGCGAGAAAGAGAGAGAGCGTGCGAGAAAGAGAGAGAGCGTGCGAGAGAGAAAGAGAGAGAGCGTGCGAGAGGAGAGAGCGTGCGAGAGAGAAAGAGAGAGAGCGTGCGAGAGAGAAAGAGAGAGAGCGTGCGAGAAAGAGAGAGAGCGTGCGAGAAAGAGAGAGAGCGTGCGAGAGAGAAAGAGAGAGAGCGTGCGAGAGAGAAAGAGAGAGAGCGTGCGGAGAGAGCAAGAGAGAGAGAGCGTGCGAGAGAGCAAGAGAGAGAGAGCGTGCGAGAGAGCAAGAGAGAGAGCGTGCGAGAGAGCAAGAGAGAGAGAGCGTGCGAGAGAGCAAGAGAGAGAGAGCGTGCGAGAGAGCAAGAGAGAGAGAGCGTGCGAGAGAGCAAGAGAGAGAGAGCGTGCGAGAGAGCAAGAGAGAGAGAGCGTGCGAGAGAGCAAGAGAGAGAGAGCGTGCGAGAGAGCAAGAGAGAGAGAGCGTGCGAGAGAGCAAGAGAGAGAGAGCGTGCGAGAGAGCAAGAGAGAGAGCGTGCGAGAGAGCAAGAGAGAGAGAGCGTGCGAGAGAGCAAGAGAGAGAGAGCGTGCGAGGAGCAAGAGAGAGAGAGCGTGCGAGAGAGCAAGAGAGAGAGAGCGTGCGAGAGTGCGAGAGAGAGAGCGTGCGAGTGCGAGAGAGAGAGCGTGCGAGTGCGAGAGAGAGCGTGCGAGTGCGAGAGAGAGAGCGTGCGAGTGCGAGAGAGAGAGAGCGTGCGAGTGCGAGAGCGTGCGAGTGCAGAGCGTGAGTGCGAGAGAGAGCGGTGCGAGTGCAAGAGAGAGAGCGCGTGCGAGTGCAAGAGAGAGAGCGCGTGCGAGTGCAAGAGAGAGAGAGCGTGCGAGTGCAAGAGAGAGAGAGCGTGCGAGTGCGAGAGAGAGAGCGTGCGAGTGCGAGAGAGAGAGCGTGCGAGTGCGAGAGAGAGAGCGTGCGAGTGCGAGGAGAGAGAGCGTGCGAGTGCGAGAGAGAGAGCGTGCGAGTGCGAGAGAGAGAGCGTGCGAGTGCGAGAGAGAGAGCGTGCGAGTGCGAGAGAGAGAGCGTGCGAGTGCGAGAGAGAGAGCGTGCGAGTGCGTGCGAGTGCGAGAGAGAGAGCGTGCGAGTGCGAGGAGAGAGCGCGTGCGAGTGCGAGAGAGAGAGCGTGCGAGTGCGAGAGAGAGAGCGTGCGAGTGCGAGAGAGAGAGAGCGTGCGAGTGCGAGAGAGAGAGCGTGCGAGTGAGAGAGCGTGCGAGTGCGAGTGAGAGAGCGTGCGAGTGCGAGAGAGAGAGCGTGCGAGTGCGGAGAGAGAGAGCGTGCGAGTGCGAGAGAGAGAGCGCCCATCACTCCTAGGAGTAAGCTGCATGTGACATGGGCTCCTGAAATCTAAGCAATTTATACCTTGTAATGGGCAACCTGTAAGGCAGAACTTGGAATATACCGGCTCCATGGAAGGCAAAAGCGAGCAAGACTAAGATCCATCCAAGAAAGCAAAATAAAAACCAGGATAAAAGAGGAATTCAGATGATAAGGAAGATCTCCCCACAGCACAGGCTTCAAACAACAAAGACTACCAAAGCTGACCAACCCCAGAGCTGAACAGCAAGAGGTAAGACCATCTCTCTGCATCTCCAACCCCTATAGAACTAACCCTATAGAATCTCTCCAGAGAATAAGCACAATATCAAATAAGCAATATGGAAATGAATAACATTTTGGAGAATGTGAATTCCAGCATTATAACTGATCCCCCTGTAGAAATAAGCACTGCAGAGACAGCAGATGGCAGCACCTCACAGAGTTCACAGATCAGGAAGATAACGTATCCTAGCAACATCAGCAACATAAAAGCCAAAAGGGCAATAAAACAGTCATTTATCACAGAGGAACCAGAAACTCTGTTTGCAGATTTTACTGAGAAAGAAAACAGAAAGACAAATGACATCTTCTATACTGATCAGCCGGATGCCTGGCACACAGCCGTGTGCAAATACTATAAAAACATTCTAAAAGGTGGCATCAGCAAGGGTCGACAAATCAGAGTAATAAACCCACAAGATGAGGATGTCTCACTCACAGTTAACTTATACCACTCAGGCACAATAGTCATACAGGGCAATGAGGAGAACCTTCAGGCATTTGAGGCAATTTTCCCTCATATTAAAGTCAAGGCCTAAACATATAAAGTAGTAAAGCCAGCACGTAGGAAGAGTAATGGGCCCACACGTACTACAAAGAGGACCACCAGGGACCCCCTGCAGCCCAAAGCCCTGATAATGCACTCCCCTCACTGGAGACCCTTAGAGAATGCCTGTCTCAGCTGGAGAGGGACTTCACACTGCTTAAAGAACAGATCCAAAGGCAGACAAACGACCCCACAGCTACAGAGGTAACCAGACTGAAGTGTGAACTGGACTCAGCCATGCAGGGAATCAAACACGAAATATATGATTTAATACAAGAAAATGCTAGATTGAAAGAACAAATAGCAAACCTAAAGAACCTGACACTACCCTTAACACAGGAGAGAGACCCGGGGAAGGAGATAGGTGAAGACACAATGAGAGCCAACAGCCACATCACCACTAACTCAAACAACTGCATAAATACTGAGAGCAAGTCAGAAAATAATCAAGAAACACAGAATGAGCCAGAGCCACACATTAAACAACCCCCAAGTCACAAGCAACAGCAACAGCAGGCGACAGCAACACAACAGAGCAACAAGCAGAACAGAAACAGAAGCTCTCACCGGAGCAGCCAACAACCACGTCCTGATATAGTCCTGATTATAGACTCTAATGGAAGATACCTCAATGCAAGACGACTCTTCCCTGGAAAAAGGGTTTATAAAATCCACTGTCCAACCATACAACAAGCAACAGCAGTAATTAATGACTTTATGAGCTAGCAAAGACCAAACAACAAAATTTCCCCGGCAGTAAAGTTATCCTCTCGTCGCTGCTACCAAAAAAAGATTCACTCAAATACATCACCCAAGACGTCAACAGAGAGCTGGCAGCCAAGATCACCACGACGCTAGACATCACCCTGGCACAACATCCCGCCATTAACACCCACCACCTGTATGATGACAAACATCTCAATAACCAAGGAGTCAGCCTTTTTGCCAAAGAACTTAAAGACATAGTATTCAACAGAGTCCCCAGACCAAGAAACCATGCAGACCGAAAACCGGTAGAAAGATCACCACCAACTAACAGACCTAAAATGGAATACGCTCAACAAACTGAAAACTGCAACAAATATGTAAAACAAGCCCACGAGAGACACAAACCATGGAAGACACCACCCTCCCCACACAGAGTGAAGCAGAGCAGTGACCTGGCAGAAATAAAGAACATGCTCAGCTGTGTGCGCAAGGAACTCATGCGACTGGACCAATTACCTACAACAATGTCACCAGTCAGAAATCCAAGATGTCCTATACAGGGCAGCCCATTACAAGGTACACAGCTACACCATGTCTACCCTCATCATTAGTAGCTGGCTGGAACATCCAGGGCCTGAACGCTTCTGCCTTCGGATGTAAGACAAACGACCCAGACTTCAATCAGAGACTGAAAAACATTGATATACAGATCCTCCTTGAAACATGGACTAAGGCAAATAATGAATCCTATGTCCCCACCGGATACACGGAATTCTCTGTCTCCGCCCTGAAAAACAAAAACATCAAACAGGGCCGGAGCTCAGGAGGAATATTAGTCTGGTACAAAGAGGAGCTCCATGAACATATCAGAGCCGTGAAGAGAGGAGACAGCCACATCTGGATAAGAATAAGCCGCTCCATCCTCACCTCCGAGGCTGACATCTACCTGTGTGCAGCATACATAGCTCCTCCTGAGTCTCCATACTTCAACCCAGACAGCTTTGAAACCCTAAAACTGAAGCTGCCCACTTCCAGACTCTGGGCAACGTTCTCATCTATGGAGATCTCAATGCAAGGACTGGAAGGGAAAGAGACTACTTGACCACTGATGGAAACATCCATATATTTGGAGCAGATACCGACTGTGACAATCCAGTGCACACCGACAGGAACAGCTATGACTGTACAGTCAACAAAAGCGGCAGAACACTGCTGAACCTATGCCGAAGCCTGGGACTTCGTATCCTCAATGGCCGCACCAAGGGAGACTCATTGGGAAGACATACCCTAAACTCCCATTTGGGCAGCAGTGTGATAGATTATGCCATCACAGATATGGACCCTACAAATATTGGTGCCCTCATTGTCACTCCACAAACACACCTGTCAGACCACAACCAACTGCTTCTATACATCAAATCCACAAACAAATCATCCTCACAAACCGCGCAAAAGACTGGTTTCTTTAACTTACCGCCATCCTTCAAATGGTCCAAGATGTCGGCCCCAAAATATAAAGATGCCACCAATAGACCAGAGATCAAGGAGAAGCTCCAACACATCCATACTAATGTGTATGAACTTAACCCAGAAGGAGCAAAACTGGCGGTAAGGGACCTCAACAACATTCTCTATGCCATGGCGGAAATGTCCGACCTGAAAAAAAGCATCAACAAGAGGCCGAGTAAACCAAATCCCAACAACTGGTTTGATAAAGAATGTAAGACCATATGGAAGGCCCTAAGGGCCCCTTTACACGCGGCTACATTTCTTGGGTGGCTACAGGTAACTTACTGGTTGCAGTGAAATCATGGAGACAAGGTTCTATCTTGTTGCGGTGTACAAATGGAATAATCTCTCCATGATTTCACTGCAACCAGTAAGTTACCTGTAGCCACCCTAGAAATGTAGCCGCGTGTAAAGGGGCCCTAAGAGTGGCCTCAAATGAAAAACACAGAGACCCAAACAACCCCACTGTGAGAGAAGCCTACCACACCATACAACAAAGTTACAAAGCCATCCTCAGAAATAAAAAGCAAAACCACATCTCCACCAAACTCCTCCAACTCCAAGACGCCCTGGAAGACAACAAATTCTGGGAACTGTGGAATCAACTTGGTTCTAACCAGAAAAGCAACAGCCTCCACATCCAGAGCGGCCACATCTGGCTCCAGTACTTCAAGGACCTTTACAAAGACATCCCAAGTGAAGACCTGAACCCGGCACAAAAAGAGCTTGTGAGAAAACTGAAAGATATGGAGGAAAAGATCAAAGATTTCCAAAATCCTCTGGATACACCAATCACACTGCCAGAAATAGCAGAAAGGATCACACAGATAAAAGGTAAAAAAGCCAGCGGTCCAGACGGGATCCTCCCAGAAATGCTAAAATACAGCCCGCCAGACATCCTGGCTGCGATAACAAAACTATTTAATATCGTACTGCAAGCTGGCTACTTCCCCAAAATCTGGAACCAAGGACTCATAACCCCAATACACAAAAACGGGGACAAGTACGATCCAGCAAATTACCGGGGGATATGTGTCAGCAGCAACCTGGGCAAACTCTTCAACAGCATCCTGAACAAGAGGATCCTCACCTTCCTCACAGAGCACAACGTCCTCAGCAAGAGCCAAGCAGGGTTCATGCCGAACCTCCGCACCACTGACCACATCTATACTCTGCACAGCCTCATCAAGAGCCATGTCCACAATACAAAGAACGGGAAAATATACGCTTGTTTCGTGGACTTCAAAAAGGCCTTTGACTCAGTGTGGCACCCAGGATTATTCCTAAAACTGCTGGGGAGTGGAATAGGAGGCAAAACATATGATGTCATCCGAAGCTCCTACACTGAGAACAGCTGCAGCGTGAGGGTCAATGGAAAGAGGACGGCCTATTTCCAACAAAGCCGAGGAGTGAGACAGGGCTGCAGCCTATGTCCAACGCTCTTTAACATCTACATCAATGAGCTGGCGGTGGCCCTGGAGTCCTCCTCAGCACCAGGACTCACTCTCCATGACACCCAGGTGAAATTTCTGCTGTATGCCGATGACCTCGTGCTGCTATCCCCAACCGCAAAAGGCCTCCAAGATCAGCTGAAAATCCTAGAGACCTTCAGCAGCACATGGGCAATGCCAATCAACCAGAAGAAAACTAACATCATGGTGTTCCAGAAAAGAAAGCAGAAACCTGCTGGCCATCCTCCCTTCACAATAGACAACTGCCCACTTACAGAAACCAACAAGTACACCTACCTGGGCCTAGAACTCAGCCAATCAGGGAGCTTCAAGCAAGCCATAGAGTTACTGAAAGAAAAGGCTTCCAAAGCCTTCTATGCCATAAGACGACGTCTGTATCATCTCAAGGCACCAGTAACAGTCTGGCTAAAAGTCTTTGACACCATCATTGCCCCAATCCTTCTTTATGGCAGTGAGGTCTGGGGTCCAGTCTCATACCCAAACTGGTCAAAGTGGGACGCTGGGCCGACTGAAATATTCCACCTAGAGTTCTGCAAGCATCTTCTCCAAGTCCATCGGAGGACATCAAATAGCGCCTGCCGAGCAGAGCTGGGCAGACTCCCGCTACACCTCGAGATCCAGAAGAAGGCGCTGTCATTCAAGACTCATCTACAAAGCAGTAGTCCCAACTCCTACCATCACAAAGCCTTCCTGCACCAGGAAGCCTCCCAACACAAAGTACCCAAAGACAACCTGACCAAGCCACCAACTCACCTGACAAAAGGCGAAATCCATAAGATGGTACACAAAGGCAAAGGGGAATATCTCAGCATCTGGAGGAACGACATAAACAAATCACAGAAACTGACGATATACCAGTAACTACAGAGAGAGTACAAACTGGCCCCATACCTAGAGAAACTGGAAAACCCCAAAGAGTGACAGATCCTGAGCCGGTACAGACTGAGCGCCCACAGCCTACTCATCGAATCCGGGCGGCACCGACAGAACTACAAGCCCCGAGAGAGCAGACTTTGCCAGCACTGCCCCCAGGAGGTCGTGGAGGATGAGGCCCACTTCTTGCTGAGGTGCCCTAAATACTCCGCAGTGAGGGACACTCACTTCAAGAGACTGTCCGATCTCCTCCCAGACTTCACCTACATGGAGGAGGACGAAAAACTGCCAATAGTACTGGGGGAAGAAGAAAGTGCAGCGGCCATAGCAGCGCAATATGTCAGTGCCTGCCACAGACTAAGAGGAGACTGATATGTCATGGACTCCTGTACCCCACCCTGGACATGTCCCCATCCTCTAAAAGGATCCCGATATGCCATGGACTTCAATATGCCTACCCACTCCCCACTCCCATCCCCCTATTTTTACTATTTGCTTTGGCAATGCCGATATGTACTTAGTCCTGCCAATAAAGCTCATTTGAATTGAATTGAGAGAGAGAGAGAGAGAGAGAGAGAGAGAGAGAGAGAGAGAGAGAGAGCGCGCGAGTGCGAGAGAGCGCGCGAGTGCGAGAGAGCGCGCGAGTGCGAGAGAGAGAGCGCGCGAGTGCGAGCGAGAGAGAGAGAGCGCGCGAGTGCGAGCGAGAGAGAGAGAGAGAGAGAGAGAGAGCGCGAGTGCGAGCGAGAGAGCGCGCGAGTGCGAGAGAGAGAGAGAGAGAGCGCGCGAGTGGCGAGAGAGAGAGAGCGCGCGTGCGAGTGAGAGTGAGAGAGAGCGCGCGCGAGTGCGAGAGAGAGAGAGAGAGAGAGGCGCACGCGAGGCGATGCGAGAGAGAGAGAGAGAGCGCGCGAGTGCGAGAGAGAGAGCGAGAGAGGAGCGCGCGCGCGAGAGCGATCGCGAGTGCGCGAGAGACGCGCGCGAGAGGAGAGAGAGAGAGGCGCGCAGAGATGCGAGAGAGAGAGAGCGCACGAGAGAGCGGAGAGAGAGCGCAGAAGAGAGGGCACGAGAGAGAGAGAGCGCACGAGAGAGAGAGCGCACGAGAGAGAGAGAGCGCACGAGAGAGAGAGAGCGCACGAGAGAGAGAGAGCGCACGAGAGAGAGAGAGCGCACGAGAGAGAGAGCGCACGAGAGAGAGAGCGCACGAGAGAGAGAGCGCACAGAGAGAGCGCACGGGGGAGAGAGAGCGCACGAGAGAGCGCACGAGAGAGCGCACGAGAGACGAGCGCACGGAGAGCGACGAGAGAGAGAGCGCACGAGAACGAGCGCACACGAGAGCAAGAGAGAGAGCGCGAGAGAGAGCACGAGAGCCAACCCGCTGCCATACAAATTGCAATGCGTCACCATTCACATCTATGTATTGTTTGGGCGCATGTATCCGTTGTTTTCATGCACACTCTGATGCCCAAAAGTCGCACTATGTTGCGTCCCGCGGCCACATTAAAAACACAGTGGAACGCAAATACATACAAACTGATGCCTGCGTATGCACCCTTCATCCTTATGTTAAATATAGGGACAAAGGCGGATCCATAGGCTGGCACACTGGGATGAATGCCAATGGAACGGACCCAAACAGTGTGAAACTGACCTTAGGGACTTCACTTTTTGGCCCAACTGGAGTATCTCAACCAACTGAATTTGAAAGTATTTGTAGGAGAGGCACATCAACTAAGGGACCAAATTCTGAAATATATGGACTTATTTATTCCCCTGAAACAGATTTATTAAAGCTATCATATATGCGTAGACGGGAGTTCCTTGCTGGGGAAGGAAATAACCTTACACACGTGGCAACAATCTGGAGCAAGGCAGCTAAAACCTCCGCCTGACAAGTTTATTAGAATAGATGGAGCATCTGGAATAAACTATACAAACTGTCTTCCACATATTCCTTAAAGGGAACCTGTCACCTAATCTATGGCCCCTAAACTATCACTACCTGCCCCTACAGACCCTAACTAGCTCCCTAACCATCCCTGCCTGTCCTAATAGGGCTTTATATAAGGTGAAATAAACACTTTATAAACTTACATGATCAGTGGCAGTGGGGCGTTCCTGACAGTAGGGCGGGGTCCTCAGAGCCGCGCTCCCCCCGCCTCGCTCCCTTCCTAACGCCCTAATGGGCGGCATTGTGGATTTGAAGAGCGGGGGAGCCCAGTGGAATCATCCCGCCCCGCTCTTCATGACGCGAACCGGAAACCGCGTCATTTCCGGTCCGCGCATGCCCAGTGCGGTGGATGAAGCCGACGCGAGTCCCGGCGTCGCTAAGCAACGATCGGGAGCGTCTTCTGAAGGTGAGTATCGGCGGACCCCCCCCTCCCAAAACTGCACATATATATGTGTGTGTAATCCACATGTATATATGGATTACACACACACACACACACACATATATATATATTCACTTTGACTAGGCACATTTCATATGTGCATCTATATATTATATATAGATGCACATATATATATAGTTAGATTATATATGTGCATGTGTATATATATATATATATATATATATATATATATTTTATATGCACACACACACACATATATATATGTATGTATATATAATCTATGTATGTGCACATATACATGCAAATATATATATATATATATACTCTAACACTATATCTATATATTATTTTTTTGTGTGTGTGTGCATATATTATATATATATATATATATATATATATATATATATATATATATATATATATACACACACACACACACATGCACACATATATATATATAATCTAACTATGTATATATGTGCATCTATATATAATATATAGATGCACATATGAAATGTGCCTAGTCAAAGTGGATATATATATATATATATATATGTGTGTGTAATCCATATATACATGTGGATTACACACACATATATATGTGCAGTTTTGGGAGGGGGTGGTCCGCCGATACTCACCTTCAGAAGACGCTCCCGATCGTTGCTTAGCGACGCCGGGACTCGCGTCGGCTTCATCCACCGCACTGGGCATGCGCGGACCGGAAATGACGCGGTTTCCGGTTCGCGTCATGAAGAGCGGGGCGGGATGATTCCACTGGGCTCCCCCGCTCTTCAAATCCACAATGCCGCCCATTAGGGCGTTAGGAAGGGAGCGAGGCGGGGGGAGCGCGGCTCTGAGGACCCCGCCCTACTGTCAGGAACGCCCCACTGCCACTGATCATGTAAGTTTATAAAGTGTTTATTTCACCTTATATAAAGCCCTATTAGGACAGGCAGGGGTGGTTAGGGAGCTAGTTAGGGTCTGTAGGGGCAGGTAGTGATAGTTTAGGGGCCATAGATTAGGTGACAGGTTCCCTTTAAAGTTAAGTGAACATAGGAATGAGTGTTCATGATAACTGACAGGACAGTGCCCTTAACCAATGTCTTTCTAAAGCATACGTCTTTATGTAACACGTTGTAAACCTCAGGATGGCTGGGAAACTGCTGGGAGCCGACATATTTCTAATCCCAATAGTGCACTAACTAAAGATTACCTTTTGCTACATTTTTTTGGCAACTAAAGGTGCTTAGCAAAATTTGTAGTACTTAAACTTATTTTTATTACATTTCTCAGATTACCCCTTTATGTTTTCCCTGCACCTTGGCCGTGCCATGATCAGCACAAGGCGCCATTAATTTAAATGAGTGAAGGTCAACCCCCAATGCCACAACTATAAATCGATGGCATATCAAAGAAATACAATCTTTCGATAAGGTGGCAATACTCTTAAATCCTACAACAGCAGTCAGCTACAATGAGTATGGATCCTTTAGTTTGACACAAAGATGTTGAACCTTTACTGTATGTTGGCTTGATACATAATATGTATGTATACATACCTCATTGCTACATACAAGCTCGGGAAATCTCTGGATAACACATTTTTCAGCAATATCATGTAAATGATGATTCTTCAGACAATCCAATATGGCCAGTGAGTTGGTGGGAGGAAACAAAGTAGCAAAGTACCTAAATATTATTCAGACATTGGTCAGTAAGTAATCATCCACATCGCTATAAAATAAAATTATTAATCTGAAATAGTAAATTACTTACCGGTAATAGTGGTTTATGGAGTCCACAACAGCACCCACTTGAGAGAGGGGATCTGCCCATAGGGACAGGAAACCTACAGATAAAAAGGGGTGGTCCCCCTCGCCTCCCCACTTGTTTTACAGAGCATGAGAGGAAATGCTAAAATAAGATAATATCCGTAATCATCAATTAATATACACATATATACAACCACCGCAAAATAGTGAACCATAACTCAACCGTACACAAGAAGTCCGTGCATACCAAGGGAAGGAAGTGAGTGGGTGCGGTCGTGGACTCCATAAAACATGATTACTGGTAAGCAATATGGTCTTTTCTACTCGCCACTACAGCAACCACTTGAGAGGTGTTCACAGAACCATGACCTGGGAGGGACCACCGGATTGGACTGAGTTCTTTCTATATATAGTGTAGGACTGATATCCTAACATCTAAAGTGAGGAACATGTGCTGCTCAGGAGTAGAAGGGTTGCAAAAAAATGAAGAAAGAAAAAATGTCCTGACTTCTATGAAATCTGGTAACAACTTTAGGAAGGTTGGATGGATCAGGTTTCAGTTCTATCCTATCTGGAAAGATTAAAAGAAAAGAAGGATCTATAGACAAAGCCTGAATATCTTTAACTCTTCTAGTTGATGTCAGTGCAACTAACAGAGCAGTTTTTAAAGATAGACATTTGAGAGAGGCTGAGTCTAAAGGTTCAACTAGGGAACCTGTTAGTGCCTCAAGGACAAGGTTCAAGTCCCAGGGAGGTAAACGATCTATGTGGATAGGGTTGCTACGCTCACATGCTGTAATGAAACGTGAAACCCATCTATCCCCAACAATGTTATGTCTGTATAATGCCCCCAAAGCTGATATCTGAACCTTCAGGGTGCTAACTGATAGGCCTACCTCCCGACCTTTCTGCAGAAACTCCAGAATTTCTGGTATTGGTACTCATTGGAGAAGTGGGCAGTATGGAATTCCAGGAATTTTCTTCACACTCAACTGTATATTCTAGTTGTGGATTCTTTCCTACTTTGGAGTAGAGTGTTGATCAGGTTTTCTGAAAACCCCCTTAACCTCAATAAAGGGGCCTGTCACACTTGCGTTTTTTTTTCCTGATCTGGAAGATCAGGAAAAAAACTGATTCTTACAGGATTCATTTTTTTGCCCATTCACTTTAATGATTTCAGGAAAAAACCTGAAGCAACAAGATTCTACCTGAAATCATTAAAGTGAATGGGCAAAAAAATGAATCCTGTAAGAAATCAGGTTTTTTCCTGATCTTCCAGATTAGGAAAAAAATGCAAGTGTGAAAGGCCCCCCAACTGCCTCTCAAGTTCCACGCTGTCAAGTGGAGACCACTCACCAGAGGATGGCTGAATGGACCCCTGAGATGGCAGGCCCAGATCTGATGAGAGGATCCAAGGGTCTGATACAGACATGGCCCTGAGCATTGAAAACCACGGTCTCTTGGGCCAGAAAGGAGCGATGAAGATTACCCTCGCTCCTTCTTCCCGGATCTTCCTGATGACTAATGGAAATAGGTTCATTGGTGGGAATGCAAAAGCGAGATGAAAATTCCAAGGAAGCTGGAGAGAGTTGACCATCTCCGGCTGGTCTGCTATGTTCAGGGAGGCAAACCTCCTGACCTGTCATCATGTCAAGCACATTGCACAAAAGGTACTCATCCTGCATGGCATTGCGCACAATTTAGATTTAGATTGTGCGTCCCCGTTCCAACCCTTTAGCAAAAGGGCATGGTGAGCAGAGTGTGTAAGGCCTGCCAATCTGGCCATCAGACGCAGGGAATCCGCAGAGGCATCTGCTAGGTATGTTGAACCGCCTCGTATTAATTGGATGGAAGATAATTTCTCTCTAGAAACACCCTTCTTGATTTGGTCTTGTAACTGATCCACCCAGACCAACATATATCTTGCTGTACATGAAGCAGATATAGCTGGTTTAAAGGCTCCCATGCAACAGTCCATGAGCGCTTGAGTAGCATCTCTGCCTTTTGGTCTAAAGGATCAGATAGTAGCCCAGAGTCTTCTACAGGCAAGGTAGACAGTTTGGATGTAAAAGCTACAGCAGCTTCTACCTTTGGCACCTTGGACCAAGTTATCAAATCCTCATCAAAGGGGCATTTCCTTTTGAAGGATGAAGGAAGCAAATCTCGCCTCTTGTGCTTGTTCCATTCCCTTCGGACCAGATCTTTTACAACTGCAATAACTGGAAAGGATTGCTTTTCTTTTGAAAGAGTCCCACAAACATAATATCCTGCGTGCACTTGGAGTCTTTTGTCTCTGCAATCCCCATGGTATTTCTCACTGATTTCACCAGATTATCCATGCTTTCTATGGGAAAGCAGGATTTTCCAGATGATGATGGATGATGAATGATGGATGGTAATGGTGGTGATGAGGATGACAGAGGAACTAGAAGACCTGACTTGGTCGCTATCAGAAGAGGAGTCAGAAAGGGGAATATCCTTTTCTGACTTGGATTTATGCTTCCTTGGTTTGGCTACAGTCTTAAGGGAATGAAGTTCCTCCCTAATCATGGCACGTATGTCAGTGGACCTAACCAGAGATTCCTCCTGCAGTGTCTGGCTGATACAATGCTGACAGTCTCTTGGAATTAGTGTTAGGTAGGGGCTGCGAGCACAAGGCTCATTCTTTGTGTTTTAGCTTTTTGGTTTTCTTAGCCTAAATGAGGTATACACAGAAAGAAGGGGAAATCAGTTTAATAGGCAGAGTCATGTAACACTCACCTAGTGAAGCTTGTGGTACAGATTCTGGAGGTGGAGGCACAGCATGAGATGAAGACGGACCAGACTCTTTACTCCGCTCATTCCCGTCAGCGGAGTCACCCTCTCCGCAGTGCACACTACTGCTCTTAGTTTTGCTGTGGGTGTACCTCAGAGTCTCCTGGAGAGAACATCCTTGCGGGCACACGAGCAGCAGAATGCCGCCGGCTTTAATACTTACAGCCCGCCCATCCTGTTCCCCAAGCTGGAGCACACCTTCCCCGCTCCCCAGAAGCAGATTACCACCACTTTCGGGTCAGGAACGCTAAAAATGGCCAGTGCGCATGCACGGGGGCCGAAACCCGGAAATTTGACCTGATGGAGACGCCGGCCGCCGAAGTCCACTGCTTGCATCCCAGAATGAGTGTGGCCTGTTCCAGCTACCGCACCGTGTTCCCACAAGCCAGGGTGACTATACCGAGCACTGGCATCATGACATCCCTTGTTCAGACAAGGGGTGGGAATCTGAAAGGCAAGGCTCCCCCGACGCTGCCTCTGGTGCCCGAGTTCCCACAGATACTGGTGCAGAGGCTGCACTGGACCTACATACACTTCATGTCTGCAGGATCCTATGAGGACAAGAAAGCAGCTGAGGAGGCGAGGGGGACTGCCCCTTTTTATCTGTAGGTTTTCTGTCCCTATGGGCGGATCCCCTCTCTCAAGTGAGTGATGTTGTGGCAAAAAGAAAACATACAATACAAGAAAAAAAAACTGTAAATGTGTTACAGATGCCAACACATTAGAACAGGCTATAAAAAGCCAACTAGTCTGTTTTAGGTAAAAACTTAATAAATTGTTGTAGGACATGTTAAAAGGCAACATCTTCTTAGTAAACAGTATGTCCTAATAGATAAAAGGGTTATACCTGAATTAGTCAGATACGCCATCTCTGTAGTATAGAGGATAACTCACTGATTGCTTGGGGTCTTCAGAATGGAAGTGTCCATGCTCGACACCCGCTCCATTCAAGACAAAGCTCTACAGAGCCCATCTCGATGGAATCACAGCCCCATTATCAAACTTGTAGGTAGTTCGAGGAGTTGAACTCACAGCCATCAGTAACTTCTCCTCTATTCACTGGATAGAGGATAACTTACCATTTGAAAATCAACCTTTAATGTATTGCAAATATAAATTCATTACTTATCTTCACAACAATAATTGAAAGACATAAATGAAGTTCATGGAGAACAAGACTGGCAATATAATTTACATCTACAATTGTAATATACAATGTCTTATTTGCCAATCACCACAATGGGGAAGTTGCATGGATCAGGTCAGCTCGCCTCTCCATTACACTCTATCACAGGTTTGGAAATGGCACAAGATTGACAGTCTTTCTTCTCCAATGCAATTGGTGACCATGCGACTTCTGTGGATCTTATATTTAATCACTTATCCTTCAAACGGGTGAGAAATTCTAATGTCTGGAATACCCCTCTAAAATTCATAAAATGATCACTAGCTTTAGGCTGGCTTCACACATCCATTTTTTTGAATCCGTTAGAATCCAGCTTAAACTGGATGTACCCCCATATGTTTTTGGCTCCATTGACTTTCAATGGGGCTGCAGACACTTGTGGGTGCATCCAGTTCTTTCTGTGTCCCCCCTGACCCAGGCGTCCACTTTTGTTTTTAAATTGAAACCAAAATTGCAACATGTTGCGATTTTGGAGTCAGTGTCCAAAACTCTGAACACCCGACTCCAGAGCAATCTGGGTTGAATTAAAAAGGGGCTCTATGGAATGCTGCAGGTCCTGGACGCCAGAACCGGGTCTTTGAATTGCGCACGCCCAGAATGCAATTCTAAATGATACGTCCCCAGGGGGTAGGGGAAGGTCATTTTCAACCGGACCCTGCAGAAAAAGGTACACAACCTGATGCTTCCACAACGGTATTGTCACCGATTCGTGAGACTGATCAGTGATAATGCTGTTGTGGGTGCATCCAGTTGCATCATTGTGGGGAAATCTGGGGAGGGGGGGGGTGGGTGCATGTTTTTCCCGCATTGTGCCAAATTCCAAAAACGCATGTGTGAAACCAACCTTACCCAGATGAATGTGTGCATTTCTTGGCTCATAGATCAGAGAAAGAGGATCTTGTTTAAAGGTTACCTTACTAGATGTAGTACGCAGAGCGGGTTGTCTGCAGTTATCCCATTCTGCTTTAGAAAATCATCAACTTTCACTATAGTTTGGCCATCTTTTGCAAGATACAGGTGATACGTTTTCTTCCACTGAATAAACTGAAAAAACAAAAAACAAACAAAAAACAAAAGTCACAAGCATATGAGAAGTTAATATAAGAGAGAATCACATAATTAAGGGAAAATGCAGTCTAGGATCAGGTTGTCCTTTCAAGATTCATTATACAAACCTAAAAAAGAGGTGAGCAAAAAGCACAGGAGATGGTGAGAAACGTTAGATGCTACATTGACATAAACCGGTAACGCTGCACCACTAATATATCAGCAGTGGAAAATACTACACGTACTAATTCCAACAGAGACGTACAGCAGAACTCACCACTCACGTACCCCAACAGATATATTGGGTCATAGATCTTCCAAAGACAATACAGATCGGGCAACAGCTGTTTATAAGACATTCATAAATCTGCCAGTGCTGACATGAACCACCCTTTAAATCGTGTAATCCAAAAATTTAATACACATTTAAAAAGTTAATAAATTACAAAAAGACTTAAAAATAAAAAAATGATGAACTGAGAGGCTCCTGGGAGGCACAAGCAGAGCTGAAAACCGCGCAACAAAACCGCAGAAAACGGTCTGCCAGGAGATCTTGATTGAATCCTCAGGATTGCTGCAGAATAAAAATGCGGCAAAACTGATGTGTGTGAACATAGCCTTACAGTTTTCCG
Source organism: Allobates femoralis (assembly GCA_033576535.1). Lineage (NCBI taxonomy): Eukaryota > Metazoa > Chordata > Amphibia > Anura > Aromobatidae > Allobates > Allobates femoralis. The sequence goes on along the minus strand of JARQOC010000004.1, from coordinate 253,136,396 downwards.
TAGGACAAAAGCACCGAGTGTCATCTCCTATTCCATTAATGGGAAAGTCTGTATTCACTTAAGCACATTAACCGGTGATTTGTGGGCGAATGATCAGTTCAAGAGGAGAAAGACATGGATTTCTCTGATAAAATGTATTACCAAAGTTTCTTATTTTCTAGCGTACTATTAATTATTTTGAAGCATTAAACACTTCAATAAAAGCAATTTGCAATGCTAGTGCTGAATATAAAAATGGACTCTGATCACGTTGGTCATTAAAACCCAAAGGCGCTAATGCCTTGGATTTCAGAATCAATTAGGCCTCTCTCTTCAACAACAGGTTACGTCAATTTGTTCTTACTAATGGAACTAGTTCAAAACCCATAAACCGCATGAGTCAGGACCAATACTGTGTTTAGGCCACGTGTGCCAATGAGTCATGGCGGACCTTTACCTGCTTGTAAAGAGAGACTATGTACGCTAAACCACTTGTGCAGTGAACAGATCACTTTAACGATGAAGCAAGGTTAAGTAATTTAAAGGAGTAGTTTACACATATATATATATATATATATATATATATATATATATATATATATATATATATATATATATATATATATATATATATATATATATATATATATATAAATATAATCACACACATACACATGAAACAGCTGCTGCCTGATCTGTAACATCGAAGAGCAAATCTTTTTAAATACATCAAGTCATACTTAACATGCAGATAAATGGTTAATCTACATGATAATAGTAGTATAAAGTGCAGCAGCCAGAAGAAAATGACCTTTATTTCTCCCTGGAGTTGCAGGCTTCCAGTCATGCCCAGAGCCATAACAGTCACCATTTACAGCAGTGAGGGCAGCTGAAAGCACACCCTGGAACTGTGATGACAGCCGGCTAGCACTCAATGCCGAGGCGTGGGTACACAGCCATACACTGCATTCTGAGCAGTCAATGGAAAGCCGGAGCTCATTTCCTCACGGTTGCTGAGCTTTCAGCGCGGCATACGAGTAATTTTACAATGTTAGTAACCTGTGGATTGACCCCAAATCTGCATGTTAATACTGTTTTTTGGATATGACAGGATCTTTTGAACATTGGTTTTAGACCCCTCAGAGGATTTGGACATGTAATCATTTGATCACTTATATTTTATATTGTAAAAGAAGTGTATTGCAGAATATAGTGTAAATTGCAGCCTGTGGTTGGGCTTCACAGACGTGCCAAGACAGCAGCTGTGGGGTTTTTTCAGTAGGCTGCCAGCTACCATAGTAACCCATTTGCCAGTGATGGCATCACGGGTACCTGCTTCATTTAAAATACTGCTGTCAGAGATTTAAAGTGGCATCTTAATGGTTAACAATATACTTGTAACCAAAGGCTGGATAACCCTTAAAAAAAAAAAAAAAAAAAAAAGAAGATTTTTTTACCCACATAGTTCACCCAATCTCTTCAATAAAAGGTTGACTTACATTAACCCTTAAATAAAAACTGTCAGGTCAATAATCCATATGTAACTGCTATCATTTTCTAAATTCCTCACTCTAAGCTGTCTCTATTTATGTATTTTTTTTAATTTATATTTCCCTCCCATCTTCTGTAAACTTCAAATAAAGAGATTCATTCCATCTGTCAATCACAGTGAATGATCCACTTAGTTCTCTGCTGTCTAGTCCCCATAGCATGAATATGCATGTCACATACTCACACCACATCACTCTACGGCCCACGTCACACACACACACACAGATATTTGTGCAGATATTGTTCACAGATCTCTGGTTGCAGTGAAATCATGGACAAATTGTTCCATTTTGTGGCTGTATATAAATGGATTCATGTGTCCATAATTTCACTGCAACCAGAGATCTGTGAACAATATCTGCACAAATATGTGTGTGTGACGTGGGCCTTAAGAACATAAATAGGGGAGGGGGGCTGTATTCTCCTCTCTGCGTTTGCAGCAGCACAAGAGGTAAAATACAACACAGAAACTGTCACAACACAGCAGGATATCTGCTAACAAAAACATATGAAGTCTAGATAAGGCAGACCAGTAATAGCTCTCTCCCTCAACGGTACAGACCTCCTGTAAGTGAAACCTGACACTGCACTGTCTGAGACCAAAGGGAGGAGGGAGGAGAGAGCTGCTGAGAGGGAGTACATAATTACATGACAGTTTATACAGCACAGGACTATCCCTGTTTGCTTATAATGGAGAGGACTAATCCAGGAGCTCCCTGTGGGATCTGACAATGCTGATAACCTGGAAATTACGAATGGTACAATAATGATTTTAAATGTTTTTAAAAGGTCTGCCCATGCACTATTTAAGGGTAATATTAGTATCATACTGAAAAATGACCTGGCAGTGTCCCTTGAATGACTGCCAATACACCTTTTACCTCAGAAAAAAGAATGGTGTCTCTTGACAGGTGAGCATGCAGCAGTTGTCAGATGTATACAATAGCTGACACCCTTTTTCATCAGCCACTATTGATTTAAACACAAAGCATGAAGCCATTTAACCACCCTATATGCTGCTGACAATAGCCACAGCACTCTCCAGGTGGTTAATAGAGAGATTTCCCTCTCTAGCTCCATGTGCACCCCATAATTATGATTTTATTTTACAGCCCATTTATTAGATTTGCAGTAAGTGGTCAGAGATAGATGGTTTTATGATAAGGCTGCAATAGTTCTCAACAGCACGAGTCTTGTATACACAAGTTGGTGGATGATCGGCAGCCAGCTTAGGCTACATTCACACTGTGCGTTTTTGGTCTGATTTTGTTCGTCAGTTTTTGTAGCCAAAACCAGGAGTGGAACAGTCATAGGAAAAGTATAACAGATACTAGTCACCACTTCTGTATTTATCACCCACTCCTAGTTTTGGCTACAACAACTGACAAGCAAATACAGACCAAAAATGCAGTGTGAATGGAGCCGTAGACTTCACAATCATATATAAGTGTCCCTATGCTCATTCATGTTAATCATAAAATGTAAATGGACCTCTAAGGAAATCTCACGACAGAAAGTCCCCTATTAACCCACCCCAATGTGCCTGCAGGTGATTATATGATAACTACAATGGTGTTTACAGTCTATGTGTCTTGTGGTTTAGCTATAGGAATACATTGAAAACTTATCCTGAGTCATGGGGGCAGTACAGTAATCTGATCGCCGCAGAGTCACGTTTTGATAAAAACAACCCTTTCCTTTTATCAATTTCTCCACTCCGGTGACATCTCTGCACTCGGTGACTCAGGGTAATGGTTTTGCACAAATGGGGGGCAAGTTTTTAATTGAAAACTGTAAAACACAAAACCTAGCTAAACTCCAAACACCATTGCTACAATCATGGTACTTGGTTACAGGAGTCTGGGGTCAGGTTTCCTTTAAGTCAAAAGGATCTTTATATTGATAAATATGTACAAACCAGTGGGTCGTAGACCAATGACTTCCATTTCTGACAAACCAAGCTGACATTCTGATAGAGATCCACAACTGGAAGAAAACCAAATATACGTTGCAGCAGCTCATCAGGGAATTGGTTTATAAGCCCGCATGAAGGATAGGTCTGGTCTGTCACACCCAATAGGCCATAACAAGACTCAGAAAGTGAATCCAGCATGAGACCCATCTCATCATCATCGTCCTCCTCAAAGAAATCGCTGGACGATGAAAGAATGTCTTGTCCTCGGCCATGTGCTCTAGAATATTGGCTTGTACCATCTATTGAAGAAAAGGGTCTTTTTCTGCTGAAGCTGGGGTTTGATGGAGGCAGCTCATTATCACTGTCAAAATCAACAGCGTCCTCTTCAAAGGCACAACACAAATCTTCTGCCATCTCTGGTGTATGGCTCCTGCTAGTGGCATTATCTGTGCTTACATTACGATGGGTACTGGAAGATGAGGTCATTTTCCTTCCTTTACCTAGGAAGAGAAGGAAAAAAATTATACTAATAGTAGCTCCTGACTAAGAGGCTCATGCAGCTGTTGCATTAATTCCCCCATCCTTTACACTGCAGCTCTGCTCGTCCAGTTTGGCTACACTGTAAATGCACAGCTCAAAACACAAGATCACTAATGCAAAGAGAGAATTTCTATGGCAAACAACTAAAAACAAAAAAAATTAAATATAATTAATGTAAACCACAACTATCAAACAAAAGCATGGGTACAAGATACAAGTTGGGTCAGAAGTAATGTACTAACCTCTACCTTTAAATGGGATCAGTCAGCATCAAGTAATGTCATTATAGAAAAGTAGATGTAATAATGATTGCTTCAAAATTTTTATATCCCAAATCTATAATCTCTATTGTGTTATTGTTATGCAAATGAGCTTGCAAGTGCAGGGATTGTGTGCACCAACAGTCTTCGGCGTCTCGTACCCCCATCTCCTACCTGCACTGACCTCTTGTCAGTGATTGACAGATCACTCTTCCCTGTAACCTGAATGACAGAGGAGAGTGCCGCCCAAGCTCCTCGCTGCTCCGTCCGTCCTGCTGCATCCGGGATCTCCGGCCGTCGCAGGCATATGACGTCATCGCGCGCCGGCCGGGGATCCCGGATGCAGCAGGACGGATGGAGCAGCGAGGAGCACCGAGGAGCGGCGCGGATCAGAAGACCGGGATGGTAAGAGAAGCGGGGGGGGGGCCCTTGCAAGGGGGGGCGAGTGCCAGCATTTGGGGGCTGCTGGGGACCCCCAGGGGGCTGCTGGGGACCCCCTGGGGGCTGCTATATGTACCGCTGGGGCTGCTGTATACTACCGCTGGGGCTGCTGTATACTACCACTGGGGCTGCTGTATACTACCACTGGGGCTGCTGTATACTACCACTGGGGCTGCTGTATACTACCACTGGGGCTGCTGTATACTACCACTGGGGAGGCCTGTATACCACACTGCTGGGGGCTGTATACCTGTGCTGGGGTCCACCCTCGGCTTATACACGAGTCAATAGGTTTTTCCAGATTTTTGGGGCAAAAGTAGGGGGGTCCGGCTTATACACGGGTCGGCTTATACACGAGTATATACGGTATATATATTTATTTATACACATATACATACATACACACACATTATATATATATATATATTAGTGAAGTGTAAAAGGAAATGACAGGTTGTTTATCTATTTTAAAAATATAAATCTGAACATTGGGACGTGAGTTTGTGTTCAGCTCACTGTAGTCTGTTACAATTACCACAACTAAAAATCCTGAGTGACCAACTTCTTCAGGAGTCACTCAATTAGTAAATTGTGCCCACCTGTGTGCAATTTATTCTCAGTATTGACTTTGTATGTGACATCAAAGATCAAACAGCATCATGAAATCCCAGGGACACACCAGGTAGGCCAGACATAATGTTGTCAAGAAGTGTAAAGCAGTAAGCAGCATACCTTTCTTAAATCTGGGAGACTGGGAAAGAAAAGGCCTAACTTCGGTGCAAGATATGTTCCATGCTGGGTCTTTAAATTCTTTTGATAACCTGGTAGCTAAAATTCTCATTAAACTGCAAGGACTTTTATCAATTTCTTCAGGTTCACCATGTATTATCTTCCCGTCCTCCACCCATTTTTCGCCCTCCCATCTCCCTTATCTCTTAAATACATCAGGTCAGACAATCCTTTATCTAAAGTCGTCTCCATATTTTACAAACATTTTTAACGACTCTGAATCCTTAGATAAAGCCCCCTACACGTGCAAATGGGAACACAGACTAAACAAAGAATTCTCCCCAAAACAGTGGCATACAGCCTCTATACAGGCTGTGAAAATGTCCTCTTGCATCAACCATGCAGAGCAGCTTAAAAAAAATTACTCATGGCCTGGTATTTGACCCCGGATAGGGTGACACACGCTTTTCCTGAGGTCTCCATTTTATATTGATGGGCATGCATGTCCCGAGGTTCCATATCTGGTGCCTATGCCCCAAAATAATACCTTTTTGGTCGGAGGTTTTTAATCTCTTATCTTCTTTTTGGGGTCTACCCTTTACTCGTGATCCCTCTCCGGGTCTCCTGAAAATGGACCTCGGCCTATTTCCAAACACTTTAGAAGATATATTTTTCAGACTATCAGTGGCCAGACTTTGTATAGCAGCTTAATGAAAACTCCCCGATCCACCGCCTCAAAACTCAATTTCATTATGAGTACTACTTGGCATTAGTCCTACACGCAAAAGAATCTTGGATATATCGGTACTCTTTGCCAGATACTATTCTGATTCCAGGGTCATAATTACACTCTTATTCGATGATAGGGGTATCTAGTTAGACCCCCCCATATTCTCTCCTCTACTCTCCTCCTCCCCTCAAGTTGAGTTAATCTGTTACTGTTGCTTATGTCTTATATCTTGGTTATCTGCCATATCCAAATCTTAAGGTACTCAGTTATTAGGCATGAATATTCATATACATATGGACTCAGGACTTCACTAGACTGCAGCCCTTATTTCTTCAACTGGTTTTACATATGTGTAACCACAGTTGTAACTTGTTTTTGTACCTTTAACCTCCCTGGCGTTACGAATAATTCTGGAATTTTATGCTAAAAGCGTTACATTTTTTTTTATGGAAATTTTGTGTTATGTACAGTAGGGCTGCAATTCTTAGTAATTACCTGATCAAAGAAGACTCTAGTAGACCTCTCAGATGTGATAAAGTTCGAAACATAAAATCATGAATTATAATTAAATAAATAATAACATTTTATTCAATAATCAATAATCTTATACCTGGCGGTATGATTATGTCAGGATTTTTGTACTAAGGGTACTTTCACACTAGCGTTTTTTTGTAAATCGCGGCAGATGCGGTGAAAATAACCAATCTGCCGCGCTTACCGCATAACCGCGACACAGTTGTGGCAAGCCCCATGCAATGTCTATGGGGCTTGCGGTAAGGGTGGGGCAGGTGCGGCAAGTGCGGTTTCAGCACTTGTGGCAGGTGCGGCCGCGAAAAAAAAACGCTGTCAGCCGCGTTTTTTTTTGCAGCCGCACCTGCTGCAAGTGCCGATACCGCACTTGCCGCATCTGCGGCAAGCCCCCATAGACATTCCATGGGGCTTGCGCCAACTGTGCCGCAGGTGTCGCGGTAATGCGGTAATCACGGCAGATTCGTTTTTTTCACCGCATCTGCCGCGATTTACAAAAACCGCTGATGTGAAAGCAGCCTAAATGCGGTACCATTTTTTTTCATAACAAATTTCTTTTATTGGCCGAAATGTTATATTTTTTTTTTTTCCCACCCAGTTCCGCCTCCAATGAGCCGCTTCGGCTCACAGAGACGGAACCAGGAAGTCATATGGGGCATCCGAAGGAGCTTTCACCGGCGATCGCAGCGGGGACATCGCTGGATGTCCCTGTGACAGAGGAGGGGAGGGTAACTGAGGGAAGCATCCAGCTTTCCTTGGGTGTTCCCGCCCCTCTTCTCGTCTGCAGCCCAGGCTCTACCCTAACACCCTAGCCCTAACGGCCCCGTCACATGGGGCGACGGGGCTGGAGATGTCAGCGGTGAATGGCGGGGGCGTGCATGCTCTCGCCGCCCCCGCCACCAGCGCCGTCCCCCGTTTAGACCGGGTGACTCCTCCAGCCCCGTGTCGGCAACCTCTAGGGCGACAACCCCGGCGGCGATGCAGGACAATGGGAGCCTATGGCTCCCATCGCCTGACAGGTTACTGCCGCCCGGTTACCGGTGTGCACATCGCCCCATGATGGTCGCCAGGTTTCACAGCACTGCTGTGAAACCAGGCGACCGGCCGGGACCGGCAACATCGCCCCTTTACATGTGGCGACGTAGGGGCGATGACGCCGGCAATAGGCCACGCCCCCACGTCTCCACATGAATGGGCAGCAATATCGCCCCCTTACCCTAATGATGCTGTCACACCTGGCGACGTCGCTAGTGACATCGCCGAAAAAGTGACGTATCAGCGATGTCGCTAGCGACGTCGCGCTGTGTAAACGAGCGGTCGCAGGTTGACAGGTTTACGGGAGGAACCGTAAACCTGTCAACCGGCGACCTGCGGTAAGGCTGGATCGCGCCGTGTGACATCGCCAGAGCGATGTTGGCGGCGATCCAGCCTATGCCGCAGCGTTGCTGCGGATCGCTCGCTGGGCTGAGCCCAGCCCAGCGGCCGATGTCACCGCCCGCATCGCTGCGGTGTCGCCGGCCGCAGCGATGCTGTGTGACAGCTGGCCAGCGATGTCGGAAGCGAGCGGGCACCAGCGCATCGCTTCCGACATCGCTGGCCAGATCGGGCTGTGTGACAGCACCATAACAATAGCCCTAACCCTAGCCCTAACCCTAGCCCTAACCCTAAGCCTAGCCCTAACCCTAGCTCTGGAGAAGGGTGCCATATCACTCACACGGCGCCGGTGGCAACTGGCAGGTAAGACCCGATGCCCCAGCCCCCTCCCCCCGGCTCTGACAGCACCCCGGTCCTCAGCACCGGGAGCAGGAGCGGGTGGCGGTGCTCCCCCGCCGGCACAGCACAGGGAGCAGGGGCGGGCGGCGGTGCTCCCCGCCTCCGCAGCACCGGGAGCAGGAGCGGGTGGCGGTGCTCCCCCGCCGGCACAGCACAGGGAGCAGGGGCCGCGGGTGCTGGCCAAAGATGGCACCCGCGGCTGCAGTGACCGCGGGTGCTGGCCACAGAGGGCACCCGCGGCTGCAGTGACCGCGGGTGCAGGGCACAGATGGCACCCGCGGCTGGAGCAGTGACCGCGGGTGCAGGGCACAGAGGGCACCCGCGGCTGCAGTGACCGCGGGTGCAGGGCACAGAGGGCACCCGCGGCTGGAGCAGGGGCCGCGGGTGCAGGGCACAGAGGGCACCCGCGGCTGCAGTGACCGCGGGTGCAGGGCACAGAGGGCACCCGCGGCTGGAGCAGGGGCCGCGGGTGCAGGGCACAGAGGGCACCCGCGGCTGGAGCAGGGGCCGCGGGTGCAGGGCACAGAGGGCACCCGCGGCTGCAGTGACCGCGGGTGCAGGGCACAGAGGGCACCCGCGGCTGGAGCAGGGGCCGCGGGTGCAGGGCACAGAGGGCACCCGCGGCTGGAGCAGGGGCCGCGGGTGCAGGGCACAGAGGGCACCCGCGGCTGCAGTGACCGCGGGTGCAGGGCACAGAGGGCACCCGCGGCTGGAGCAGGGGCCGCGGGTGCAGGGCACAGAGGGCACCCGCGGCTGGAGCAGGGGCCGCGGGTGCAGGGCACAGAGGGCACCCGCGGCTGCAGTGACCGCGGGTGCAGGGCACAGAGGGCACCCGCGGCTGGAGCAGGGGCCGCGGGTGCAGGGCACAGAGGGCACCCGCGGCTGGAGCAGGGGCCGCGGGTGCAGGGCACAGAGGGCACCCGCGGCTGCAGTGACCGCGGGTGCAGGGCACAGATGGCACCCGCGGCTGGAGCAGGGGCCGCGGGTGCAGGGCACAGATGGCACCCGCGGCTGGAGCAGGGGCCGCGGGTGCAGGGCACAGAGGGCACCCGCGGCTGGAGCAGGGGCCGCGGGTGCAGGGCACAGAGGGCACCCGCGGCTGGAGCAGGGGCCGCGGGTGCAGGGCACAGAGGGCTGGGCTCTGACAGCACTTTCTTGCCCCCCTGCGGCCTCTCACTGAGCAGCAGCAGCAGCCGCGAGTATTCCCGAGTGTGACTCGGGGTTACCGCTTCTGTTAGTGAAAATTAACCCCGAGTCACACTCGGGAATACCGCTAGGAAGGTTAACAATAAAAAATTATTGGATCCAAAAAAAAAAAAAACCAGGGTTATCATAACAAAATAGTCCAAGCTCTGAATATCTTCATGGTTCGATGTTCTATTCCTCATCTAGAAACTGAAATATGGCACAACTGCAAACCTATCAAGGCATGGCTGTCCCAAGCGAGGAGAGCACTAATTAGAGAAGCAGCCAAGAAGCCTGTGGTAACTCTGGAGGTGCTGTAGAGATGCACAGCTCAGGTGAGAGGATCTGTCCACAGTACAACAAAGTCCGCTGCCTCGGAGTGATCCTTGACTTTGCCTTATCCTTCACACCACACATTCAAGCTCTCGCCGCCTCCAACTCAAAAATATTTACAGAATCCGTCCCTTCCTCAACAATCAATCTACTAAACTACTAGTGCATGCCCTCATCATCTCCTGTCTTGACTACTGCAACCTCTTCTTGGGCCTCCCTGCTAACACTCTTACATCTCTCCAATCTGTCCTCAACTCTGCTGCCAGACTAATCCACCTCTCTCCTCGCTGCTCCTCCACTCCTACCCTCTGCAAATCCCTCCATTGCCTCCAAATTCCCCAGCATATTCGAATTCAAACTACTAACTGACTTACAAAGCCATCCACAATCTGTCCCCCTTATATATCTCTGAACTTATCTCCCGATATCATCCAACTCGTAATCTTCGATCCTCCCAAGACCTCCTCCTTTCCTCCACACTTGTACGTTCCTCATCTAACCGCCTGCAAGACTTCACCCGAGCAGTCCACATCCTCTGGAATTCTGCACCTCAAAACATCTGATTGTCCCCTACACTTGGAACCTTCAAGCGGAACCTGAAAGCTCATCTCTTCAGAACAGCCTACAATGACCACGGCACCTCCTCACCACCACTGACCCTGGCGCTTCACCACCATTGGACCCAGCGCTCCACCACCATCTGACAGACCCAACCTACTGTTCCCCTTCCCACTGCCCAGGAGAATGGAAGCCAGCAAGGGCAGGGTCCTCTCTCCCCTCTGTAACAATCTGTCACTGTTCGTTTATGCATTGTATTTTTAACCTGTTTGTATGTACCCCTTCTCATGTACAGCTCCATGGATTCAAGGAGCCTTAGTGTCCCGAAAGCTTGCTATGTTTACCATCTTTTATCTTTATATCATATTATATCTGTATATTAATACACTGCGAAATTTAATGGGGCGGTCACACGTCTCAGAGGGAGGAGGAAGCAGTATTCTTCCTCCCCTCTGTGACGTCAGAGGGAGAAAAGACAGGAGCTCCTGTGTAAAGAATTGGCATCTCAATTCTATACGCAACTGCGCTTTCTGACATAAAAAGCACTGCATATTTTTACGCACTGTCTGCACGTCAAAGTGAATTTCCCTTTCACTTTGCTGGCAGACACAAAACACATTGCGTATTTTGAAAAGCGTGCGTAAAAAGCGCACAATACACAATGTGTGAACGCAGCCTAAGAATGCTTTCAAGGTTTAAAAAAAAAAAATAGAAGTGTGAAAAGATTATTTGTCAGCAAATAAAATGCAAAGCAAATGAACAAAATAGAAATCTAAATTAAACCAATATTTGGTGTGATCACCCTTTGCTTTCTAATCAGCTTCACTTCTACTAGGCACAGTTTATAAAGGAACTCGACAGTGAAGTTTTTCCAACCATCTCGCAGAAGTAACCACATCTATGGATGGAGATTCAAGAAAATCCTTCTGTGTCAAGTAAACCTAACAGACTCAATGATGCGGAGACCAGGGCTCTGTGGTGGCCATATCATTACTACCAGGACTCCTTGCTCTTCATACTGAGAATAGTTCTTAATGAGGTTTGCCACTACTAATATAACCCCCTTTCACATGTCCAAACTCTTCGTACTAATACATTTTCTAATATACTTTATATGGAGACACGGGGAGTCAGTGGGTGCTCTCGTCTGCTGGCCCACCCGCCTTTTGAAAGACAACATGGGTTAAGGCTCATCCCAACTGAACGCCCGAGGTCCTTACCCGTGGGCAGAACACTACTCAGACAAATACAGGGTGAGGGAACCACAATATTTTAAAAGGCTTTATTGGATACCCAATAGTTAACAGCATATAACACATAACCAGCAAAACACAGAATGTAACAGGCAGCAGTCTCACCCTTCCGCTGGCTCACCAGGGATTAGAATATTTGTGCCTCAGAGCTTCCAAGGCTACTTACTCCAAACCAGCAGCACCCTGCTTTTGGCAGGCACCCACCAAGAAAGGAATTCCAGATTTAGGAAGCTGAGCTAGCACAGCAAAGTCTGTAGTCAAGTAACTGAATTGTCTCAACCTGTGTTGCTTTCTTATGTAGCCTTTGATATCCCAGCTGAATCCTAACATTCGATGCTGAAGTCCATGTGGTGATATAATCCAGGTTCTGATCCACTTGGTTGGCACCGAAGTGCCTAGGCCTGGGATTATGGCCTACCAGTTGGATCTGTAGATCCTAGATTAGCAGCATGTATCAAGTCTCGTACACCTCTAGTCGGGACTGCAATCCCTAGACTGAGGCCACAAAACACAATCACTCTGGTTAATGAACAGGTCTGCTTATATCCCCCCTGACCACTCAATTCAAACATTGGGAACTTCACGATTGGTTTACTAAGGCTGTGCTCTCATTGGCTAGATTTCAAGCAGCATACATAATATCTCTAGTAGTATTGCATTCCTAGAAGAGGAGACTCAAAGACAGCCAATTTACATAGAATCTAGCAGTATACATAGTAATACAATGGAAGGTTAGCATAATTAAGATCTCTGAGCCTCTGACCTTCTCTGACAAAGGGGTGAGATAATTATATTACAAATGTTAAACACTAGCAGGCTCCAAGTCTTGTAGAACAATGAGTGGTTTATCACAAGGTAGCAAACAAAATACAAATATTGTCTGGCTACATAAGAAACCATCCTATGTTATACATTAAAAGAGTTAAAAGAGTCCATGTCGTCACACTTTAGTACTTGCTCTGCTTTTGTAAGCTCACCTCTGTGTGGGTAGGATGAAGCTACTGTTATTTCTGACAGAGTAGTGCACGTCATTGGGGGGGCACGGACTCTGTAAATGGTTTTGAAATGCCATCCCTTCAGCTGACAAGCCATAATATGCCAATTATAAGCAGCACATCGCATCTGATGGGAGGGTGATCCAAAGCATCAACAGGATCCCGGTAGAGGAGGAGGCTGACGTCTGATCTGAGCATGCATGCTCGGGGGCTGCTGTCACTCAATGAGGCAGCCCCGCCCCCACCAGTGACGTGCACTGTTCACTTAGTCCAAATCTTTTCCCCAGATTGCAAATAGCAGTGGCTGCATCACAACAGAAGATTACATGACCCGCACAGACATGAGCTTACCGAAGCAGGGCAGGTAATAGAAGTATATCAGAAAACAGATTATGAAATAAGGTTAAACTGGTAGTGGAAAGCCTCTTTAAATACATAGGCCGTATGTTTGGGGGTCACTGTCCTGCTGCGGAAAGATTTGGAGCCAATCAGATACCTCGCTGGTGGCAATGCGTGATGGAAAATTATCTGCCTGTATTTGTCAGTATTGAGAACACCATTAATCGTGTCTGAATCCATAAGTCCATTTGCTGAAATGCAGTCTCAAAGTTGCAGGGAATTTCCACCAAGCTTCACTGTTGCCTGCAGACCCTCATTGTACTGCTCTCCAGCCACCAAATTACCTTGATTCCTTTAGAGAACCTCCTGCCATTTTTCTGCACCCTGGGTTTCTTTATATGCATAGTTGTCTCACTTGACCTTGTTTCCATGTTGAAGATATTATTACTTGGCTGCAATTCCTCCATGACGACTACTTCTTGTAAGATTTCTCCAAAAAGTAGATTGATGCAACTGTCTCTCACTGGTTATTGCCAGATCTGACCTGATGGCACTACTGGACATCTTCTGATTTCCAAGGGAAGTAAGCATAATGTGTCTTATCTGCTGTTTCCTTGGCAGACCACAGTGTCTACAGTCTCCAATGTTGCCCATTTCTTGCTGCTTCTTCAAAGAGCTTTAACAGCACATCTTGAACCCCATTCTCCTTTTAAGTCTTAAGATAAAATCTGGCTGAAAGTACTGAGCCTTGGGCGCTGTTAATAGAGGAAGTCCAGATAGAATGAAAAGTGTATCCAACGAGATGTTGACTAATGGTATGTGCACAAGTTTAGTTTTTATCATGTTTTTTTCCAAAAACATTTTATCACAAATCCTCAAGGATTTACAAGTACCAGCAAGTGAGATTCCTGAAGTCTCATGCACATGTAGATTATTTTTGATTTGCAGAATTCAATTAAATTCTTGCAGGGTTTTTGCTGAAGATTTCACCCATATTAATAAGTAGGGAAAAATCCAGAACAAAAAACGCTTTTAGAAAATGCACATATTTTACACAGAATTTTTCTGCCAACACATTAGTATTTGCTGCAAATCCTGAACATGGTCACATAGCCTTATTGAGCATTTTAAGTTACACAAAAGTTAAAAATAACAAAAAGGCATGACATAAGGTAGTCCATGTAATGTGTTTCAACACTGGACCAGCATCTGTCAGGCATAATGGAACCTATTCATTGGTTGCAATATATAGGCTTTCAAATTTTGCTGATGCAGTATAACTGCCTTGTGTCTTGTTGCTGTGCTCAGCCTTGCCATGGTGTATGATCTGTGACATTACACTGTCTTCCACAGCCTCACCTTTAGCAGTGTACCTAGAAGAATTTATGCCAATTTGAAGACAAAGGGAGATGTCAAATGTTGATTTGATTTCTGTTCATTCACTTTGCATCTTATTAAATGATATTCATTAAGCCAATAACATTTTTTAAAGCATTCTTCCTTTTATTCACTTCCACTTAAACTTTTGCATAGTTTTGGGTGCACACTAGACCCTTGACATAGATCAGCTTAATAATTCTATGGGTAAAACTCACATCTACATGTAAAACGTACACAAGTGGTTGGAATATATTCATGCACAGATATATCTTTACATTCAGAAATGGAGTTGGTGAGATACATGAAGAGTGCCCACCTCGGAAGTGTCTTTGGGCCCCTTCACGTGGATACAAGCCTCTATGCACATCTTCCCTGCTTCTCCATTGGTTGAAGGGCTGGGTGAGGGAGCACAAACTTTCTGTACTGTGAGCCAGCAGCTGACAATCCTCTTCTGTAAGATGCTTCCGTCTTTTCACTGTTGAGCAATAACATTTAAAAATCATTTAAATGTTGCCATACTTCTGCAAGACTTTATCAATGTATAGATTATAAATAGAGTCTGCTCCAAAAGATAGAATGAATGGAGGTATTATTTGGCTGGGTTACTATAAGCACACTTGCTAGATAGTAGTGACCTTTAGTTGTCCATTGCCACTAATGGAAAATTCAGAAGAAAATAATCTGTAATTGGAAAAAAAGAGGGAGACTAAAACCTATGGGCAGAGATGGGCGAACCTGCAGATGTCAAGGTTCGGAGGATCCAGCCAAACTTTGAAAAAAAAAAAAAAAAAAGGATCGGGTTCGGGACTGGACTTGATCTGAACCCCATTTAAGTCTATAGGGAACTGAACTTTAATGCTATAAAAATGGTTGCTATGGGGCTGCAAAATGAAGCACAACGGCGATTAAAGCAGGAGAATCATCCTTACCGAGGACCACGCGCCTGAAACACTAGTTCTGGGCCCGTTCATTAAGCCTCATGGTTATTCACTGCTTCCCCCGCCCACTCTACAGTATTATGGCAATATGTACAGTATTATGGTTTATTCTGTTTATGAATCCATGTGAAGGTATTTTGCTTTTTTGTTTGTGTTATGGTCTTGTACCCAGGCAGTTTTAGGCTATGTGACACGTCAGATCCATGTGTAAAAAATTGCAATGTGCACTACAAGTATGCTTGTCAACAAGCTTTAAAAAGGAGAAATCTGTGATATTTACTATTAAAAAAATAAATAAAAAGAAGTGCCCAAACACTAATAGGCAGGTAGCTGCCTCCTACCTGCCTGTTGTTGCCAGCACCAGTCCCCGCTGTTCACCTCCGACACAGATAGTTCACAGACCGCTCTTGCCGGGGGCAGTATGGCAGAGTAAACACAGAGCAGAGCGGCTTTTCTGCTCTGCGGAAGTGGGCACATAGCTGACGTCATACTGATTCACAGCGGACTCCCCTCTCCCTGGTTGGGGAAGCGGCTGTCAATCACTGTGATGTCGGATATGCATCCGTCTACCGAGGGGGAGGGAATCATCCCCTCTGTAGTCGTGATGTCAGCGAAAGCGCCAAAATCTCTGTCAGGAGCGCTCTATGACCGCTCTGTTAGGCTGTCATCGGTGCTGAGCACAACAGGCCTGTAGGTGCCAGCTATCTGCCTGTTGGTGCTTAGGCACAATTTCTTTTTTTAGGAGTTATCCTGGATATTTCCTTTCAGTTTGTGGCAATTCATCCATGCAGTTATGGAGCAGAAAAAAATGCTGCATTTCATAGTACCAGGAAAGTGATTGAGATTCCTAAAATGTCATAGACATGACGATTATTTTTTCCTTGCAGATATGAACCTACAAAGCATTTTTTCAGATCTGCAGTTTGTCAGCTCTTCTATTTTTATTTCTGCATTCCTCTCAGCATACATGCTGTGTTTATTTGCAGTGTTCTTGGGTGCGGATTACATGAGTGATTTCTCTACAGTACGGTCCATAAAAAAAAAGCGTGAGGGGGCTGGAAGGTAGGATGATCCTGGAGCCCCCAGGGCCCACACCCCCAACAGAAATCATGTCACAGCTTATGCATGAGGTTGAAATTCTCTGACCCCTGAAGGAGGGGTGTGAGCTGAGGAGCAGATATGATTTTATCGATTTATAAGCAATATATTGATCTTAGAACTGTAGTGCCCAGCTCTGCATCCTGCAAGACGGCAGGGACAGTATTAAAAAAAATGTTATCTCCCAGAAGTTCCCCTTAAACAAGAGATGAGCTTCATCAGAATCTGTTAAGTTTTCCCCCTAAAATTATTGCATCTAGGATGAGATTCTGCCATACATACACTGAGGGACATACAGTATCGCACTTACACCAGATGTGTATTGTAATCTGTCGCTTTTCAAACTAAGTGTGTCAAGGGTGCCTCATTTCAGTTTAACAGCATACATGAGATTGTCAGGAGACCCGTGGTCAATCCACCCATCATGGTCCATAGGTAGTGTTTCATGGACCACTGGATTCAGCCTATATTAAGTCCAAACAAAACCATAGTGCAGCCAAGGACAGAAGGTGAAGAAATTGTTAGCCTTTGTGGTTCTATGATTGTTTAAGAAATCTATACCTGATTTTACTTAGTGGGGGAATAACAATTTCACAAAACCGTGGGGTTTTGTGAGTAAACTGGAAAATCAAAAATTAAAGCCTTGTATTACACATAGTATTCAGCACACAAAAAAGAAAAATTAATGTACTTGATCTTCTGGATGTTTGGTTTATTAATCACTCAATGTTTTCACTGATTTTCAACGTAGATGGAATAAATTGTATAACTGACATTTTGACTCGTAGAGTCTTTCAAAGAGTCAATTATTAACAATAGATATGCACAAAAAAAAAATAATCAATAATTAGTGACAACCTGCAGAATGTAATAACCAAAAGGATTATTGATATATCAATTACATTTACCAATATGCTTATTGAACAGGAAAACAAAAAGAAACAATATTTCAGTTATATTCAGCAAGCATGAGCATAAATCACATTATATATTACAAATCCTGAGCATCAGGGTTTAGGTAGCAATAAGTAAGGGGGAGGTGGTTACCTATGGGGTGTGGATCAGTGATGTTAAGTGAAAAAAAAAAAAAAAGAGTAACTAGTAAATCTGGTGACCTTGGGAGTAATGTACAATAATAATACAGTGGATTCATGACAGTGCAACTACATCCATCCACTACAGACAGCCAGGTGGAGGAGAGAAATGAGGCAAGATAGAAAGAGGGGATTAGAGAAAGAAGGATATAGCGAGGTATATGGTCTATAGTAAAAAGGTGGACTGCAGGGGGGTCAAAGGAACAACACTGACAAGGAATATGTGCAAAAGATAACAGGGGTAGAAACAGTAAAGAATGACATATAAGGAAAACAAAACGTTTCATAAAAATGCGTATCTGGGGTCTCCACTGGACTGTCAAAGTGTAGAGTTATATGTGAAACCTCATCAGGGTAGGCTATAAAGCCCATCTATACAGTAAAGTACACAAATTGGTATATAATTCATGATCAGTAAACAAACACCATAAGGCAAATAACCATATTTACCCATTGTGATGGGGGTATACCCAATCCTATGAGAATTAATATGTAATCGTAATGTACTATAGATATCTGTAATAAAAAGGACCCAGGTGGTGAGTAAGAAGTAATAAGTAATCATTAACGCCTTAACGACAGCCGTACGTCTCTAGATGTCAGGCTGTCGTTACCCGGTGTTTGAAGTGAGCTCCGGCGTGGAGCTCACTTCAAACCTCCCACATCTCAGCTGATCTCACTAGCTGAGATGTCGGACTAACAGCACCAATCGGTCCCGCCATCCGATCGGCGCTGTTAACCCCTTAGATCCCGCCATCAATCTCTGAGAGCGGGATCCAAGGGAGCAGGAGCGTGCAGTTACCGGGCTCCAGGGGAGATCACGCGATAACTTTGCGAGATCTCCCGTGCTGACGTGACAGGCCGGGGTCCTGGCTTGACCCCGGAGCATTTCCTGGTTGTGGTTGGCAGCCCCTGCCAACCACAACAGGTCCGCGATTCTGACACATACAGAGGAGCTACAGCTCATCTATATGTGTCAGAAGCGATCGGACTGTGCAGCTGCATGCCTCTCACAGGGGCTGTGTAAAAGTAAGAATCAATAAACAAATAAAGTTTTTACAAAGATAAAAAAAAAAAAAAAACATAAAAAGTTCAAATCACCCCCCTTTTCTCCCATCCACAATAAAAGTATAAAAAAAAATAAATAAAATACACATATTTGGTATCGCCGCGTTCAGAATCGCCCGATCTATCAATATAAAGAATCAAATAATGAGAGCCGTAAACCGCGTAGCGCAAAAAATGGTTCAAACGCCAAAATTACTTTTTTTGGTCGCTGCAACAATGCTAAAAAATGCAATAACGGGCGATCAAAACAGCGCATCCACCCAAATATGGTATCATTAAAAACGTCAGCTCGAGACGCAAAAAATAAGCTGTCACCCAGCCCCAGATCCCGAACAATGAGGACGCTACGGGTCGCAGAACATGGCGCAAAAAGTGCAATATTTTTTTTTGTCATGCTTTTGAATTTTTTTCCACCACCTAGATACCAGTAAAGGTATACATGTTTGGTATCTACAAACTCGTACTGACCCGAGGCATCACACTGTCACGTTGGTTTTACCATATAGTGAACACGGCGACTAAAAAACCCAAACACAAACGTGTAATTGCACTTTTTTTGCAATTTCCCTGTACATTATATGGTAAAACAAATTATTGCATCTGAAAGTACAACTCGTCCCGCAAAAAACAAGCCGTCATATGTCTGTGTAGACAGAAAAATAAAAAAAATTATGGTTCTTGGAAGCCGAGGAGCGAAAAAAACGAAAATGAAAAATGACAAATTTCTTCGTCACTAAAGGGTTAATGTGAGGAATGATATGAGACAAGCAGTACCTGCACACATGAGGTAAGTGCTTGGTAATGGATATGGACAAAGCCGTAAGATAATGAGACACTACACGGTGTGCAGAATTATTAGGCAAGTTGTATTGTAGAGGATTATTTTTACTATTGATCAACAACTATGTTCTAAATCAACCCAAAAGACTCAAATATCAAAGCTTAATATTTTTGGTAGTTGGAGTGTTTTTTTTTTTTTAGATTTGGCTATCTTAGGAGGATATCTGTTTGTGCAGGTAACTATGACTGTGCAGAATTATTAGGCAACTTAATAAAAACCAAATATATTCCCATCGCACTTGTTTACTTTCACCAGGTAAACCAATATAACTGCACAAAATTTAGAAAAAAACATTTGACATGCAAAAACAAAATCCAAAAAAATTAGTGACCAATATAGCCACCTTTCTTTATGATGACACTCAACAGCCTTCCATCCATAGATTCTGTCAGTTGCTTGATCTATTTATGATCAACATTGCGTGCAGCAACCACCACAGCCTCCCAGACACTAATCCGAGAGGTGTACGATTTTCCCTCCCTGTACATCTCACATTTTAGGAGGGACCACAGGTTCTCTATGGGGGTTCAGATCAGGTGAACAAGGGGGCCATGTCATTATTTATTCTTCTTTTAGACCTTTACTGGCCAGCCACGCTGTGGAGTAGTTGGATGCATGTGATGGAGCATTGTCCTGCATGAAAATCATGTTTTCCTTGAACGATGACGACTTCTTCCTGTACCACTGCTTGAAGAAGTTGTCTTCCAGAAACTGGCAGTAGGTCCGGGAGTTGAGCTTCACTCCATCCTCAACCTAAAAAGGTCCCACAAGTTCATCTTTGATGATACCAGCCCATACAAGTACCCCACACCAGTACCCCACCTCCACCTTGCTGGTATCGGAGTCGGAATGGAGCTCTCTGCTCTTTACTGATCCAGCCTCTGGCCCATCCATCTGGCCCATCAAGAGTCACTCTCATTTCATCAGTCCATAAAACCTTTGAAAAAAAATCAGTCTTAAAGGGAACCAACCACCTCAGATGATGACTATAAGCTGTTAATACATGTCCCTGCACCCTACCTACACCATTCCACCTATGTTTTTCTTAAGAATATTGATAAATGTAAACCGAAATATACACTTTATAAAATTACATGCCTGTGTACTTCTGGGCGTCTCCTTCTGGGTCAGTTACTAGAGGGCTGTGTCTCCAGCAGCATGACTGGCTTCTCTAGCCCTCCCTCTTACTTTGCAGGGCTTCACATGAAGGGACGGGAGCTGCCTTGCGTGCCCGCCCACTGATAGATAACATCACGCCCTTCATGTGACGTCCTGCAAAGTAAGAGGGAGGGCTAGAGAAGCCAGTCATGCTGCTGGAGACACAGCCCTCTAGTAACTGACCCAGAAGGAGACGCCCAGAAGTACACAGGCATGTAATTTTATAAAGTGTATATTTCGGTTTACATTTATCAATATTCTTAAGAAAAACATAGGTGGAATGGTGTAGGTAGGGTGCAGGGACATGTATTAACAGCTTATAGGCGTCATCTGAGGTGGTTGGTTCCCTTTAAGATATTTCTTGGCCCAGTCTTAACTTTTAATTTTATGTTTCTTGTTCAAAGGTGGTCGTTTTTCAGGCTTCCTTGCCTTGGCCATGTCCCTGAGTATAGCAAAGTGTTACTCAAACATATGGCAGCAAACATATGGTTAGGACTCGTAAGCGTGAGGGCCCTTGACAGTGGGGTACAATCATACGTATGTTGGCCCAAAATATCTACTAACACCTCACATATTCATTTTTAGTGTTTCATTGCATCTTTTTTTATCTGCAGTTTGAGGCTGGGCCCTCTGGGGGGGGGGGGGGGGAGGGGGGAGTCTGTCATTTGTGAGGCATATAGTCAGTGCGGAGCAGCCCGCCTGATCTAATAGCAGGGCGTGACCAATAAGCTGCTCAAATGTACCTGGGTGGCAGAGCCCTATGGTAACTTTGTGTCTATAGATGCCGCCAGTCACCTCTCTGACAGCATGGCTGGATGCTGGTGCTACAACCGCCCCCATCTGTGGGTTGTAGGTGACTGAGCACCGGTATACAGACACCTGTGTTGCCTCTCAGAGGAGCTGTCAGCCTGCTACTAGGTGCAATGGATATTTACCGGGCAATATTTTGGTGAGTTTTTTTTCCATGTCTCTGAGTATAGCACACCTTAAAGGTAACCAACCACCCCAAATGACCCTCCCCCCGGACTGTTAATATGTGTCCCTACACCCTGCAGACACATATGGGGCAATCGTTTTTGCTAAAAAAACGGATTTGTAAAAGCTAAGATATAGCTTTATAAACTTTTATAAATCTTGCCGACTGGGCGTTATCTAGCTGCGCAATATGGAGCGCAATATGGAGCGCTGCGCAATATGTACAACCTGGTCCGGTGCCGTCCCTGCACTCCTGTCCGGTGCTGTGCCTGCTGGTGTCCTCCTGTCATGGTCTCCATGCTGTGCCCCAGGCCGGTAACATGATTATCGGAGCGGGCTCCGGTCAATGGGGAAGCTTCCTGCTTCCTCCTGCCCATCCCCGCCCAGGTGAGCCCTGCACCAATGAGAACGCAGGGCCAGTGAGGTCATGTAACCGCCCCTGCGCTGTGATTGGCTCACAGCGGCGATCACATGACACAATGGCCCTGTGTTCTCATTGGTGCAGGGCTGACCTGGGCGGAGATGGGCAGGAGGAAGCAGGAAGCTTCCCCATTGCCCGGAGCCCGCACCGATAATCATGTTACCGGCCTGGGGCACAGCATGGAGACCATGACAGGAGGACACCAGCGGGCACAGCACCGGAGAGAGCAGCGGGGAGACAGCACCGGACAGGAGTGCATGGACGGCACCGGACCAGGTTGTACATATTGCGCAGCGCTCCACCCCCCCGGCAGCTAGATAACGCCCAGTCTGCAAGATTTTTAAAAGTTTATAAAGCTATATCTTAGATTTTACAAATCCGTTTTTTTAGCAAAAACGATTGCCCAATATGTGTCTGCAGGGTGTAGGGACACATTAACAGTCCGGGGGGGGGTCATTTGGGGTGGTTGGTTCCCTTTAAGCTTTTTGTACTCCAGTAACGTTGCAGTTCTGAAATATGGCAAAACTGGTGGCAAATAGCATCTTGGCAGCTTCACGTTTGATTTTCCTTAATTAATGGGCAGTTATTTTGTGTCTTTTTTACCCAACACACTTCTTGCGACCCTGTTGGCTTTTTGCCATGAAACGCTTGATTGTTCGGTGATCACGCTTCAAAAGTTTGGCAATTTCAAGACTTCTGCATCCCTCTGCAAGACATCTCACAATTTTGGACTTTTCAGAGCCTTTCAAATCTCTCTTTGTACCCATTTTGCCTAAGGAAAGGCATTTGCCTAATAATTCAGCACACCTTAGATAGGGTGTTGATGTCATTACACCACACCCCTCCTCATTACAGAGATGCACATCACCTGATTTACTTAATTGGTAGTTGTCTCTCAAGCCTATACAGCTTGGAGTAGGACATGTATAAAAAGTATCATGTGATCAAAATACTCATCTGTCTAATAATTTTGCACACAGTGTAATTAGTCAAAAGATCTAGCAAATAAAAGTGCTAAGAGTAGGAGTATATGCATACCTCAGTGCTTGTGGTGTCCTGCGCATGCCATGCGGTGTATGTGAAAACTTACTGTCAGGGGCATTTTAAATGTAGGAGGGGACGGTGCTAAGTATGACGTTCTTCCAGTCCATGTAAGTGGAATGCAGAAGCTTAGTCTATGGACTTCAAGCCAGAAGTGCTTGCTTGCATACTATGCAAATTGTCACTTCAATGAAGAAGTGGATGTACTCTAGCGCCACCTTTAGGTAGCATTCCTCAAAGTCATTGTCAACTCTTTAACAAGCCTTTTAACATGACCAAGGATTTGTGCCAGATCAGAACCCCAAACTACAGATGCTGCGTTTCGGTGCAACTACCCTTCATCAGTGTAGTGTGTGGGATATTCTACACTGATAAAGGGCAGTTACCCCGAAACGCAGCATCTATAGTTTGGGGTTCTGATCTGGCACAAATCCTTGGTCATATTAAAAGGCTTGTTAAAGAGTTGACAATGACTTTGAGGAATGCTACCTAAAGGTGGCGCTAGAGTTCATCCACTTCTTCATTGAAGTGACAATTTGCATATTTCCCAGAGGAGCATTGCGGCTTTAAATCTCCTTATCAACTTATCTGTCTCCTTATGGCTGCAGGGAAATACCTCGCCATAAGGAATATAGCTAGTTCCCCAGACCTGCTTGCATACTAGTAACTGGAAAAGAACTGGCTGTGCAGGCGTATTGCTCAAGGGTCTGAAGTTGGTGAATCCAAAATGATTCCCTTTTCTTCAAATGTTTCACCCTACTGCTTCCCAGTTTATTGATAGGGACGTGTTCAATTATTGGAAAACATAGTTGTGCTACAGAATGTTGATTATTGATCAAGTCATAGGGAATGGGTAACAGAGTCTGAGAACAGCGAATGGTGGACTTGTGCTTACTGATGCGGTCCCAAATATGCTGGGTGGTTTCCACAACATAACCAAGACCACAGTGACACTTGATCAAATAGACAACATATGTTGTATCACAAGTTTAGAATCCTTTAATGTTATAGATTTTACTGGATCTTGGATGTGTAAATGTGCTCCCTTTTATAAACATGAGAGAACTGCATGCATCCAAGACAATGCTTCTGAATTGTATTCCGAACTAAAGTGTTAAATGGATGGTAGATTGCATGTGTGACTATTTGTGGGAATTGCCTCTGACTCCTTTGTTCATTTCGTCTTGGTGTAACGCTAGCCGGGGGGTATCCACATGCTACAAATGTTGACACATCTCATGGTGTCTTTGCAGGCGAGTAGATAGATTTGAAACTTTTCTCACAATTCTAGTATGCTGTGAATGGTGCAGTGCCTTGGGTGGCAACTAGAGAAGTGTAGGAGACTATTTTTGTCAGTGAGTTTTACATACAAATCAGTGGACAAACTCCCTCACTGATCCAGTTGCACCAAATTTATTTGAGACCTGTGCTGATGGTTAGTGTTATTCAGATTAGGGACAAAAGTGTTGAGTGTCAAAGAATTGAGACAGTTCCAATTCGGTCCCTCACCAGATGAGGAAAACGTTGTCAATGTACCTTTTCCATATGATCGCATGTTGCCTGTATTGTTTCAAAGTAATCCTCAAAGTCATCCTCAAACTTGGCCATGAAAATATTAGTGTAGGGGGCGCTACATTAGATCCCATAGCGATCCTACTACGCTGCATGCAATAATGGTCCTGGAAAAGGAAGACGTTATGGTGTAAAACCAGGGTTAGGAGATCAATACAGAATGTAATTTTGTCATTTGGAAAATCGGAGAATTTATGCTAGAACCAATCAACAGCCTCCAGACCTATTGTATGATTATTTCTAGTGTACAATGAGTTACCGTCGAGTGTAACTAACAAGTAACTCACTAGGTATTTCTTGTAGTACACGTTGTAGTGTTAAAAGTTAGTAATGTCCTTCAAAAAAGAGGGAATCAAAAGGGATCAATGTGAGATGATACTGTCTAAGGTTATGGCCAGAAGAGATCATATTGAATCTATTAGTCTACCTGGTTGTCTGATATCTATCGTGATTTGTGTCAAATAGTACACTATCTTGTCAGAGATCAAGAAGCCAATGCTGCATCTAGGATTCCTTGCAAAAGACGTATAGGTATTGGGGTCAGATAATTGTTGCATTATCTCTGAAACATAGTAAATATAGTCCATAATAACTACTGTGAAGACACCTTTGTTAGCTAGTTTAATTATTATTGACTTACTACAGAGCTGTGCAAATTAATTAGGACAAAGCAAGTCTTTACTTGTTTTTCTTGCATTCATTTTACTATTTCTGAGAAGTGTTTTATCAGTTCTTGGTGTCATTTCTTTTTCTTCCACATTTCCCTTTTCGTTTTGGAGAAAACGATCCAGTTTCATTGTGTGTGCGAATTATTCTTGAAACAGTAGATTTTCCAATACCAACAGTGAAAGTGATTTCTCTTACAGTCAGACTTGTATGTTCATTAAGAGTAATAATTCTAGACCTCTTCCGTGGAATAACATCCATTCTTACAGGCACGAATCACACTGAGAGAAAAAGTACACTAAACCACTCCTCACAGAAACAAGCTCTCAACTGAAGCTGAGGGGGCAGCTAGCTGTTATTTTCTGACTAAAACCAGTCAAAACACATTTTGTTACTCAAGGTTGTACACTCACACCTGTTCAAAGCAGTTAAAACTGGTTTGAATCACTGACTGGTAACCCCAACTTACGATTTTACTTAAAAAAATGCTTTGTCCCAATTAATTTGCACAGCACTGTACATACCATCCATTTAACACCTTAGTTCAGAACACAATACAGAAACAATGGTCGATTCTTAGTAATTCCTATCCCAAGATTCCAGAGTTTCAAAATACTCCTTTATTCTGACATAAAAGAGCAAAAAACCTAAAAAGGAACAATTAATCAGAGCAGATATTTGTTCTGCAAAGAGTGTACCCAGACAGAGATTTCTTAGTTCACAACGTCAAAGCACTTACCCCTGTCTTGGATGCATGCAGTGCTCCTATGTTACAAGGGGAAGCTTGTTTACACACCCAAAATCAGGTAAAATCTATAAACATGAAGGAAATCTATACTTGTAATACTACGCATGTTGTCTGTTTGATCAAGTGTCCTTGCGATCTCAGATATGTTGTGTAAACCACCCAGAATTTCCGAGACCGCATCAATATGCACAAGTCCACCATTCGCTGTTCTCGATCTCGGTTACCCATTCCCTTTCACTTTATCAATTACCATTCTGCACGACAACTAGGTTTTCAAATAATTGAACACATCCTGGTGAATAGAAGCTGTGGCAATACGGCGACACAATTGAAGAAAAGGGAATCCTTTTGGATTCACCAACTTCACCCCCTTCAGCCATACGGACTCAACTTGGAGTAGGAGATCATTGATAGATTCAGCTACTTATCTCAGTGCTCAGAGACTATTAAGAGACGGTTTACTCACAATATTACTTATTATGCAAATTATCTGTGACGCTGTATGTATGGTGTTGACTATCATATATTACTTAATTTGAAGTAGATGGCTTTCATTTTTATCCAAGAATATGCTTCCTGTCAGATTAAACCTTATTTAAACCATGTTTCAAATTATTATGCAAATTGGTCTTAAGTGTCATAGTTTTTTTTTCTTATTTTCAATTAAACCCATTGATGGTATTGTATCTCAGCATTCTTTGGATCACTGAAATAAATCTCAGACACCTGTGATAATTAGTTTGGCAGGTGAGCCCAATAAAAGGAAAACTGGGTGTTGCACAATATTGAGCAGGCCACAGTTTTCAAGTAACATGGGAAAGAAAAAGGATCTCTCTGCTGCCGAAAAGAAACAAATAGTGCACTGCCTTGGACAAGGGATGAAAACATTTGATATTGCACAAAAACTCAAGCGTGATCATGGTACTGTGAAGAGATTTGTGGCTGATTCTGAGCACAGATGTGTTCGTGCAGATAAAGGCAGAATGAGGAAGGTTTCTGCCAGGCAAGTTCATCATATTAAGAGAGCAGCTGCTAAAAAGGCTTTACAAACAAACAAAAAGATATTTGAAGCTGCTGGTGCCTCTGGAGTCCCTCGAACCTCAAGGTGTAGGATCCTTCAAAAGCTTGCTGTGGTGCATAAACCTACTATTCGGCCACCCCTAACCAGTGCTCACAAGCATAAATGGTTGCAGTGGGCCCAGATATACATGAAGACTAATTTTCAAACAGTCTTGTTTACTGATGAGTGCCGAGCAACCCTGGATGGTCCAGATGGATGGAATAGTGGATGATGGTGGATGCCACCATGTCCCAACAAGGCTGCGATGTCAGCAAGGAGGTAGAGGAGTCATGTTTTGGGTTGGAATCATGGGAAAACAGATGGTAGGTCCCTTTAAGGTTTCTGAAGGTGTGAAAATGACCTCTGCAAAGTATATAGAGTTTCTGACTGAGAACTTTATTCCATGGTACAAAATGCAAAAATGTGCAGGAGCAAAATCATTGTCATGCATGACAATGCACCATCTCATGCGGCAAAGAATACCTCTGTGTCATTGGCTGCTATGCAGGTTTCCTTGGACGAAGTGCCTCTATGTCCGCGCTGCTGCTCCAAGAAAGAAAAAACCAGGACACGGGGATGTCTGGATCAACTTGTGCTTTTAATATCCGACGCATTTCGGAGCCACGTACCAAGCTCCTTCCTCAGGGAACATCCGGATGTTCATTACTTGAGTAAAAGTATCTTCTACTGGTGGCGGGGACATCAATATAATCAGACACCATATGACCAATATATGCATATAAGCATATAGCAATATAAAAGATATATTTAAAAACATTTTCTAAGTTTTTTGTTTCTTAGGTTGTTAACTTTGGTTTTGTTTTTAAGATAGATTATATTAAAAATACTTTTATAAGGTTGTATAATGCATATGTATGAAATCTTTGTAAAATGATGTCATTTGGCCAGTTTGATCAATATATACACAAATTGTGGGCGTTTTCACAGAAAGTCTGGCCAGGGGGCAGAGCTTATGATCTTTTTTCTATGTATGAAAGTTATTTAAAGGAAGTTGTTCATGTATGTACACTGTTTGCCCTGAGTAAGCAGCAGGTCCTGCTGTGAAACGCGTTGGCTCAATAAACGGACATCAGACATACCCTTCCTACTTTGTGGTCTGCACGGAATCTAAACCTGGGCTTTTTTCTACACAAACGGATCTCTTAAATTCATATACAGAGGCTATTTTGAGGGAGGCTAGACTTGCCAAAAATGAAAAAGGAATCAAAATTAGTGGGCAAATCAGGGAGCCATATGCCAGGGGATCATACGAGGATGGCGACCATGTACCACGTTTGGCAATCATATATACAGTACCAGGTTGGGCCCCATATACCAGAGTGGGGGAACATAAGTAGGAGCTGGAACAGATTAATAGCATTTCAATTAATTTTAATGGGGATATTTAATTTGACAAAAGATGAAATTGAGTTAAGAGCTCGGTCACAGAAGGAATTCTAAAACGAAATATGTCAAGTCAAAAATCCATAAGTAACTGCTATCATTTTGTAATTCCTTTCTCCAAACTCACTCTATTCATGTTTTTCTATCATTTATATTTCCCTCATATCCTCTGTAAACCTCAAAATAAAAGATTAATCAAAACACAGAAGGAACAGGGGCACCGATGCTGCCGGCTTATCGGAGAGAACGCTCTGGAGCGACCGGTGTTCGACCAGGTGGTGCCCGTCACTAGGCAACATACAATATAGTCTTGAAATAAGGAAGACGGCACCCGTGGAAGCGCACGCTGCGCGAAACGGTGCCGTCGTCACCTCAGCTATACACCCCCCTCCCTGCACCATGTGAATATTCACCCTGAATAAAAGCACAGCAAAAGAACGGCGAGTGCCGTCTTCCTTATTTCAAGTCAAAATAAAAGATTAATTCCATCTGTCAATCACAGTGAGCTCTCTGCTGCCCACTCCCCAAGAAATGAATATTCATGCATCATTACACTGCCCTGCCCTCCTCTCTGATCTGTCTGTCGTGTGACTCATTCACTGCAGACAGAGGAGAAGAGAGGGGGGAGGAGGGGGGATCTTAGCAGGAACTATGAGCTCTTCTTGTCATTGTGTATATAAGATATATGTGTAGTGTGTACAGTCTGAGATATTTCTATGCTCCGCAGAATATTTGTTCAATTGCTCCGCAGATACACAAATTACATGTATGCAGGAAAACCAATGTTCATAGAAACACATAGAAATCTCTCAAAGACAGCACAGACTGTAGTGATGTTACTACAAGAGTTGCAGCTTGTGCTCAGAGCAAAAAAGAGAATTTTGTTTACGTACCGTAAATTCTTTTTTCTTGAATCATCAATGGGAGACCCAGACAATGGGGTTTAGGGCGCTGCCCTCCGGAGGTCACACTAGGTACTACAAGTTTGTAGCACCGCCTCCTCCGCTTATAAACCCCCACCGTAGGAGACATCCTCAGTTTAGTCCATAAGCTGCGAGGAGAAATAAACCACACCCGAAACATCGGGAAGAATGCCGTGCACAGACGGTGTAACAACCCGGAACACTGTCTCAACAGAGAACAGATCAAATGCAAACATGCAACGGAACAACTGGGTGGGTGCTGGGTCTCCCATTGATGATTCAAGAAAAAAGAATTTACGGTACGTAAACAAAATTCTCTTTTTTCTGATCATCATAATGGGAGACCCAGACAATGGGGATGTCCTAAAGCAATACCCCAGGGCGGGAAGAGTTCCTCAACAAGACGGATAACACATGGTTCCCTTTTAAAGGTGGGCAACCGCCGCCTGGAGAACCCGCCTGCCCAAACTCGCATCCGCAGAGGCATGGGCATGCACCATATAGTGCTTAGAGAAAGTGTGCAGGCTGGACCAAGTGGCCGCCTGACACACCTGTAGAGCAGAAGCTCGATGTCGCAAGGCCCAAGAGGCACCTACAGCTCTAGTAGAGTGTGCCTTCAAACCCACCGGGAGAGGCAAACCAGAAGACCGGTAAGCCTCCTGAATGGGAGCCTTGATCCATCTGGCCAAGGTCGACTTTGAAGCCGCGGACCCCTTACAGCGACCCATCGTGAGGACAAATAAGGAATCCGAACTCCTAAAGGAGGCGGTCCTGGACACATAAATGCGTACAGCTCTCACGAGATCCAGAGTATGGAGGTCGCGCTCAACCTGATGAACGGGAGCGGGGCAAAATGATGGGAGAACAATCTCCTGGTTCAAGTGGAATGTTGAAACCACCTTCGGCAAAAATTCAGGCCGTGGGCGCAACACCACCTTGTCTTGGTGAACCACCAGAAAGGGTGACTTGCACGAAAGTGCAGCCAATTCTGAGACCCTTCTCAGGGACGTAATTGCCACCAGAAAGACCACTTTCTGGGACAGACGAGAGAGAGAGACTTCTCTCAGTGGCTCAAACGGCGGTTTCTGCAGTGTCGTCAGGACCATGTTTAGGTCCCAAGGGTCCAGAGGTCGTCTATAGGGCGGGACCACCCGAGACACCCCTGCAGAAATTGACGTACCTTCGGGAGGAGCGCCAAGCGCCTGTCAAACAACACTGAAAGTGCTGATACTTGACCTTTCAGAGAGCCAAGGGATAATCCCAACTCCAACCCCGACTGTAGGAAGGCCAGCAATGTCGGGATAGACAAAGGCCACGGTGAGCGGCCACCAGAGGCACACCAGGTAAAAAAGATTTTCCACGTTCTGTGGTATATCTTCCTGGAAACAGGTTTCCTTGCCCGATTCATAGTGGCAACCACTGTAGGAGAGAATCCTCTGGATGTCAGCAGCCAGGCCTCAAGAGCCATGCAGTCAATCTGAGGGCCCTGGAATTGAGGTGGAAGAATGGCCCTTGCGCGAGTAGATCTGCGCGTTCTGGAAGAGCCCACCTGTGTCCGCCTGACAGTTGCCACAGGTCCGGGTACCAAGACCTCCTGGGCCAATCTGGAGCCACTAGAATGGCCACTCTGCATTCTGTCCTGATCTTCCACAGGACCCTGGGAATCAGAGCCAGAGGCGGAAACACATATGGCAGCTGGAATCTGGACCAGCTCAGAATCAGGGCGTCCGCCCCCAGAGACTGGGGATCCCAAGATCTTGCCATGTATTGGGGCACCTGATGATTCAGCCGTGAGGCCATCAGATCCACGTCCGGAGTGCCCCACCTGCCGCAGATGTCCCGGAAGACGTCTGGATGTAGAGACCACTCTCCGGCGTCCATCCCCTGTCGGCTCAGATAGTCGGCCTCCCAGTTCTCGACCCCTGGGATGTGAACTGCGGAGATCAGGCAGCCGTTTTCCTCCACCCAGAGTAGAATGCGGTGGACTTCGGCGAGGGCCTGAGCACTTCTGGTCCCTCCCTGATGATTTATGTAGGCGACGGCCGTCGCATTGTCGGACTGTACCCGAATGGGCTGCCCTGACAGGAATGTCTGAAACGCCAGTAGCGCCAGATAGACCGCCTTGATCTCCAGCACGTTGATCTGCAACGCCGACTCCGACTGAGTCCAGAGGCCTTGAGCCCTGTGGTGCAAGAACACCGCCCCCCAGCCCTTCAGACTGGCGTCGGTGGTCACCACTAACCATGACGGTTTTAGGAAGGACCGGCCCCGTGACAGGTGAAGTGGCTGGAGCCACCACTGTAGAGAGTCCCTGGTTGGTTGTGACAGTGTCACCAGCCGATTCAGAGAGATCGTCCTCTTGTCCCATCTGCGAAGAATCTCCAGCTGGAGAGGACGGAGGCGAAACTGTGCGAACGGCACCGCCTCTATCGCCGCTACCATGCGACCCACCAGTCTCATCAATACCCGTAGGGATGACTGTGGAGACAGGAGGACATTCTGCACTCCTGATTGGATCGCAAGCTGCTTGGCTTGAGGTAGGGACACCAGGGCCGAGTCCGTGTGGAAGTCCATGCCCAGATATGTCAATGACTGGGCCGGAACCAGGGTCGACTTCTGAATGTTGATAAGCCACCCGAACCGTTCCAGGGACTTCATGGTCACCTCCAGGCTTACCCGACAAAGGTCTTCCGATGGCGCCCTGACCAACAGGTCGTCCAAATAGGGAATGACGGCGTGTCCCTGCGCATGCAGGAGAGCCATCATGGAGGCCATCACCTTTGTGAACACCCGTGGTGCTGAGGCTAGCCCGAATGGCAGTGCCACAAATTGGAAGTGCTCTTCCCCCACTGCGAATCTCAACCAGCGCTGATGAGCTGGTGCAATGGGGACGTGAAGGTAAGCGTCCCTGATATCGATGGACGCTAGGAAGTCTCCCTGTGACACAGCCGCGATCACTGAGCGCAGGGATTCCATGCGGAACTTCCGAACCAACACGTGACGGTTGAACAACTTGAGGTCCAAAACCGGGCGAAAAGAGCCGTCCTTCTTTGGGACAATAAAGAGGTTGGAGTAAAAACCCCCGAACCTCTCTTCCGTGGGCACAGGGACCACCACTCCGTCTCTGCGGAGTCCCTCCAACACCAGGTAAAAAGCCTGAGCCTTTTCTGGAGATGGAACCGACCGATGGAATCGGTGTATTGGTTGTGACGTCAGCTCTATCCTGTAACCTCTTGAGACTACGTCTCGAACCCACTGATCTTGAATGTGAAGAAGCCACTTGTCCTGAAAGCGGGACAGGCGGCCCCCCACCTGTGGGGAGGCAGGATGCGATAGCGAGTCATGTCGAGGCGGGCTTGGGGGTGGCAGCCGCTGCCCCCGCCGGCTTCTTCTGACGACTCTTGGAACGCCACTGAGTAGCAGGCTTGCCCCCTCGGTCTGAGCGAGTGGACGCCGTTGATGACTGTGAACCGGAGCGAAAGGACCACTGCTTAGGGTTCCTTTTCACGGTGTACCGTGGCTTAGGCTTATTCTGCGGTATCTTAGACTCAGCAGAATCCTTTATCAATTTGTCCAGTTCGGTGCCAAAAAGCCTGTCACCAGCGAACGGAAGATTTTGTAAAATCTTCTTAGATGTGGCATCTGAGTCCCAGAGACGCAGCCACAATAGCCTGCGGATCGCAATTGCATTGGCCGAGGCCACAGCAGAGCGAGTGGCAGTTTGCAAAGATGCCGTCCTGGCATAGTCCGCATAGGCCCTTGCTCTCTCAGTGAGAGCCAGGACCTCTGGACTGGACCTAGCTAGATCAGTGATACCATCCAAACAGATAGTGATCGCTTGTAGGGTCCAGACTGCGGCAAAATTAGGGGCAAACGAAGACCCCACAGCCTCATAGGAAGACTTGGCGAGTTGCTCGACCTGTCTATCAGTAGCATCCTTCAACGAGGAGCTATCAGAGGCAGAAAACAAGGAGCGCGCAGCAATCCTAGTCATGGAAGCATCCACCTTGGGAGACTGCGACCATTCCTGGAGCGCCTCCTGGGGAAAGGGAAAGCGATTGTCCTTAGTTTTACGGACATAACGCCGCCCAGGATGCAACCTGGGAGCTTTAATCACCCTTCCGAAATTAGTGTGGTCCATGAAGGAGCCACTTGGTCTAGCCTCTGGCCGCAGCCATTGATAGATCTCCTTGGGGTGTACAGTCACCTCCTCAGGAGGAGTGACAAGACGCAATGTCTCATTGATGGAGGACACCAGATCCTCCACCCCATCTGGAGGTTCAGACATAGACCCAAGAGTAGAACCCCCATCATCTTCCTCACCATCAGAGGAACGCTCCTCCTCAGAGAGAGTCTGGAGCTCAGGAGAAGCCTCACGGGCTCGCTTAGGGGGTCTTACAGCAGAAGTAAGAGACACCCGGGGGTAACTAGGAGGAGTAGCTGGGTTCTCCAGTCTCCTATGCAGTGCCTCCAGGGTTTGCGACATGGAGGACATCTGGGACAGCAGAGATTCATTGATCTTATTCTGCGTTTCCCATGGCCCTGGGATCACCTGAACCTCAGGGTATAATCCCGGATTTGCAGACTCAATAGTAGCAGATCGGGCCTCTGGGCGTCCGCAGTTATTGCAGGACCCCTCCACCAGTGTCCCGTTGCATGTAGTACAGACAATGGTGGCCACCGCCGCCTTAGCAGCATGCTTCCCAGCTGAGGACATCTCCACAGTGAGGGGAATATAAGCCAAAGTTCACAAACAAACCGGGAATCCCGGTGGCTTACCGACCGCAGTAAAGCGGTAGGAGGAAGCGGTGTGTGTGTGTGACCTCCGCGAGTTCCGGTCTCCCTTGCAAGTGCAGACACGCGCTGCAGTTCAGATCCCAGCCGGGAAGTGAGGGAGAAGATGGCCGCCGACAGTGAAGATGTGGGCGGAGCGCGGGAAGAACACACAATACGCCCAGCGGTGATGTCACCATAAGGGCTGCCTCCTCCTCCTCCAGACTGCCTCAGCAATGGAGGTGCCGGAGCCCGCAGCGCGGGAAACGAGAGTGAATATCACCACACACACTCTCAGACTGCATGTACACATAAAAACACCCGCAGTCTACAGCCTCAGCCCCTGTGAAACACAGGGCGGTCAGCCAGGGAGACCCCAGCACAGGGTCACCGCCAGAACCGCGGACCCGAGGGTAACCGCGCGGTCTGAGTGTCATGACACCACAGTGACAGACACTACCCCCAGGCACACAGGAGACACACCAGGTGCCTCAGTGCCGGTCCGGTCTGTAAGCACCTTTAGGGAGGCCTCGGACGGGGGTACAGCACCAGTCCGGAGTGTAAGCACCATTTAGGGAGGCCTCGGACTGGGCTGGCTCCGTCCGGTCTGTAAGCACCATTTAGGGAGGCCTCGGACGGAGCGGAGCTGTGCAAGGCTCCAGGCTCCCCCTATCCAGAGCCTCCATGGAGGGATGGAAAGGAAGGAGCACGACAGCGTACCGGGAGAACACTAAAGTGTCCAGGCTAAAAACCCTCCGGTACCTCCACCAGCGTGTTCCACAAGGGTGAGCGGGGAGGCTGTCGAGGGTCCCGAATGGGACCATTTTACCTTGTCTTCATACGCCATCACGTAAGTTGTGAGAATGTAGTGAAGTGCAAGCAAAGCGTGATCCTCCGAGCACACTAAGTTTAAAACTGAGGATGTCTCCTACGGTGGGGGTTTATAAGCGGAGGAGGCGGTGCTACAAACTTGTAGTACCTAGTGTGACCTCCGGAGGGCAGCGCCCTAAACCCCATTGTCTGGGTCTCCCATTATGATGATCAGAAAAACTCCTCCCCCCTTCTATCTCTCCCTCCTCCTCCCAAGCAGCTTGCACAAGCCTGAGATTTTCAGTGACTGACCACCACAGGGGGAGGGAGGGAGCACTAGCTTGGGTGGGTGTGAATATTTAATTAACATTTACATACTATTGACTAATGAGCAAATAAAGTAATGGACTGGACTGGTGCAGTCAGCTGCCCGCAGGATGTGAAGAGGCTTATAGCAAAAAAACAAAACAAAAAAAAAAAAAAAAAAAAAAAAAAAAAAACACAACTGCAAAGGGTACAGTAATGATTTTGACATGTTTTAAAAAGGCTGCCCTGGCACTATTCAAGAGTACCATTATTCATATTGAAAAAGGACCTGACAAAGTCCCTTCAATTTGCTCAAAACTCATGAAAAAAAATGCATAAAAAAACCCATGAAAATTGCCTGAAGGCCACGTTACACACACAGATATATTGGTCACAGATCTCTGGTTGCAGTGAAATCATGGACACATTATTCCATTGTACACACCCACAAAATGGAGCAATGTGTCCATGATTTCACTGCAACCAGAGATCTATGACTAATATCTGAACAGATATCTGTGTGTGTGTGTGTGTGTGTGTGTGTGTGTGTGTGTGTGTAACGTGGCTTTTACAGCTGCGGATATCAATGTGATGGAGAAGACATCTTGACCCTTGCATTGCATCAGACGAAATGTCCATCTACAACACAAATACACTTTCTGGAAGTTGCTGCTGGTCTCAAACAAGCCGGCCACATCAATTCAAATTGTGGATACCGTATATTTTGGAGCTTGTGCACTGTGCTGGTATTGTCATACTTTGAGGAACATGTGCTCGGTTTTTGCACCCTAGGACTTTACCTTACACCCCCTTGTGCAGAGACCTTTAGTTTGGGGGGGGGGGGGGACATGAGCAGAGAAATACTGGCTCACCAGGGCTGTGGACTCAGAGTCAGGGAAATTGAGGAGTCAGAGGCTTGGTTTACCAGCTCCACAGCCCTGTGGCTCACATTCACCAATGTGCCTGCATCAGAAATCTGGTGTATGTTGGGACTTTTGAATTGAAAAAAAAATCAGTTTAGATAATTTTAATATGAGTTTTCACCAAACAGGACTTATGTTCCCCGCTAGACACTCTGGAAAGTGAGCCTGGCTTCAGATTAAAAACGCACCAAAAACGAGGGCACAGTATTGGTGTTCACCAGATGTTAGGTGGCAATAGGTAAAGTAAGCAAACTACGACCAAAAGTACAATGCACATGCCATCTCAGAGGTCCCCAATAACAAACAGAGATAAAAGCTGTGATCATCATTTGGAGCCACAGCACCTCCTGTAATAACACTGGCGCCTCCAGTAGTAGTTACAACGCCCCCTGTAATAACACTGGCGTCCCCAGTAGTAGCCACAGAGCCTCCTGTAATAACAATGGTGCCACATGTAGTAGCCGCAGAACCCCATGTAGTAACACTGTCACCCCCTGTAGTAGCCGCAGAAACCCCTGTAATTACACTGGCA
Source organism: Allobates femoralis (assembly GCA_033576535.1). Lineage (NCBI taxonomy): Eukaryota > Metazoa > Chordata > Amphibia > Anura > Aromobatidae > Allobates > Allobates femoralis. Next base: position 253,099,556 of record JARQOC010000004.1, on the reverse strand, counting down.
CCCTCTGTAGGAGCAGAGCCCCTGTAATAACACTGGCACCTCTTGAAGTAGCCGCAGAACCCCATGTAGTAACACTGGCACCCTCTGTAGTAGCCGCAGAGCCCCCTGTAATAACACTGGCGCCCCCAGTAGTAGCCGCAGAGCCCCTGTAATAACACTGGCGCCCCCTGTAATATAACACTGGCGCCCCCTGTAATATAACACTGGCGCCCCCTGTAATATAACACTGGCGCCCCCTGTAGCCGCAGAGTCCCTGTAATATAACACTGGCGCCCCCTGTAATATAACACTGGCGCCCCCTGTAATATAACACTGGCGCCCCCTGTAGCCGCAGAGCCCCTGTAATATAACACTGGCGCCCCCTGTAATATAACACTGGCGCCCCCTGTAGCCGCAGAGCCCCTGTAATATAACACTGGCGCCCCCTGTAGCCGCAGAACCCCTGTAATATAACACTGGCGCCCCCTGTAGCCGCAGAGCCCCTGTAATATAACACTGGCGCCCCCTGTAGCCGCAGAGCCCCTGTAATATAACACTTGCGCCCCCTGTAGCCGCAGAGCCCCTGTAATATAACACTGGCGCCCCCAGTAGTAGCCGCAGAGCCCCCTGTAATAACACTGGCGCCCCCAGTAGTAGCCGCAGAGCCCCTGTAATAACATTGGCGCCCTCTGTAGCCGCAGAGCCCCCTGTAATAACATTGGCGCCCTCTGTAGCCGCAGAGCCCCAGTAATAACACTGGCGCCCTCTGTAGCCGCAGAGCCCCAGTAATAACACTGGTGCCCTCTGTAGCCGCAGAGCCCCAGTAATAACACTGGCGCCCTCTGTAGCCACCGAGCCCCTGTAATATAACACTGGCGCCCCCTGTAATATAACACTGGCGCCCCCTGTAATATAACACTGGCGCCCCCTGTAGCCGCAGAGCCCCTGTAATATAACACTGGCGCCCCCTGTAGCCGCAGAGCCCCTGTAATATAACACTGGCGCCCCCTGTAGCCGCAGAGCCCCTGTAATAACACTGGCGCCCCCTGTAGCCGCAGAGCCCCTGTAATATCACTGGCGCCCCCTGTAGCCGCAGAGCCCCTGTAATATAACACCGGCGCCTCCTGTAGCCGCAGAGCCCCCTGTAATAACACTGGCGCCCCCTGTAGCCGCAGAGCCCCTGTAATATAACACCGGCGCCTCCTGTAGCCGCAGAGCCCACTGTAATAACACTGGCCCCCTGTAGCCGCAGAGCCCCTGTAATATAACACCGGCGCCTCCTGTAGCCGCAGAGCCCCCTGTAATAACACTGGCGCCCCCTGTAGCCGCAGAGCCCCTGTAATATAACACCGGCGCCTCCTGTAGCCGCAGAGCCCCCTGTAATAACACTGGCGCCCCCTGTAGCCGCAGAGCCCCTGTAATATAACACCGGCGCCTCCTGTAGCCGCAGAGCCCCCTGTAATAACACTGGCGCCCCCTGTAGCCGCAGAGCCCCTGTAATAACACTGGCGCCCCCTGTAGCCGCAGAGCCCCTGTAATAACACTGGCACCCCTGTAGCCGCAGAGCCCCTGTAATAACACTGGCGCCCCCTGTAGCCGCAGAGCTCCTGTAATTACACTGGCGCCCCCTGTCAGTGCCACGACCAGGATTACTAACTCTGCCTCCTATTAGAACATTACTACATGAGAGTTCAAGAACAACAACTGCCAATCAAAACCGCGGACGATCACTTATGACCAATGAGAAGACAGAAGACGTACTGCTACCAGCAGGTGGAGGAGCTCTTCACCTTCCTCTCCATATCTTCAGCGTTATCCACAGTAGCAGGCGGGGGACTTGTTGTCTCTGAGGCTCCAGCAACCGCAGTTGTACAAACCGAAAGTATCACCGGTATCAGGAATCGGGAAACGCTGACTCTCGTACAGTGAAGCGGATTGGATGAGGATCTCAGACACGTGATACTTAACATGCTAAGAGTGAAGCTGATTGGATGAGGATCATGGACACGTGATATTAACTCTACTAATAGTGAAGCTGATTGGATGAGGATCACGGACACACCTTCTCACTGGGAGACTTTGAGCCAAACATGATTTAACCCGAGGATTGCTTTGTTACGTCATTGTTGCTGGTTTACTGCTTCTACCCTGGGTAATTCGTATATGACCTGTAGCTTCTAGCAGTGAACACGTGGTTGTGTAGATGCGAGTTGCTCCTGTGAGGACCTCCAGTTCTTCCATCAACTGCTCTCTACAGTTTATGGCTGGCCTTAGTTATGTGCAGTTCCTTAGGGCTCCGGCAGGCGGCAGTGGGGTGACACAAAGGCAATAGCTAGAGGAGTGTGTCACTGAGATGAGCGGAGCTAAGCGCAGATGGGGCGTGGTTGTGTAGCAGAGTCTCAAACTTACTTAAAGGGTACAGTCACACGAGGTGACATCACCGGAGATATCAGCGGTGATGCACGGGAGCGCGCTTATTTTTGGCACCCCGCCAGTGTCGCCGTCGCGTGTTTACACACAGCGATATCTCCAGCGACGCATCGGTGATGTTACAGGCGCCATCGCTGCTGGGGTGTCCACAAACCCCAGCAGCAATCCTGTAACATCGTCGATTGCCATGTTACATAGGTGCTTTCCTGGTTTCAGAGCAGTGCTGCGAAACCAGGCAACCACTCTCAGTCGATTTTTCGGCACCAAATCCCCTCTTTACACGGGGCGACTCGGCAGCGATGACGCTGCTGATAGGCCACGCCCCTGCATCGCCTACAACATCGCCACCGATGTCGCCTCGTGTGACAGTACCCAAAGGTAACCTGTCATGTTTTTAAACCTCCCCAATGGTTATTTAGCTTATGCATAGTGCATTACTAGCATGGTTCTCTAAAGGTACCGTCACACGGGGAGATATCGCCGGCGATGTTGCCGGCAACCGAGGGGCGTGGCCAGGTTGCGGCGACATCGCCGGCGAGTTGCCTCGTGTGACAGGGCGATAATCAGGCGATGAATTGCCTGAGTCACATCGCCAGGTTTCCCAACAATGTTGGGAAACCTGGCGATGTTGCTCAGGCGATCCTGCCTGATCGCCCTGTGTAACGCGGCAACCTGCAATGTTACGGGCGATTCCGCCTATCTACATTGCGGGTTATCGCTCGCTGGGTTGCTGGGCAACTCAGCGAGCGATAGCCGCGGCAACTAGCCGGTGACATTGCTGGTAAGTTGCTCAGTGTGACATCTCACCGGCGATGTTGTCAGGGATGCGCGCTCCCGCGATCCCCGGCAACATGTCCCTGTGTGACGGTACCTTAAAAGACCTTTGTTACACCCCATCACCCCCTGCCTCTACCTATAGAATCACAAAGTCCCGTTTACCATCCACTTCTGTCCGGATGTCGCATCACGCATCGGCTGCCATATTTGCACACCCAAGTGATGGGCGTGCAAATATGGAACCCACTGCCAGTACTGGCCCATTGCGCACTACTGCCAGCAGTGCCGCCACCATCTGAACCTGACACCAGGAGCACACCCACAGACCGCTGAAAAAATGCCGAATGATAACTCAAACATGGCAGTGTCCTCAGTAACTGCGCCTGTGTGCACCGGATACATGCAGGGCCAATTTTTCACACGCCTGCCATATTTGTATACCTGTGTATGCAAAGAGAATACACAGGGTGGCCACTTCTCTTTCTACTCTGGTTAGAGCCTGTTTGTGCCGTTGTAGGAAGTCTTCAGTTTCTTGACAATTTCTTGCATGGAATAGCCTTTATTTCTAAGGCCCCCTTCACACTGCATGATTTCACTGATCAGTGTCCATCAGTGTTTGTGAGCCAAAACCAGGAGTGCCTCCAAAACACAGAACAGGTGTCAATCTTTCAATTCTAGTTTTTCTCTGCAAGTTCCTCTCCTGGTTTTGGCTCACAAACATTGATGGACACTGATCAGTGAAATCATGCAGTGTAAAGGGGGCCTAAGTACAAGAATAGACTGTTGAGTATCACATGAAAGTTCTTTTTCTGGACATTTTGAGAGTTTCATAGAACAAACAAATGTAATGCTCCAGATTCTCAACTAGCTCAAAGGAAGGTCAATTTTATAGCTTCACTAATCAGCTAAACCGTTTTCAGCTCTGCTAACATACTTGTACAAGGGTTTTTAGGGTTTTCTAAACATCCATCAGCCTTCTTACACAGTTAGCAAACACAATGTACCATTAAAACACTGGAGTGGTGGTTGTTGGAAATGGGCCTCTATACACCTATGTAGATATTGCATTAACAAGAGACGTTTGCAGCTATAATAGTCATATACCACATTAACAATGTATAGAGTGTACTTCTGATTCATTTACTGTTAGAAAAGCAATTTTTTTTCAATGAAGCTATCAAAAATAAGGAAACTTCTAAATGACCCCAAACTTTTGAACGGTAGTCTACACTGCTGCCATCTTTGGGACCACAGAGGGAAGAGGCAAAGCACAGGGGAGTTGAGCGCACAGGGTTGCAGAGAGAACACACAGGGGCGAGGGACGCTGAAAGGAGAGAGCACAGAGGGAGAAAACAGCACAGAGGGGGAGAGCACAGATGGGGAGACAGGTCAATGCAGAGAGCAAGGGAGGGTAGAGGACAGCGCATGGGGTGTAATGGATGCCCTCCACACCTTTCGGGTGGGCTGTCATCTTAATTGTCTTCCGCCAAATTGGATGCTTTGTCCAACTGTGTGCACGCCACCGAAAGAACCAAGACAATGATGGAGTGCTGGTGTGTCACGGTCCGCGCTGCTGTGGCATGAATAAACTCACCAAAGAGACAGCAGTTATTCCATCCTTTTATTTCTCCTCTCTCCATCCAAATAAAAGGATGGAATAACTGCTGTCTCTTTGGTGAGTTTATTCATGCCACAGCAGCGCGGACCGTGACACACCAGCACTCCATCATTGTCTTGGATTTAAACCACTATCCAGTGGTCGGTGGAGGTCCTGCAGCAGCTGGAACACTGATTCCAAAACGCCTTCAAACCAGTTGTGGGGATCACAACTGGACCAGGTGAGCAGCTTCACAGCACCACCACCTTACACAAGTGTCATCAGTGATAAGGCACTATTGCGCCTCTTGTCCCCCTCCCTTATTTTCTTTTACCGAAAGAACCAGGCTGACACCCATGTCAATGTAGAGCTTAATGACAAAGACCTTTATTTTAGGAGCGGTTAGCAGTTTTATTACTCATCATTAAAGGGGCATTCCTTAGGGGTGTTTCTAGGTAATTGCATCATATTATGCTGAATATACATTTTATTCTGAAAAAACATTCAATTATATTCTGTGTCTTAGTTAGTTTAAACTAGCTTTGAATTGTACATCCAGTCTGAAGACATTCTGATAAGAACTTCTATACGGCTACCTCTAAGTCAAAACATTATATAAAATCTGAGCCAGAGAAAACCCTAAGGTGGGAAGGAAGAAGGAAAGAGGGCTATAGGGAAAAGAGCAAGGCCTTTTTCCTACAAACAGGCCTCTAGCCTGTACTAAGAGATTTCTGAATGACTATAAACTAATATAAATTATTAACTATTTATTGCCATAACATTCCCCCCTTTGGAGACATTCAAAATCTTACCCAAAATCTTTGCCCTAGGTGATAGAGGGGGAAAGGTAGAGGAGGGGAAAGGAGTCTTCACCAACATTGAGACAACCGTTACGTCTAACTGTAATGACAATCGTAACGCCTTTGTAGTTGGTCTTGCCGCACCCTAAACTGTCCCCACTATCTAAGATGGGTCTCAAGTTCTCGTATTTCTCCAAGCGGTCTTGCAGTAATGGCAATGGGTTCGCTTTCAGGCATATATTTCTCCTTCATCATCAGGGCCTCTGAGATCTGCATACATTGTGGTCACTGTCTCCTTCATGACGCGAGACATCATCTTCTTGATGCTAGGTATTACACAGCATGAAATTAGCGCCACCCTATGCACATGGGTTCCTCTTCTTTGTCTCACCTCTCTATTTAATACTACTGAAATATATAGTAAAAGTTTTTCACACAAAAATATGGAGATTATATTTACTAAAATAGATTCTAAATATAATAAAATGAATGCTGCTCCCACAGTTCCCTTCTCCCGTGGCAATGAGTGAATGCTCCAACCAAGGTGCATGCACACAGACCTACCCAGGTACATTCTCCTCCCCTAGTAGAAGGAGCCGGTCTTCCTATACCACTTCACTGGATTCCCCACAAAGGTCTGCCCATTACACCATCGGATGGACATGAACACTCACAAACAAGGAAACTATACGAATGCCGCAATCAAATACCGGTCATAATTATCACTCAACTGTTAGTCATTATATTTGACATTCTCCATAAGTCGGTCCTCACTACGGTCTAATTCAGAAGATATCAGAGTAAAGGTGTGTATTATATTACCCTTGTATAATCATAACTGGATATATAAACTAGTAGTGGAACTAACTGTGATGTAGTCTCATTGTTAACAGGCCTTTTGGGTGGTGTAAGATGGCCGCCACAGGAAGTTATGATGGGGAAAACTTCCTCTGAGTCTTACATTCCTAAGATGGGGGGAGGGACACTCTGGGCAGAGGTTTCTGTCCGAATCTTAAAACAAGTCCATCCCCCACCTGGAGCCAGCGCCATAACAAAAAACAACTTTAGAAAACAATGGGATTAGAATCTGAAGATTTAACACACATATACTAAGTATTATTATCTGTTCTCTATGCCTCTTCTAAAAACTATTGTTCATCGTACTAACACCATTTATTTAAATAAGAAAGAGTCTACCTCCGTAAAATTCAGACAGAAATATAAAAAAATTATCCCGAATAGTTATCATAGTGTCTAAAGAATATTAACACAACACAAATAAGAAGACAGTGTGTCAGTATGACTCAATAAAATAGAATGAAATGTATGAAAGTCAGTAAAAACCTAATTCTGTAGGACCTCAAGCAGGAATGTACAAAAACTGTCCAAAATAACTATTATTGTGTCCAACAATAGGCAATATTACTAGCTTCCAACTAAATACACAGTAAACAATTATGATTCTTAATATTCACAGCCAAAAATGCAAAAAAATTCCTGCCTTCCACTCGGGATGCATTTTTAACATACTTTCTCCCTTCTCTTTCACAAACCATATTAATGGCCGTTTTTTGCTGCCGGAGGGAGACTGTGCTTTTCCTTGAAAAGACGCAACATCTTTAATCACTATTTCCCGGTGTCTCTTATGCCACGGTACACCAGTCTTCCCTCCTTCTTGGAGAGGACGCCTGTCCTTACCTATACTGACAGCCTGCATTCCCGTATTAAAGCTAATGCGTCCTAACAATCATAAAACAACACAGTCTTCCCTCCCCTTCTTGCTACATACTTCTTCCCTTTCTTTAAATACTTCTTCACTTTCCTCTCTGTCACAAGGTCTCTTGGGGGTAACTTGCTGGGGCTTTGACTGATTAACACCCGTATTATAGCTTAAACCCAAGTCTTTATGTTTCTATCTTGGCTATAACTGTCCACCCCTCAAGGTTACCACTGTCAGCAGGGTTGTATAAAGGGGAGTCAACTGGGATACCTTCAGTGAGCCGGGCATTAAAGTTTATTCTGAACACTCTAAACCTTGGGAGGGGGATGTTAGACGGAGGCCATGGGTACCAAGGCCTCTGTCAGCCATTTTGTCTCTTGAAAATATATCTATTGAAACTTTCTCTGTTAGTAGAAATCTAAATGTCATGTCTTCTAGCTATAAGCAATGACCTAAACCTGTATAAGAAAACAGATGGAGTTAATTAGATTTGGTCTGATCATTTAGCAAAATTTATAATCAGGTCATAAGCCAGTTCTGTATTTTTCTTGATATTTCACGGTGTGGTGTATCCCTCTAGGCTAATATGACGTTTCTCATGATCAAGAACAGAGCTGATTAATGTCAATAAGTTGTGATTTGTGCTTGGTCCAAAAAAGGCTATTATAAGATAATTTGTGTAGATAAAATGAAGTATAGTATGTAGTTAGTAATGAAATTAATGTGCTTTTTCATGTCAATATATGTTGTATAATAATGTGAAGGGATCACTCATGACAGGTGAGGTAATCCTTTGTGTCCATAGAGGGTCATTGGTTACAGTTATTCTCTATGGAGAAAATTGGTATAAAAACGCCCTGCTTTAAAAAGGCGGGGCGACACTATTCCATCTTGTGTGCCATGAGACGGGGCGACACTATTCCATCCTGTGTGCCATGTGCCTGTCATTCAGATTCCTATGCCAAGTCATTATTGCTTTTGCTGTACATCTCTGTGTATTTTGTTCCTGCCCGAATAAAACCCACTTTTGGTTCTGAAGACGCAGTCTATGGAGTTTATCGAACGAAGAAACTGAGTAGATTATTTCTAACAGATGGCGAGCTACAGCCCGGTGGAAAGGGGGGAGATGAGATGATCCCACATCCTTTCTGAAGAACCTAGAAGATTCCTGCAAGTAAAGCTGTGAACCAAAGTGGTGAGAGGGTGAGGAATGGACTTTTCTTTCTCTTTTTTTGCCTTTATTGATGAAAAGCGTGGCGCCACGTGAAATCGCATTAAGGAAATCAGCCGCTGAGAATCTCTTGTTTGCGCTCCTATCTACCCTGAGTAACCAAGACTGAGCCTCTACGTGAGTTATACAAGGACGTGATTAAAGCCGAGGGTACGGAGAAGGAGACGTGTGGCAACGTAACGAGTGAGGCTGATCATACGGCTGGACCTCTTTTGGTTGACCAAAGCCGGCACGTGTCTTCCATTACAGAGGTGTGAGTATCTAACTTTTGCCTGTAAAATGCATTAAGTTGATACTAAAAGCAGTTTAAAAAAATTCGTCCTTGTGTTTCCACCGCTATGGAGTGGCTAAGGAAACAGACTGACAGGCACGCTGAAACCCCATAGCTAGAAGAAATTATTAGCAGAAAGGGCAGCCGAATAGCGGCTTTGTGTAAGTTAGTTATAGCTCAGATCAGGCTAGTGATAGACAGCTTCAAAGACAGTACGTTAATGTAGTTACACAGGGAGGGGCAGTGGAGCAGTGTATGGAGAGAACACAGCAGCTACTGATACAATGATGGGAGTAGTGTCACAAAGGGAGGGGTATGAGATACAGCGGCTGGAGGCAGACAGAAAGGAGGAAGCAAAAATCCATCCATAGATTGTAGCATCCTTTAGAATAAGGAAAGGAAATTATCTTAGAATTAGAAGAAGGGCTGCCTGGTGTGTAACGTTTGATAAGTATTTTTTGATAGAATAGATCAGAAAGATGATTATGATCTGATGGAATAGATTGTAGAGAATACTTGGAAAGGTTTTGCAAGTTAGGGATTTTACATAATGCTAAATTTGTGGAGGACAAAATTAGGGCATTGGTAACCATTGTTAGGGAAAATGCCATCCTAGACTAAGGGCGATGATACAGATGTTTTTGCATATCGCCCTGCCTGAATGGCATCTGCTGTGGACAGGAGACCGGGACTTCCTGGGGTTATGATCAACTGCCGAAAGCGGGCTGGTCCCAGTCGGCAGAAACCCCTCGGAACTCCATGGGTCCTCTTGTATGTTATCCTTGTGGGCAATCAGGGTATCTTAGACGTCAGTGTTCCCATTTAGCTCCCAGGGATGATCCACAGGTGCACCTCTACAATGTCCCGAGATCCGTATGAGGGAGCCAGTGCTCCAAATCCTGCTATTAAGAACCCTGGACAGCCAGTGGTTAACAGCCCCAAACCGTGCCAGCAGTACAATGGTCCTCAGATAGTTAACCCTGTTTTTCGGGAGCCTTTTGCCCCGTCACCCAATCATGCGACCCTTGTCTATCCCAGCGGATGGATCCATGCTGTGAGGAGAGCTCACCCTCCTCCGGGAGGAATTCCTCCCACCCTCATGCTCCACTGATACAGGAGCTGGGGGGGACGAGGAAATGGCTCTTTCAAGCGATCTGTCCGGCTCGGAGGTGACAGCAATGGGCTGTAGAATTGCCTCTGGTGAGGTTGGTGAATTTTCTTTTGGACTTCCTACTGCCGGTACTGATTGATGCATTGAACCCCCCTGTTCCCCTGTACCTCTTGGCACAATAATCCCTAGGCCAAGATGGACAACCTTATGTCAGAGGGACAATAGAGGGTCAAAAATTGGGAAGATTTTTTAATTGATAACAGGAGCCTCTGTTTCAGTAACAGAACACAAATTGCAGCTCCCCCGGGCTGCCAGACACCACAACTTTAGTGGGATTTGAGGGCTCCTGTATACAGGCGAGCATTCGGTGTGAACTTTGGATCAGTCCGCAATTAAAGTTTTTTATTAATGGGTCAAATGTGTTGTCAGCCATGGGTATCATTGTTAATTTGGGTATCATTGTTGATTTGTGTAATAAGGTCTTATGGCGTGACAAAGGAACTACTGTCTGTTCAGTTATTATGGATGCTGCAGAGTTGAAAAGTCACAGTCATAAATTAACCGTTGCTAGTTTGTGCTCAGTTGATAATAATGATGATGACATGCCTGAGATAAATTTTGCAGACACGGCTTTGAAACATGAATTGGTGCAATTTTTTCCTCATTTATGGGTTTCAAAATGTACAGATTGCGGACTGATGCAAATTTTAATTAAGATTGACAGCGACCGTCTACCACCCTTTCAGCGCCAATACCGTATTCCTGAGGAAGCAATTCCTTACATAAGGATTGCTGTCAGTGAATTGGAATAACAGGGCGTGATTGTACGAGGCAACCCCCCGTGCAATAGCCCAATCCTGCCTGTAAAACAAAAGAGGATGGTAGCTATCGCATGGTCATAGATTTAAGACTTGTAAACAAATACACCCCTCAGCAACACATTCGGTCCCTGAAGTGATGTCACTGCTGAGGAGTGAATGTCAGTTTTTTTTTTTTCTCTTGTTTGAATATTGCAAATGGCTTTTTCTGTGTACCTATTACACCTGAGTCGGCTCTCCGTTTTGTATTTACCTTAGAAAATGTCCAGTACCTGTTCTAGTCCAATTTATTTCCTTCAGGTGTTGGCACAGGTATTGGAACCCCTGGGGTACGGAGACAAAGTCCTGCAATATGTCAATGATTTCTTGATTTAAAATTTATGGACTCAAATTGTTGATGAAACTGACAATATGTGTGATGCATTGTGCAACTCAATATTAAATGTGAGTCGGACAGAGTACAGCTGAATGCAACCAGAGGTTAAATGTTTGAATGTGTCAGTTTCAAAAGAGGGGACATGCATTCAAGCTGTACCTGTGCCAAATCAATATCACAGAACTCAGAACGTTTCTGGGTCTTGTGAATTTTTCCAGAGAATTTATTGAGGATGCTTGCCTTGCTAATCATGATCTCCTAAAAGGTATTGAAAAATGAGTTTACCACGATCACAATAGAGGGAGACGCCCTGCAGGCTTTAGAAAATTTAAAACATGCACTTTAATTGGCTTTTCACCTTGATTCTGCAGACCCCCCATGTAACCTTAAAAAACACTGTTTAAAGGCAAAGCTTGGGGTGTGAATTTTCAGAGAATGGCCCAATGGATTGTTGACTTTTAGACTAGGGATTTGCAGGTAGAAGTGGGAGATAAATATCACTTAGCACAATTGCTGCAATATGCAGGTCAGTCTCATGATTGCCTAATTGAACAGACTCATGTCGCCCCCACCCCCTTCCGTGCAGACTTTCAAACCAATGTCCCCTGTGTATACATAGATGGGGCCCGGTATTGGCATGATGGCAAATACGTCACAGGTTATGCTTTGTGGTTCCCTGACAACAAGAATTTATTGCAATATAAGCTTCCTGGACATTTTTCCGCCCAGCGGGCTGAATTAGAGGCAGCTTTGCAAGTCATTCTTTTGTGTACTGACCCCATGAATATTTTCAGTGACAGTGCTTACGTTGTCTCCTCTCTGACATTGTATTTCAATGTATAGGCACAGAGGAAGATGGTAAACTCCCAGAACAAGCCGCTTCAGCATGCAGATATTCTCAAGCAAATTGTGCAGAGAGGCAAAGAATTTCCAAATTTATGGTCCTTCTGTAAAATCAAAGGACATCAAAAGCTCACATCAGACCCCCACATCGTTGGCAATGCATATGTAGATTCTGCAGCCAAAGAAGCCGCCCTGATGGGCGTTGACAGATATCCACAGGCTACTATCTCTGCTGTCACGTGAAGACTCCGGGAGGAGCCCCACCCTTATGCATCTCAGTTCCACGACCTCTTAAAGGCACAGAGAGAACAAGGTGATGCATCTTTATTTAACTCCCTTGAATCAATACCCATTGATAAAGGACAATATCTGTATTACAAAAGGGTTGATGACAAATTGTTACCATATATCCCAACTATAATGATTAAGTCTCTGATTAAATTTAATCATTCAGTCTTTGCTCATCCCGGAGTGGAAGTGCTCTTACAGCTAGTACAAAGGAAAAATGTGCCATCCCCAGAGTGGCTGATGGTCCATGGTAGTCGATTCAAATTGACTTCATTGGTCCATTCCCTCCAGTAAAGGGAGGATTCAGGTATGCCTTGGTCATTGTTGATGTTTTCTCAAAATGGGTTGAGGCCCTACGGCCTCCTCTTGTGGAAAGATGTGTTTTCACACTGGGGCTTCCCAAAATTAATTGAAAGTAACAATGGACCTCACTTAGTGAGACAAATCATGGCCCACTTGCCTGGCAATAAGAGCTGTGGCCTCAGAGTCAACAGGAATTTATATGAGTCCAAATTTGTTGTGGGAGCTTAGCTCATGGTTAAGAATTTTGGAAAAAAAAAAAAAAAAAAAAAAAGGACTGTGGGATTCCAATTACAAAGGCCCATTTGTTATCACACAGGTGATAGGCCCAACTGTTTTGGGAGTGCTAAGGATTAGCAAGCCAAGAGACAAAGGTGTTAAAATTGTTACTGCCAGTTGAGAATTCTAGTGATGCTGGTGAGAACTGATACTGCGCTTTTATTTTATTTTGCAGGTCCCCTATTGGATCGGGATCCATGAATCCGCCTGTTTCCCTGGAGATGACATCTCACACCATCCAGTGGGACCCGGACAGTGTGATCGAGGGGGAAGACAGTGGAAGCTCCGAAGGAACAGAACAAGATCGAGAGCCACGGATCAAAAGACTCAGAGACTGTTATGGGACTTGGGACTCAAACACTTTATGTTTTTTCACTTCTGTGATGATTTTTTTGTTTTGTTGTGTTCTTTGCTTCTTTTTAGGACTATTTGCCCACACCTGAACTGTCAATAAGACCTTAGGAGCCATGGAACAAAGACAATTTTTGAATTTTTCTTTTTTTGAAAGATTGTAACGGGACTCATTAATACTTAAGAACTCTTACGTTGGTGATATTTACTGTAGATTTTTTGCTACTTTGTTTGTTTTTTTCCTATATGTGTTTAATAGGTAGTAACCTAAAAGTCTAAAAGTTTTTCAAAAAAGAATCTGGCTCATGTTGAGGAACTAAATAACTTTCAGGCCCGTGTAATAACACATAGTACCACTTTTATCAGACCATACCGGAGACTTGGTGCGGGTAGGGTACCTACTGCCAGACCACGCTCACTTATAGGTTGTACACCTATTGTTAGGGCCCTTCTTACAAGGGTACCTTCAGTCCCTTCCAACACTCCTACTGACCAGGGAGTGTACGAAATTATGCCTTCCCTCAATACCATATATGAGAATTACGACTAGACTCATATGCCAATTTGTACTTAAGGGTAAATTATCAAATTACCATAAGTACAACAGAGGGATTTGTTAGACGGAGGCCATGGGTACCAAGGCCTCTGTCAGCCATTTTGTCTCTTGAAAATATATCTATTGAAACTTTCTCTGTTAGTAGAAATCTAAATGTCATGTCTTCTAGCTATAAGCAATGACCTAAACCTGTATAAGAAAACAGATGGAGTTAATTAGATTTGGTCTGATCATTTAGCAAAATTTATAATCAGGTCATAAGCCAGTTCTGTATTTTTCTTGATATTTCACGGTGTGGTGTATCCCTCTAGGCTAATATGACGTTTCTCATGATCAAGAACAGAGCTGATTAATGTCAATAAGTTGTGATTTGTGCTTGGTCCAAAAAAGGCTATTATAAGATAATTTGTGTAGATAAAATGAAGTATAGTATGTAGTTAGTAATGAAATTAATGTGCTTTTTCATGTCAATATATGTTGTATAATAATGTGAAGGGATCACTCATGACAGGTGAGGTAATCCTTTGTGTCCATAGAGGGTCATTGGTTACAGTTATTCTCTATGGAGAAAATTGGTATAAAAACGCCCTGCTTTAGACAGGCGGGGCGACACTATTCCATCTTGTGTGCCATGAGACGGGGCGACACTATTCCATCCTGTGTGCCATGTGCCTGTCATTTAGATTCCTGTGCCCGATTACTGCTTTTGCTGTAGAACTCTGTATTTTGTTCCTGCCCGAATAAAACCCACTTTTGGTTCTGAAGACGCAGTCTATGGAGTTTATCGAACGAAGAAACTGAGTTGATTATTTCTAACAGGGGAAGAGAGGTGAAATTGGTCTGTAACCAAGTCAGTAGAAATAGCAAGCTTCACACCTTGCTTACACTGTGTGCACATTATGGAAACCAGTCAGTGGTGTTAGGAAGGCAGTTAGTCTGAGGACTGGAGCTGGTTGCGTCACTGGAGTCAGTCAGCCAGTCTGAGGACTGGAACTGGAATTGTTGTCACCAAACAGATAAAACATCAAACTGTGTCGGCCCCCTCTACACCTCAGTGGGGCAACAACTGGGTCATATAACTTTCTTGCATATACGTCTTGCAACAAGACTCCTTGCGGATTGACTATCGTTAGCTGGGCATGTATATTCTGTCTGAACACCTTGAGTACTGGAGAAGTGCCAGGGATTGCTATATAACCAGTTTTTTCCCGTGCATATGGCACATCAGTAACACAATTTATTATCCAGCCAGCGGGCGTAATTGCTAGCTCTATACCTTGTCTACACAAGTAGCACGTCATCTGGAGGGAACGAAACAATCTCATCACTACCATAATTTGCGTAAATTACGTTCACGCCCACCACCGCAGCCAAGACTACTCTCCGTCCTTAGCTTGCTCGCGCGGGGTGGGAAAACCATCAGCCGTATCAGAGGCTGGAACACCAGTAGTGGAATAACCCATCGGCCCCCCTTACAGGGGCTGGAAAACCATCAACCCTATTAGGGGTTGACAAAGCATCAGCTTTATCCCCTGGGAATAGAGCTGGACAACCGGGGAAACAGAATCTCCCCACTCAGCCCCGTCTCTCCGTTCCTTTCTCTCTTTCTATATACTGAAACTGTAGCAATGATAGCACTGACATAAAACACAAATTAACTCAGGATCAGGTTGCAAGAACACAAATAAGGCAGACAATTAAGGAATTCTCAGGACCGGGTTGCAAGGGCTAGGACTTCTCAGATCCAGTTATCTATGTCCAAGTCTGACAGCCAGCTACCTCCAGCCCTGCACGGAAATACAGGAGGGTCTTAGGTAAGATAAATCATTTTCTTACCTCTTTGTAGCCTGCAGGTCTACCCTCGTGTATGGTTCGTCCTGGGAATGAAGGTTCAGTTGTGGCTGTCATCCCCTGGATGTCTTGTCCTAGCCCCACGTTGGGCGCCAACTGTAATGGATGCCCTCCACACCTTTCGGGTGGGCTGTCATCTTAATTGTCTGCCGCCAAATTGGATGCTTTGTCCAACTGTGTGCACGCCACCGAAAGAACCACGCTGACACCCATGTCAATGTAGAGCTTAATGACAAAGACCTTTATTTTAGGAGCGGTTAGCAGTGTTATTACTTATCATTAAAGGAGCATTCCTTAGGGGTGTTTCTAGGTAATTGCATCATATTATGCTGAATATACATTTTATTCTGAAAAAACATTCAATTATATTCTGTGTCTTAGTTAGTTTAAACTAGCCTTGAATTGTACATCCAGTCCGAAGACATTCTGATAAGAACTTCTATACGGCTACCTCTAAGTCAAAACATTATATAAAATCTGAGCCAGAGAAAACCCGAAGGTGGGAGGGAAGAAGGAGAGAGGGCTATAGGGAAAAGAGCAAGGTCTTTTTCCTACAAACAGGCCTCTAGCCTGTACTAAGAGATTTCTGAATGACTATAAACTAATATAAATTATTAACTATTTATTGCCATAACAGGGGAGACAGGCTAAAGGAGAGAGCACAGAGGGGAGAAAACAGTACAGAGAGGAGAATACACAGGGGAAGACAGCTAAAAATAGAGGGCACAAGGGGGAGAACGCATGGGGGGAAACAGGTCAAAGGAGAGAGCATAGAGGGGAGAGACAGCTGCCACACCCAGTGCCACATAACCCGCCCTCCTGATGCGATAGCATCAGGCGCACATCCAGTTGTATTATATTCCTATAGGCCCCGTTACACGGTACAATATCGTGAACGATATCGCTGAAACGTCGTGGGTTTGGAGTCGTTCAAACGATGTTAGTACGTCGTTGCATGTGACACTAAGATAGGACTACGATAAATTGTTGGATCGTTGATCGCAGATTTGAGAACATGTTCTCAAATCAGACGATCCTCGATCAGCCAACCTGCTGCATCGTTGTGTGCGACAGCGCAATAACTATGTCGTTCACGACTTCGCCTATTCACAACAGTGAACAGGTATCGTTTGCTGGGTTGTTCAAACGATAGCTGCTTGCCACATCGTTGGTGCGTCTTTCACGATATCTAGACGTGTGACATCTCATCAACAGTCTCAAAAAGATGTCCTAATGTCTGTGCTCCCGTGAGATCGTTGGTGAGATCTTAACGACATTGAAGCATGCAACGGTACCTTATCACTAAGTGCAGAAATACACAGGCTGTGCATTGTGTGCAAAGACCTGTGCTGATGTCACAACCATGTTATCTTAATGGGTGGAACTCAGCATGATTGAATTTTTCATTTAAATGGAACCAACCAGCAGGATTTAGGGCTATAAAGTGAAGCCAGTAACTTACAGCCTCTGGGATGCGGAGTACAACCATACCCTTACTTCAATGAATGCATGTATGGCGGCCGTCACACGCAACGATTTCTTGCCCGATATCGTTTAAGCGATCTCCTTTTTGATCGCTTAAGCGATATCGGGCAAGAAATCGTTGCATGTAATCAAGCGATTTACGATGTGAAATCGCTTGATCGTGACATCGCTGATCTGAGCTCCGGAGCTCAGATCTAGCGATGAGCGATTTGACGATCTGTCTCATCGTGGTGTATAACACCACGATGAGCGATTTCCCAGTGCAGAGCCTATGCTGGGAGATGGTAACTATGGTACACGTCGGGTAACTAAGCGACGCGCGGCGCCTAGTTACCCGATGTGTACCATAGTTACCAGCGAGATCGCGGATCCACATCGCTGGTGAGTCTGTCTGTGTGACATCTCACCAGCGATGTGAGCGATATTGTAAGCGATTGCGCGTGCACGTGATCGCTTACAATATCGCTATAGATATCTGTGCGTGTGACGGCCGCCTAAGATTGCAGAGAAAAGTGTCATAAAAGTCCTGGAAAACAAGGCATCAGATGACTGATGTGTTCAGCATTGCATCACTTTTTGGAGTTGTTTTTTTTCTTCTCTGTAGACATGCCTTTCAGCCGTCAGCCAAACCCTCCCACTCCCTTCTCTACGTTCAGTGGCTGTAGTATAGTGACAGTGCGCAGGAGCCAGAAACTGAAAGAGATAAGGGGAGAGGTGTTACCCTTACAACCTAAAGAAATGCCCACAGAGAAGAAAAAAAAACCAACCCCAAATAGTGACAAAGTGCTGCACACATCCATCATCTGCTGCCCTGTTTTCCAGGAGTTTTGTGACACTTTTCTCTGCAATCAAACATGGAATCATTGAAGGGTACGGACACACTGGCGTGAAACTTGGACGACTACAATGCAGTCGGACCAATAGTATTTAATATCCGCGAGCACATAGGCGAGTGTCGGGTGTTTTTTTCTCGTCCGCTTCACAACCAGAAAGCAGTCGCAACAGTATGTAATTCACGCCTGAGACTCGCCAATGCAAGTCTATGGGTGTGACAAAAATTACGGACTGCAGCCAGACCGCACACAGACCATCCGAGTCGGATGCGATTTTTTTCACTGATACATTATCATTCTGTAGCTCAGACAACTGTCAAAATGTTCCTATAAATTATTCTACAGTAATAGCTGCTGAGAAAAAAAACGGATTGCACTCGGATGTGATCTGAGAAAAATGTCAGACAGTCACATCACAGTTGGATGCAAAACGGACCAAAACTCGGACAACACTCAGATATGTCAATCGGAAGGTTTTTCCACACACCAGTGTGTTTCCAGCCTAAAGGTATGATTGCACTCAGCATCTCAGTGCCTGTAAAACACTGGCTTCACATAGTAGCCCTAAATCCTGCTGGTTGGTTCCCATTAAGCCAACATCTAAAGGCCCCGTTACACACTACGATATCGTTGCAACGTCACCGGTTTTGTGATGTTGCATCGATGTCGTAACAACGTCGTTGCATGTGAAACGTTGCTACGACCAACAATAAGTCGATCGTTGATCGTTGATTTATGGCCAGGACCATAACTTTATCGTCGATCGTCTGTTGAGCCTGCTGCATTGGCGTGTGTGACACTATGACAACAATCTCATTAGCGACTTCGGTGATTCAGAACCCAACCATGTAGGTGTGCTTTGGTGTTGTCTTTTCCGCGCCCCCTCTGCACCGAATGGTGGTCACTAGTGCGTTCAGGTTAGCTGGCGTTGCTTCAAAAAAAGGCAACATATTGGCGGATCCGTGCTTGGATCACTAGAGCCATTGAAATCGCTATCCATTTCTATAGGCGCTTAGCTACCCGCCTGCGCACGAAAAAAGAACCTTGATATGCCGAAATATTATTGGAATCACATATATACTGGTATGTGTTTTTGAAACTATTATTTTGTGTGTTATAAATGTAGGAGACTAAACTACATATACATAATATATATATAACATTTGAAAATTTTTGGTAATGTAATTAATAAAGAGAATTTTGTTTACGTACCGTAAATTCTTTTTTCTTTAATCATCAATGGGAGACCCAGACAATGGGGTTAAGGGCACTGCCCTCCGGAGGCCACACTAGGTACTACAAGTTTGTAGACACCGCCCCTCCGCTTATAAACCCCCACCGCAGGGAATATCCTCAGTTTGGTCCATAAGCTGCGAGGAGACAAAATAACCACACCCGAAACCGCGGATAAAAAACCGTGAACAAAACGGTCCAACAACCCGGAATAATCTGTTCCAACTGGGAACAAGTCAAATGTGACAACATCCAACGGAACAACTGGGTGGGGTGCTGGGTCTCCCATTGATGATTAAAGAAAAAAGAATTTACGGTACGTAAACAAAATTCTCTTTTTTCTGGTCATCATAATGGGAGACCCAGACAATGGGGATGTCCTAAAGCAATACCCCAGGGCGGGAAGAGTTCCTCAAAAGACGGATAACACATGGTCCCCCTCAAAGGTGGGCAACCGCCGCCTGGAGGACCCGCCTGCCCAAACTTGCATCCGCAGAGGCATGGGCATGCACCATATAGTGCTTAGAAAAAGTATGCAGGCTTGACCATGTGGCTGCCTGACACACCTGTAGAGCAGAAGCTCGATGTCGCAAAGCCCAGGAGGCACCGACAGCTCTGGTCGAGTGCGCCTTCAATCCCACCGGGAGAGGCAGACCGGAAGAACGGTAGGCCTCCTGAATGGGCACCTTGATCCATCTGGCCAAGGTTGATTTTGATGCCGCGGACCCCTTACAGCGACCCGCCGTAAGGATGAACAAGGAGTCCGACGTCCGGAATGAGGCAGTTCTGGACACATAAATGCGCACAGCCCTCACCAGATCCAGAGTGTGGAGGTCGCGCTCAACCTGATGAACGGGAGCGGGACAAAATGATGGAAGCACAATCTCTTGGTTCAGGTGAAAAGTGGACACCACCTTAGGCAAGAATTCTGGCCGTGGGCGTAACACCACCTTGTCTTGGTGAACCACCAGGAAGGGTGACTTGCACGAAAGTGCAGCCAATTCTGAGACCCTTCTCAGAGACGTAATCGCCACCAAAAATACCACATTCTGGGACAGACGAGAGAGGGAAATGTCTCTCAGCGGCTCAAACGGCGGTTTCTGCAGTGCCGCCAGGACCATGTTAAGGTCCCAAGGGTCCAGTGGTCGTCTGTATGGCGGAACCACCCGAGACACCCCCTGCAGGAATTGTCGGACCTTCGGTAGGAGCGCTAAACGTCTGTCAAACAGCACAGACAGCGCTGACACTTGACCCTTCAGGGAGCTGAGGGATAGCCCCAACTCCAAGCCCGACTGTAAGAAAGCCAACAGGGTCGGAACCGACAAGGGCCAAGGAGACCGTCCACCAGAGGCACACCAGGAGAAAAAGATTTTCCACGTCCTGTGGTATATCTTTCGCGAAACAGGCTTCCTAGCCCGATTCATAGTGGCAACCACTGTAGGGGAAAAACCCCTGGATGTCAGCAGCCAGGCCTCAAGAGCCATGCAGTCAATCTGAGGGCCCTGGAATTGAGGTGGAAGAATGGGCCTTGCGTGAGTAGATCTGCGCGTTCTGGAAGAGCCCACCTGTGTCCGCCTGACAGTTGCCACAGGTCCGGATACCAGGACCTCCTGGGCCAATCTGGAGCCACTAGAATGGCTACCCTGCACTCCGTCCTGATCTTCCACAGCACCTTGGGAATCAGAGCTAGAGGCGGGAACACATACGGCAGATGGAATCTGGACCAACTCAGGACCAGGGCGTCTGCTCCCAGAGACTGGGAATCCCACGACCTCGCCATGTATTGCGGCACCTGATGATTCAGCCGCGAGGCCATCAGATCCACGTCCGGAGTGCCCCATCTGCTGCAGATGTCCGGAAGACGTCTGGGTGAAGAGACCACTCTCCGGCGTCCATCCCCTGCCGGCTCAGATAGTCGGCCTCCCAGTTTTCGACCCCTGGGATGTGAACTGCAGAGATCAGGCAGTTGTTGTCCTCCACCCAGGATAGGATGCGGTGGACTTCGGCCAGAGCCTGTGCACTCCTGGTTCCTCCTTGATGATTTATATAAGCGACGGCCGTCGCATTGTCGGACTGAACCCGAATGGGTCGTCCGGAGAGGAATTTCTGAAAAGCCAGGAGTGCCAGATAGACCGCCCTGATCTCCAGCACGTTGATCTGCAACGCCGACTCCGACTGAGTCCAGAGGCCTTGGGCCCTGTGGTGTAGGAACACCGCCCCCCAGCCCTTCAGACTGGCGTCGGTGGTCCCACTAACCATGACGGTTTGATGAAGGACCGGCCCCGAGATAGGTGACGTGGTTGTAGCCACCACTGCAGGGAATCCCTGGTCGGTTGGGAAAGGGTCACCAGCCGATTCAGAGATGTCGTCCTCTTGTCCCAACTGTGGAGGATCTCCAGCTGTAGAGGACGGAGGCGAAATTGTGCGAAAGGCACCGCCTCTATTGCTGCCACCATGCGTCCCACCAGCTTCATCAACACCCGCAGGGATGATTGTGGGGACAGGAGGATCTGTTGCACTCCTGAATGGATGGCCAGTTGTTTGGCCCGTGGAAGAGACACCAGGGCTGAGGCCGTGTTGAAGTCCATGCCCAGATATGTCAATGACTGGGTCGGAACCAGAGTTGACTTCTGAATATTGAGGAGCCAACCGAATTGTTCCAGAGACCTCATGGTCACATTCAGGCTCTCTTGACAAAGGTGTTCCGATGGCGCCCTGACCAGCAGGTCGTCGAGATAGGGAATGACGGTATGTCCCTGCACATGCAGGAGAGCCATCATAGAGGCCATCACTTTCGTGAACACCCGTGGAGCCGAGGCCAGGCCGAAAGGCAGCGCCACGAACTGGTAGTGTTCGTCCCCCACTGCGAATCTTAACCAGCGTTGATGAGCCGGCGCAATGGGCACGTGAAGGTAAGCGTCCCGAATATCTATGGACGCTAGGAAGTCCCCCTGTGACACAGCCGCGATTACGGAGCGCAGGGATTCCATGCGGAACTTCCGAACCAACACGTGGCGGTTGAACAACTTTAGGTCCAGAACCGGGCGAAAAGATCCATCCTTCTTTGGGACGATAAAGAGGTTGGAGTAAAAACCCCTGAACCTCTCCCCCGAAGGTACTGGGACCACAACTCCGTCCTTGCGGAGATTCTCCAACACCAGATGAAAAGCCTGAGCCTTTTCTGGGGACGGGACCGACCGATGGAATCGGTGTGCTGGCTGTGACGTCAGCTCTATCCTGTAACCTCTGGAGACTATGTCTCGTACCCACTGATCTTGGACTTGGAGCAGCCATCTGTCCCGAAAAAGAGACAGACGGCC
Source organism: Allobates femoralis (assembly GCA_033576535.1). Lineage (NCBI taxonomy): Eukaryota > Metazoa > Chordata > Amphibia > Anura > Aromobatidae > Allobates > Allobates femoralis. The sequence continues at coordinate 253,077,107 of JARQOC010000004.1, read as the reverse complement.
CCCCACCTGTGGGGAGGTAGGATGAGAGAGCGAGTCATGCGGAAGCGGGTTTGGGGGTGGCAGTCGCTGCCCCCGCCGGCTTCTTCTGGCGACCCTTGGGGCGCCACTGAGTAGAGGGCTTGCTCCCTCTGTCCGCTCGGGCAGACGATGCTGAAGGTTGTGAACTGGACCGAAAGGACCACTGTTTAGGGTTCCTCTTTACGGTATACCGTGGCTTAGGTTTATTCTGTGGGATCTTTGACTCCGCAGAATCCTTTATCAACTTGTCCAGTTCGGTACCAAAAAGCCTGTCGCCCGAGAACGGAAGATTTTGCAAAATCTTCTTGGACGTGGCATCTGAGTCCCATAGACGCAGCCACAACAATCTGCGGATCGCTATCGCATTGGCCGAAGCCACAGCAGAGCGATTCGCAGTTTCCAGTGTTGCCGTTCTGGCGTAGTCCGCATAGGCCCTTGCTCTATCAGTGAGTGCCAGGACTTCTGAGCTGGACCCTGCCAGGTCAGCGATACCGTCCAAGCAGGAGGTGATCGCCTGCAGAGTCCAGACCGCGGCAAAATTAGGGGCAAATGAAGACCCCACAGCCTCATAAGAAGACTTGGCGAGTTGCTCGACCTGTCTATCAGTAGCGTCCTTCAATGAGGAGCTATCAGAGGCAGAGAAGAGGGAGCGTGCCGCAATCCTGGTCATGGAAGCATCCACCTTAGGGGACTGCGACCACTCCTGAAGCACCTCCTCAGGGAAGGGGAAGCGATTGTCCTTAGATTTACGGACATAACGCCGGCCAGGATGAATCCTGGGAGCTCTAATCACCCTTCCGAAGTTAGTGTGATCCAGAAAGGAGCCACTTGGTCTAGCCTCCGGCCGTAGCCATTGGTAGGCCTCCTTCGGGTGAACGGTCACCTCCTCAGGGGGTGTCACGAGACGTAAAGTCTCGTTGATGGAGGACACCAGATCCTCCACCCCCTCTGGTGGTTCTGACACGGACCCGAGTAATGAACCCCCATCATCCTCGTCCCCCTCAGAGAGACCTTCCTCCTCAGAGAGTGTCTGGGGCTCGGGTGAATCCTCACGTCGAGTCCGCTTAAGGGGTCTCACAGTTGAGGCAGGGGACACCCGGGGATAATATGAAGGAGCAGCTGGGTTTTCCAGCCTCCTGGTTAGTACCTCCAGGGATTGCGACATGGAGGACAGCTGGGATAACATAGATTCATTTATCTTGTTCTGTGTCTCCCATGGCCCTGGGCCCACCTGGACCACAGGATATAGCACCGGAGCTGCTGTCTCCTTTGCAGTCTCAGTCCGTGCCTCTGGGCGTCCGCAGTTATTGCAGGACCCCTCAACCAGTGTCCCGTTGCACGTAGCACAGGCAGTGGTGTTACTTGCCACCTTAGCAGCGCTCCTCCCAGCTGAGGACATCCCTACAGCAGGGGGAAAGAAGCCGATCTTTAAAGAAAAAACCGGTACAACCGGCGGCTTACCAACCGCAGTAAAGCGGTGGAGGAAGCGGTGTGTGCGAGTGTCGCCCCCGCGAGGTTTTCCGGTCTCCCCTGAATTGAGTGCAGCCGTGCACTCCAAGCAGATCCCAGCCGGGAAGTGAAGGGAAAAATGGCCGCCGACAGACTAACTGTGGGCGGAGCCGAAAACATGCGGGAGCGCACACGCACGCCCATTACTGACGTCACCGCCTGGGCTGCTTCCATCTCCTCAGGCAGCCTCAGTAATGAAGGCGCCGAGTCCCGCAGCGCGGGAAGTACCGTGACACAAAACACAATACTAATGGCTGCAGACAAAAGTCTGTAGCCGACAGCCGCAGCCCCTGTGAGACACAGGGCGGTCAGCCAGAGTGGCCCCAGCACGGGGTCCACTGCCAGAACCGCGGACCCGAGGGTACGCGCGGTCTGAGTGTCCCAGCACATATAGTGCCGACACTACCCCCAGGCACACCGGAGACACACAAGGTGCCTCAGTGCCGGTCCGGTCTGTAAGCACCATTCAGGGAGGCCTCGGACTGGGGCTGGCTCCAGTCCGGTCTGTAAGCACCATTTAGGGAGGCCTCGGACTGGGCTGGCTCCAGTCCGGTCTGTAAGCACCATTTAGGGAGGCCTCGGACGGAGCGGAGCTGTGCAAGGCTCCATACTCCCACTACCCAGAGCCCCCAAACAGGGATGGGAAGGAGCGCGACAGCGTACCGGGAGGACACGCAGTGTCCAGGCTCTAGGCCCTCCGGTACCTCGACCTGCGTGTTCCCTAAGGGTGAGCAGGGAGACTGCCGAAGGTCCCCGACCGGGACCATATTACCTTGTCTTCAGACGCCATCACGAAAGTTGTGAGGATGCAGTGAAGTGCAAGCAATGCGTGTGATACCTCCGAGCACACTAAGTTAAAAACTGAGGATATTCCCTGCGGTGGGGGTTTATAAGCGGAGGGGGCGGTGTCTACAAACTTGTAGTACCTAGTGTGGGCAGTGCCCTTAACCCCATTGTCTGGGTCTCCCATTATGATGACCAGAAAATATGAAGATAATACCAAAGAATTTGTGATTGCAATCATTTTCAGGAAGAAACTGAGTATTATCTGACAGAATTGCAGGGGTGTCCATACTTTTGGCCACAAGTGTAGGTATGCCACATGTTTACCTAAAATATATCAACATGTATGACTTTAAATTAGAGATGAAAAGTACATACATACATTTGTACACATAAACATACGTATACACTTACGTTTACACATACTGTACATACTTATGGTTTATGCAGATGTACACATTGGTCTCGTGATACATACATATATACATAGTCTCAGACGGAAAGATATCAGAACCTTTATTTTTTTAAATAATCTTAAATCTAAATAATATTTCCTGAGTGTTTAGATAGACATGCAGTCAACCAGGGGAGACACACAACCGTTCCCATCTGACATATCGTGAACGCAACAGCAGCTTCGGAAAGGCACGCCACTGTTATGTGAGGGTGCTTCCTTTGCGGACGCCAAAGCGTCATCGGCGTAACACACGTGTGGCGTGACGTAATGACGTTGTACATTCAGGCCTCTGTTCGTGCTGCATACTTAGCCCCAGCGGAAACATGGCTGCTCTGCGGCGCTCATCTCCATGGGGTGATGCTGAGGTGATGTACCTCATCAGAGTATGTGATCACCAGGATTAGTGCAATTTGCAGCATGACCACCTGTTCTTGCATAAGTAGGCTGTCTTGCGGAAGATACAGCACGGCCCATGGAGAAGGCTTGGTGCGGACCGGAACACTACTCAGATCCGGAAAAAAATAGTGGATCTGAGGTACAAGTCAAGGGACCGCATTGAGACCATTCGTGGCTGGATCCAGAGACTGCGTGGTGAGTGTTTTGTAGGCCCCATTGTGCCACGGGTTTGTTCTAAACAACCAATAGAACATAGAACACATGGAAGTGGACCCTGTCTGATAGTGTCACTGAAGTGATGATGATGATGCTTGATCAGTGTTCATGTGCTGTGGGTGCAGAGAGGGGCATGAAGGGACAGGCTAAAGTCATGCTTCATGCATTTCACACCCTTTACATTGCTGTTGAAGCCAACCAAAACCACACAGAGCTGTGTATTCAGCATGAAGGCAGCATGACCACATTTTCCGTAATTAAGGACCATACAACAGCCACACAGGGAATATGGCCCTCCTTGGTGGGATTTTCCAGGCCATACCCTGCTTCACCGTGACCACAAATTGTCCTGTCTTTGCCAATTCCAGTACACATCTAAATGACAGCCATAACAGCAACTCACTTGCAGCTTATCTTGACAATATTTTGTTGCTTCATGGCTCATGAAGGTACAGTATGGTACACACTGTCCTTTCATTGCAATGAAGTTCAGTTTCTCATATGCTGAAGAATTAATGGCAGACAAAATGGGGATGCTGAACCAGCTGCAGCTAGGTAGTTTGTGTGGACAGGACAGGCACCATCACAATTGTTCCCTTAAAAATAGTAGGCCCACTACTCTGAACATGTCATGTCCTGGCTGGCCAGAAGAATCCGACTTCTCCAACATATATCCATTTCTGGGACCAAACACAACACATGACATTAGTTCTCCCTCCGGCCAATAGATGCTGAATCATAATGTGTCGTATGGCCAGCATCTATATGGCCTTGATGTTGGGTTGTATTGCGGATATGTTGTTATTGACAAAATTATTTTGTTTAACTTATCAGCTGCTGCTCGTCCTCCTACTGGCTCTCCACCACCAACCACATCACCACCGCAAGAGAAGAGGAGCCCGCCAGCTGCCTCGCCACCATCATCTGGGTCACCACCGCAAGAGAGGAGCCCGCCAACTGCCTTGCCACCATCAGCTGGGTGGGTCACCACAGGAGGCTGGCAGTCCAGCATCACCTGTCTTGCCACCAACAGATGGGTCACCAGTGAAAGAGGGCACACCACCTCCTCCTGTGACCCCGCCACCACTTGTGGAGGCATCTTCGGGGTCTCCACAAGGAGCTTTTTCACCGGAGTCAAACAGTGAACTGGGTGCGGGGTCGCCTTATGGTAAGTCTATCACATCAAATAAGGTACACAACATTGCTTATGGATAGCGGGCTTTTCAAAAGATGGTGGGCTGTTTGTTTATATGTTTCATTTTGTGTTTCCCTAGGCAGTGGAGCATTAGCTCTAGGATGGGCCATCAGCTATTCCCCATCCCCAAAAGTGAGGCTAATGAGGATGCCGCCAACCGTAAGTACAAATGCACATTCATGTAGCTGGTCAATCAAGGCATGAGCACCCTACTGGACTTTGCCTTTTCCCTACATAGGACTTCCTTCCTTGGCTGACCTCCTGGCATCACACCGGAGGTTAACCTGGGAGTTACAGCTGCAAGGGGAGATGCTGAGGAGGTTGCTGGTGGCCCAACCCCAGGGTGCCACTGAAGAATAGGGCCTCATGGGGACAATTTTGTAAAGTTTGCCTGTTGCACTTTCATAACATCGTTATTGTTATTTCTGAAATTTTATATTTTAAATATTTTAAGTCCATTAAGGACTGCTTTTATCTGAATACATTTTATAAAGTTAAGATTTTACTATGTTCTATATGTGTGAGTAATCATCAATCCCGTAAACACTTTACACAGGTGTTTTCAAACAATGTTTATATCAATGTACACAGCTACACAGGTGCATTGTGTGCCCTCTTGTGTGGACAGATAGTTATGCTTATACCTTTAACACTAACACACATGTATGCAGGAGAACTATACTTTGAAAAACATATCACTGTTCACAAACACAGTTTCAAGTAACAGAAAATTATATATGTCACCATGTGTTGAAGGACACCAGCCCTGATGTTGCCCTTGACCTGCACAAAGTGCCTTCAACCGCCTTAGTAGGCTACATGACAAGTATTGCACTTAAAGCAACAAACACAACACAGGTTGAGCCACAAATGATGTTTTTAATAAGGGAACAAAGGCAAAAACACGACCTGTGTGCAGAAAGCAAATACCTAAAAAAAAAAAAAAACTACAACTGGTGATAAAAACTCTCACCAGTTGTATAACGTTGGGAAGGTGGTGACGAGCCATCAGGGCCCACATTCCCAAATGAATACTGCGGGGGCCTATGCGGAACGTTTGTTGGCATCACAACGCTCCGCATCAGTGGGGTTAGGTCAGGCACATATGTATGAAACCTCGAACACTGGGAGACTGTTGGATGCTCCATTCGGCTGGTGACCGTAGAGGTCTCATCCAGTCTCCCAGCTCGGGCCTCATTGAGAACCTCCAAGATGACCCTCTTAGCATGGTGTTGCTGGTTATCTTCCAGCTTAGGCAGCCTCCCATTAACCAACTGGGCCTAACCACAGTTGGGGTTTTTGTCCTGCTGGAGCATGATCCTCTTGGCCAAGGCAACCAGCTCTTCGGAGTGGGACAGGGTGGGCTTATTCTTCCCAGACAGGCGACTTGGCCGCGGACGCGAGTATGCTCCAGCGTCGTCACTTGGCTCCTCAACCTGTGATGACATTGATAGAGGAACATCGAGGTCTGCCGGTGGTCTAGTGGAGCCTTCGTCAAGAGGGTCCTGGAAACACAGCCACATATTGTTCAAACACTTACCATGACCAATCATCACTTCATCAAGACATATAAGTACACCGAGATGTGCTTGCATTTGAGATCTTGTGTACCATACATTATTTTTGGGGTTAGATGTTTAAAAATGTTAGGTTCAACAATATTTAGATATGTTAAACTAATTATAAGAGAGTGCTAACACAAGTGAGTGGTGCACAAGTCACATCGGATAATTGATAGAGACAATGGAAGCAAACACTTGGAATTAACAGCTAACTGCATTGTGGCAAACCGGCAATTAAGAAAACAACCATATACAGCAAGTCACTACAGGCATTAATGGGGATACACAGCTACATTAATACGGTACTTACATCTTCTTGTGGCAACGCAGTGGGAACCTGTGTGGCGGGTGGCTTTTGAGAGAAGTCCCTGCAAGATATCAATGGTCTTGGTGTCTCCTGGTCTAGGGTAAAAGAGAGGAGGTCATAATACCAGAGTTTTGGCACATAGACCTCCTCCGTCCCAGCACATGAGCACTTGGACTTCTCCACCTTCTGGACCTCTTTCTTGTAGACCGTATGCAGGGACTGGATCTTCTTCACAAAAGCCTCATCACACTTGTCATGTGGATGGTGTTGCTGACACAGTGTCACAAGTTGTTGGTACGCCACTCTCTTCTTCTCCTTGTTTATGGCGAAGCAAGTCGCCAGAATACAACAACATGGGAATGGATCTGTACTTATCTATAAATTCACGGACAAAGTCCTGTGATGAAGAGGCCATCTGAAATTTAAAAGGACACACAGTCAATAACACACATACATGTATCTATGAGTTTAAAACACAAGACCTAAAAAAAAATTGTGGGCTAGGGAACACACCATTGACTGGCTGGCCTTGGCAAATCATAACTGAACAGAGACCATTGTCGATGGCCATTTCAGCCACAGTGGCCAAGCCACAATACGATATGCTATAGTGGTATGATAGGACAGAATTCATAGGTTACATAAAACAAACATCTTCATACACTATACACAATACCTACCGTCAATAGTGCAGTGTTGCTACACGGAAGAGAAATCGCATGCCGACACCTGGCCTGCGACACCAACTCAACCGAATAACGACTCCGGAGGGCACACTTGGACCACGCGTTAGAAACTTGAGGCAGACCTCTATGGCGAATAGGATCCAAGGGCAGGCGTGTCCAAATTCGTACCATCTTTTAATGGCAGGCTGTCGTGTGTGTCAATCGGAGCTGTTGGAGCATCGAAATGGCAACGCCAGTACGCCTACTTGATGACGTTGGTGTGTTGGGATTGGCTGGCGTACTCGTAAAAGAAGGCAATGTACGAGCACATTCGTCTTTGGTCCACAGCCCTATTGAGTGAGTATTCATTTTGACACGCGGTTTGTTCACCGCCGTAGTCCCTACTGCGTATGTAGCGGAACGTACTTTGGCTCTTGTTTCTGCAAAACCACACTATAACCTCCTTACCTCTTCAGACACTGCTACATTCCCTGTAGGACTTTTGGCCCCTATGACCAATTTAAAAAAATTCTAATTTAAGTAGCAAGCATATGGTCTCCAACCCCTATTGAACAATGTGTTGATGCTTCAACACTTGGCAGTAAATGTTGGCCTTGGCTTCCATCAGTGTACATGAGCTATGACATATCCAGCCATTTGCTGAATCTGGGGTGGGCCTACACCTATACTGGATGGGAGTCTTTCGATGTGTTCACATAGTATGTACCATGGGTGACAAACTGTTATTTTTGGGTGCTGCCATAAGCAACACTGCTGGCCTTAACAAAAACAATGTCCCCATTCTTTTGTGTCTGTGTTGCTACACGTTTTTAGCCTCAAAAAAAAAAAAAAAAAAAAAAAGAATAAAATGTTTGTGTGGCCATATTAGAGGTATAGGTTTACTTAATAAATTATTTTTAGTATGATAACACACTACTCTTATTTATTGTCTTGTCAGCTTCAACATCATGAATGACACACAGCGTTCGGGTGTGGTGGCTGCGTTGCTGCTGGAGACAGCTCGCCATGAAGAAAAGGCTGAGACGCTGGAGAGGCGGAAGAGAAGAGAACGGCGCATGTAGACAAGGGACTGGCTGCTGCAAAGGTCCAAACTTACCCACATGCGACTAGTCCGTCAGCTGCAGGACATCAATGTGGATGTAGGGATGAACGGCCGTGTGTCAGATGGTGGTGTGTTGGAGCACACCTGCTTTGGAGACCAACTGAAGAACTGTGAGCTCAACTTGCCATCAAATTCAGACACCACAGGAAACCTGAATTTTGCTTTTGTGGGGGATGAAGCGTTCCCGCTTCAAGGCAATCTACTGAACCCATATCCCAAAAGAAATCTGACGCCCCACCGATGCATATTCAACCACCGGTTGTCCCGGGCACGTCGAGTGGTTGAAAATGGGTTAGGGATCATGGCCAGTCGATTCCGAGTCTTCCATACTCCCATCAACATGAAGCTCGAATCGATTGATGTGGTAGTGTTGGCATGCTGCGTGCTTTATAATTTTCTGCGGCGCTGTGATTCCAGCTCCTACACTCCACCAAGTTTTGTGGACTCTGTTGACGCCAAGAATGGTGAACTCATGTTGGGTGTCACATCGCCATTGGACTCTGTGATTGGTGTTCCTGCCTCGGCCGCTGGGAGGCGCTGGATTCCGTCGGCTGATGGTGCTGGTGATAGGAGGGCCTTAACCTCATATGAACCTGCTCCTTCGACGTCGGCCTCTGTCGCTGAACGCCACCGTGTTTCTCCTTTGAGTGATGTTGGTTGCAGAGTAGCGAGCCCTGCAGAGGTGTCCGATAGGCGCAGCCTTTGTTCTTCTGTCAGAAGTGGGGTGTTTGGTGCCAGTCGTGCATCACCATCTGGCCTGGTTCTAGGGGCGGTCCGGATGAGATCATCAGGCTGTGAGCTCCAGCGTATGGGAGGTAACCGTGCCCTTCAAATACATTGGAGCCTGTCTTGCAGGCCGCCAGATATCGTTTTGGTTCCCCAGTGATATAGTGTGTGTTTGGTTTTGACTCTGACCTTTGCCTGGATTTTCGACTCTGTTACCGCCTGACGATTTTGTACCTTAGCTACATTCTTTGGATCCTGATTTTTCCCTTCCTGGCGACCTCCCTGCTCTGCTGCTCATAATAGGCAGCTATCCCCTGGGCTCCGCTGTAATTCCAGATCCCTGTATAGGGGTTAAGGGTCTCGGGGTTTCTCGGGGTGCTGCCTTACCAGCAGCTCAGCCTCACAGCGGATGGTCGTCACATTGGGTGAGTGGTGTTTGAATGATCCTGGCATAGGGGCACTTCAACCATTAGTGCACGGGCGGAGCCATCAGGATGCCAAGGGCAGCAGGGACAATTACTGTGCTTATTTCAATGGCCCTGGTGCTGTCAGTCGGAAGCATCAAATGCTGTAGTGTGCTGTTTTTTGTTGGTTTTTTATTCTACTGTTTTCTTCAGGTTTGTGTTGAAAAAAATTATGTTTTCTAGTGTGCTGATTAACACATGACCTAATTTCTGCCTTTTTGACTTATCATTTCGTACATAAAATGAAGTTTCAGATCTGAAAAAGCTGAGTTATTAATTACTTTAATCCTACGGGCACCTATACATAGCAGTATGTTCTGCACAGATGTATCACAGCCCAATTGATGCCAATGCTGCCAGCACCATTGACTTCAAATGACCAGTACACGTCAAGGCCTTTGGCCACCACTGTATGCTCTCTCTCTCAATATAAATTTATTTACACATGTGTATATGGATACATACTTATACACTTCCATTATTACATACTTTAAGCTATATAAACATACATATACACATACATACATCTGAGTCCAGAGATATATCTGGGCACTACCGGCTCCTGACCATATATACAACCCAGACCACTGGGACCTGCGCACATAGGGTTCTATTGAGGACAAGGTGTTGCACAGTCCTTTAAGTCCATTAGTATACTGCTTTAAAGATGAGATAAAGGAGGCACTCGCCATTTAATGCTCTGCGTTTTTTAATGAACCTTTTTTCGGGTTACATTACAGCCAGGGAGGCTGACCCGTTGAAGCGGAATTACCGTGAAACTGTGCCATTGTCGGCCTCCATCACCCCCTCCCTGGCTGTAATGTAACCCGAAAAAAAGGTTCATTAAAAAACGCAGAGCATTAAATGGTGAGTGTGAGTGCCTCCTTTTTCTCATCTTTAAAGTAACATACATACATCTACACACAGACACATAATAACATGCATCATAATATGCATACACATATGCACACAGTATTGTGTGTAGCTTCAAATCTTGCAAATAACAAGTACACATAGCCATACATTGAATTGCCAACAGTGCACACATGAGCGTTCCTGTCTGACAGTTTGTGAACGCGGCAGTGGCTTGTACAGGTGGAACTAAAGGAAGGCAGACTTGAATGGCGAGATGGTTCAAAGGGCGAAAGCGCTAATATTGTGGCCATCTTTCAAGGCAAGGTTGACCAGTAGAAACGCTGTTGTGGGCACCAATCGGAGTTGTAGGGGCACGGAAAACCAAAACGCAGGCACGCCTACTTGTCATACTGTGTCAAAAACTACACCCACATTTATGTCGGAGTCGTTTGAGTAGCTGCAATGTCCTAAAGATCGCTGGCTCGCTGTAACGTTGGTACGCCGTTCAAAATATCTGTCTGTTTGACACCTCACCAGCGATCAGTAAACGATGTTCTACTGATCCTGGCCAGGTCGGATCGTTGGGACATTGAAGCCTGTAACGAGGCCTTAATATAGTTCAGTGTTAGCACGTTGCCTCAATTACATTGCAGGGGGAATGGCGAAATTCAAAAAATCTCATGAATGAACTTGATTGACATGACAGATTGCCAGCCTGATGACTGTTTGTTCAGGTACATAATACAAACATCTAAAGTGATTTTTTTTTTTTCTGATAAATACATGGATTTTTTTAACCAGTGTATTGATGCACAGTGCCTGATCTAAATAACATTGGGGCAGTTTAGAAACAAAAAATTACGAAACAGATTCCCTTTTAGGACCTTCATGACATCACTGGTCATGTTCACTAAGGAGCCAATCACTAGAAGTTTAAAGCTCCCGTTACACATAACGAGATCGTTAGTGAGATCTTTAACGTCACAGGTTTTGTGACGCAACAGCGATCTCGCTAACGGTTTCGCTATGTGTGACACTTAACAGCGATCAGGCCCCTGCTGTGAGATCGCTGATCGTTACAAAGTGCTCTGGGTCATTTTTTGGTCGTTGCGCTCCCGCTAGGAACGCTGCATCGCTGTGTTTGAAAGGGACAACGAACAACGATCTCAATACTACGCCCGAGAGTGACAATTCCCAACGACCTCTGTATCATTCCGGATCATTGCTGAAGTCGCTGGTGAGATCTGACTGTTTGACATCTCACCAGCGACCCCAAAGTGACGTACCAGCGATCCCTACCAGGTCGTATCGTTGTCGGGATCGCTGGTGCGTCGTTGTGTGTGATGGGAGATTTTGATTTCATTTAGGAGAAGCCCCACAGTTCATTGTCATTCCACATGTATGAATTGCAAATCCTGCTCTCGTGGACTCCTCCCAGTACAGGCGCGCCTGAATTGAATAAGCTAGCAATCGTCTCTTCTCCCATTGGTGATCCAGCCAGGCCAGAGTTGCAGAGCTGAGGTCCATGATTTCTGTGCTTCCCAAACTGATGTAATAACTGTTGGGCCTTTGCACATCTGCATTTTTTTAACACCTGAACTAATGATCCCTATGAGAAAAATAGCAGCATACATTAATCTGCACTGTTTTACTGACCAGATTTGGTTACATTAACAAGTCTGCATAGATGCAGACAGAACCAATCCTATTCACAGATAGGACTGGCTAGAGTATTAGCATGACCAAGAGAACTCTGCCTAAATTACAGTTACATTGTAAAAGGCATATTTTAGCAAAGAATGACTGTTCTAACAAAGCACAAAAAAAAAGAAATTAATGGGATAAAACATTAAAAATAATCTTGATCTTGAAATTAACCTTCACGCCCCCAACCTGGCTCCTTCCGCTTTACTATGCAGCCTTCCTGTGGTAATGACACTGAACGCATCATTTCCAAAACCGCCGGCCCGTTATCAGTAGGGGGAGCAGCTGCGGAACCTTCTTGCTATGGAAACCTAATGTGCAACTGTAGTAAATGTGGGTTGGAGCTGCTACATGTGTGTGATCTCTCCTCCCCTCCCGGGTGTTCGCAATTTCGCAAAAGGATAAGGAAGATTGAAGCTTAGGACAATGCAGAGACATATTACTATCGGTGACTGCAAAGTGATACTGACGTGGTTTGTGTCACCAAGGATGGCTGGCAGCACAGATTCTGATGGTTGGTGCTGCTCAGCTTATCACATGCTGGGGATATGCGGACTGTATCACGAGCCGGGGTTTGATACAGGGCTCAGCAGACTGTATCAGACAGGATGAGATACGCAGAGTGTATTACATGCTGGGACTAGAATAGTAGATCTGGAAGACCGGAAGGTGCACAAATAGTCTTGGGTATAAATCAGGTGATACGGTGAAAAAAAAATTTGCTGACCTAGGGTAGTTGTGATTAGCCACAACTACTGTCAGGGCATGCGTTAAATATCTTCGGTTGCAGGAGTACCCATGAGTGTAAACCAACAGGAATGTTGAGGAGAAGAAAAAAAAGCACGCTGCCAGGTTCCAGTAATATACGACCAGGAATATGGAATATTATATTTAAAGAACTGATGGTGATTTTATTGTAATGTGTTTCGGAACGGAGTGCTCCTTCAGACAAAATCACAGATGTACAACAAACATCTGTCTGAAGAAGCGCTCAGCTCTGAAACACATTACAATGACATCACCATCAATTATTTAAATATAATATTCTGGATTCCTGATTGTATATAAAAGGGTCCTAGCAGCATGGAATAACATCTTTTTTTCTTCCCATCTTTCATACTGGGATTAGATGCAGGGGCTCAGTGTAGTATCACACATGATGGGGGATCAGCAGACTGCATCCCACAGGATGGGATTGAATATGTGAAGTGTATCATGTGATGGGATTAGATACCTGCACAGTATTAGGGGCCTTTCACACTTGCGTTTTTTTCCTGATTTGGAAGATCAGAAAAACACCTGATTCTTACAGGATTCATTTTTTTTGCCCATTCTCTTTAATGATTTCAGGAAATAACATGAAGCAACAAGATTCTACTTGACAAAATTAAAGTAACATAGTTTTTAAGGTTGAAGGAAGACTTTAACCTTCCCAGCAGTATTCCCGAGTGTAACTCGGGGTTAAATTTCACTGCTAGAAGCGGTAACCCCGAGTCACACTCGGGAATACTCGCGACTGCTGCTACTGCTCACTGTGAGGCCGCAGGGAGGATAGGGGGGGTGCTGTCAGAGCCCAGCACCGCCGCCCCTGCTACACTGTAGCCATCCCCTGCTGCAGCCGCGGGTGCTGTCTGTGCCCCTGCTCAGCGCGGGTGAGGTCTGTGCCCCCTGCTCCAGCCGCGGGTGAGGTCTGTGCCCCCTGCTCCAGCCGCGGGTGAGGTCTGTGCCCCCTGCTCCAGCCGCGGGTGAGGTCTGTGCCCCCTGATCCAGCCCGGGTGAGGTCTGTGCCCCTGATCCAGCGCGGGTGAGGTCTGTGCCCCCTGATCCAGCCGCGGGTGAGGTCTGTGCCCCCTGATCCAGCTGCGGGTGCTGTCTGTGCCCCCTGCTCCAGCCGCGGGTGCTGTCTGTGCCCCCTGCTCCAGCGCGGGTGAGGTCTGTGCCCCCTGCTCCAGCCGCGGTGAGGTCTGTGCCCCTGCTCAGCCGCGGGTGAGGTCTGTGCCCCCTGATCCAGCCGGGGTGAGGTCTGTGCCCCTGATCCAGCGCGGGTGAGGTCTGTGCCCCCTGATCCAGCCGCGGTGAGGTCTGTGCCCCTGATCCAGCTGCGGGTGCTGTCTTTGCCCCCTGATCCAGCGCGGGTGAGGTCTGTGCCCCTGATCCAGCCGCGGGTGAGGTCTGTGCCCCTGATCCAGCCGCGGGTCCGGGGGGGGGTTAGAGTTAGGGCTGCAGACGAGAGGAGGGGCGGGAACACCCAAGGGAAGCAGGATGCTTCCCTCACAGTTACCCTCCTCTCCTCTGTCACAGGGTCACGGGGGCCCCCCTACTGATGGTTGAGGGGCCATATACCCAGTCGGGGCCCTGGTGCAGCTGAACCAGCTGCACCACAGTAAGTCCGCCCCTGACGCTCGGAGCAGTGAAGTCTCCTTACCTTCTCCTGGTGATCCAGCGATGTCACCGCTGTGATCGCCGGTGAGAGCCCCCTTCGGATGCCTCCATATGACTTCCTGGTTCTGTCTCTGTGAGCCGCAGCAGCTCATTGGAGGCGGAACTGGGCGGGAAATACAAATGTATAAAATTTCTGCCCATAAAAGAAATTTGTTACTAAAAAATGGTACCGCTTTTAGTACAAAATTCCTGACATAATCATATCGCAAGGTATAAGATTATTGGTTATTGAATAAAATTATATTATTTATTTAATTATAATTCGTGATTTTATGTTTCAAACTTTATCACATCTGAGAGGTCTACTAGAGTCTTCTTTGATCAGGTAATTACTAAGAATTGCAGGCCGACAATACATAACACCAAATTTCCATGCCAAAAAATGGTACTGCTTTTAGCACAAAATTCCTGACATAATCATACCGCCAGGGAGGTTAAGTCCATCTAGTTCAACCCATAGCCTAACATGTTGATCCAGAGGAAGGCAAAAAAATACCCATTTGGCAACACTAAGCTTCACATTGGGGAAAAAAATTCCTTCCTGACTCCAGATACGGCAATCAGACTAATTCCCTGGATCAACGCCCTATCAAAGGATCTAGTATGTATAACTGATAATATTATAGTTTTCAAGAAAGGCATCCAGGCCCTTCTTAAATGTTAGTAGTGAGTCACTCATTACAACATCATGTGGCAGAGAGTTCCATAGTCTCACTGCTCTTACAGTAAAGAATCCACGTCTGTGTTTATGATTAAACCTTCTTTCCTCCAGACGTAGAGGATGCCTACTTGTCCCCGTCTCAGGCCTAAGAGTAAAGAGATCATTAGAAAGTTCTCTGTACTGTCCCCTAATATATTTATACATTATTATAAGATCACCCCTAAGCCTTTGTTTTTCCAAGCTAAATACCCCCACGTTTAATAACCTGTCTTGGTATTGCAGACCCCTCAGTCCTCTAATAACCTTGGTCGCTCTTCTCTGGACCCGTTCTAGTTCAGCTATGTCTTTCTTATACACCGGAGACCAGAATTGTACACAGTATTCTAAGTGTGGTCGCACTAGTGACTTCTATAGAGGTAAAATTTTGTTCTCCTCATGAGCATCTATGCCTCTTTTAATGCATCCCATTATTTTATTTGCCTTTGCAGCAGCTGCCTGACACTGGCCACTAAATGTGAGTTTGTCATCTACCCATACACCCAGGTCTTTTTCAGTGACAGTTTTGCCCAGTGTTTTACAGTTAAAGGGAACCAACCACCTCAGATGACGACTATAAGCTGTTAATACATGTCCCTGCACCCTACCTACACCATTCCACCTATGTTTTTCTTAAGAATATTGATAAATGTAAACCGAAATATACACTTTATAAAATTACATGCCTGTGTACTTCTGGGCGTCTCCTTCTGGGTCAGTTACTAGAGGGCTGTGTCTCCAGCAGCATGACTGGCTTCTCTAGCCCTCCCTCTTACTTTGCAGGACTTCACATGAAGGGCGTGATGTTATCTATCAGTGGGCGGGCACGCAAGGCAGCTGCCGTCCCTTCATGTGATCCTGCAAAGTAAGAGGGAGGGCTAGAGAAGCCAGTCATGCTGCTGGAGACACAGCCCTCTAGTAACTGACCCAGAAGGAGACGCCCAGAAGTACGCAGGCATGTAATTTTATAAAGTGTATATTTCGGTTTACATTTATCAATATTCTTAAGAAAAACATAGGTGGAATGGTGTAGGTAGGGTGCAGGGACATGTATTAACAGCTTATAGTCGTCATCTGAGGTGGTTGGTTCCCTTTAAGCACATAATTTCCTCACACTGGGCACAACCCAGTATAACAGGGATGGTGATAATTCTCTCAGTTCTACAGTGTCATCCACATTCGGCTTCTCTTTGCATCTCACACTCGTGCAAGTCTCAATATTTAATATCTTGTATAGGTCAAGCCTGGTCGGCCTCTCCTCATGACTACACACAGAATAGTCCTTTGTAGTTTCTGGCTAACTCACCCTGTCTGACTATCCCTATATATTGACCGCTCAATCTTATGTACTCACAGAACACGGCTTATCTTTCAGTCCACGGTGTAGATCAAGCCCTTCAATAATTCTAACACTGTTCAAGCCAGGCGCGTCCTACCATAGATCCGACACGTCTTCTTTTCTGTGTAGGATCTCCACAGGCATCTGTCTCAGTCAATTTACCTCAGGAGACTCACTAAAAATTACTTCCTGGTTCCAGATCTTTCTACTCGTGTCCACTGATGACCTCCAGTGGCCAAACTGAGTTACTACAGATCATTTATATTAACAGTGTTGAACTTAATATTAGAAATACATTTTAGCATCCTTACAGCTGTTGCATCACTTTGGGATCACTGGTGAGATGTCAAACAGTCAGATCTCAGCAACAATACGGAATGATAGGAGGTCTTTGGGAATTGTCACTCTCGGGCGTAGTATTGAGATCATTGGTCGTTGCCCCTTTCAAACCCAGCGATGCAGCGTTCCCAGCGGGAGAGCAACAACCAAAAAATGACACAGAGCACTTTGTAACGATCAACGATCTCACAGCAGGGGCCTGATCGCTGCTAAGTGTCACACGTAGCGAGATAGTTAGCGAGATCGCGGTTGTTACATCACAAAATCTGGGACTTAACAACGATCTCACTAATGATCTCGTCATGTGTGATGGGGCTTAACACAATTCACCTTCTTGTGCACACAAATCAGTCTCAGACCATTCACATACCCCTTTCCATATGCAGCATCACCCCCTTCACTGTGTAAGCTTACCCCCCCATACAGCCTCATGCACACATCACCCCCCCCCCCCCTACATGCAGCTTCAGCAGATTCCCTGTGTAAGACCAACAAGCATGATCCACTTTTTGTTTCCCCATAATACATCCTTCGACCACGTACTGCGATCTACATAGAAAAGCCAAGAGCCACAATCATTCCATCTCCAGTTCTCCCTCCTCCCTGTTCTCATCAATCGGCCCTGCTGGGTAGGCCACGCCCCTTCCCTTGACGTCACATCTCACAGGAGCCGCTCAACTGGGCAACCACCTCCTTGGCCTCAGCTCTGCTAAGGTATCCCCGCCTCTTCCTGTGACGTCACATTTCACAGGAGCCGCTCCATGTGCAGCCTCTCTCTCCCTGGCCTCAGCTCTGCTGGGGTGTCCCTGCCTCTTCCTGTGACGTCACCTCTCACAGAAGCAGTTCCATTGTGCAGTCGCTCAGTCCTCCCCGATCTCAGTTCTGGTGAGACCCCGCCCCTTCGTGTGACGTCACCTCTCACCGGAGCAGTTCCACTGTGCAGTCGCTCAGTCCTCCCTGATCTCAGTTCTGGTGAGACCCCGCCTCTTCGTGTGACGTCACCTCTCACAGGACCATTCACCACTGATCGCGAGACCCGCCCCGGTATCCTTCCACTGTATCGTCAGTCTCTGTCTGCGGTGAGACCCCGCCCCTCAGGGTGACGTCACCTCTCACAGGAGCAGCTTACCCACTGTACACAGGAGCTACACACATGGCTGTGACGGTGATGTCAGTGAGGCTGCACATCTGTCCCTGGAGTGTACGACTACACAGCACAGGCTGCCATTCCCTCAGTGACCCCTTCACCATGTCACTGGAAGAGCAGGAGAAGCAGATCCTGAAAATGATCCAGGAAGGCAGATTCCCTCTCTGCCAGGAGGATGTACAGAGGAGCTCCAGGTTACTGACTGACCTCCAGAGCAGACACTTTGGCAGATCTGGTGACACCGCATTGCACTATGCAGCACGCCATGGACACCTTCCAGCTGTCTCCTACCTCCTGGAGGTGGTGGGTATGGATATGGAGGTCCGAAATAATGACTATAAGAGTGCGCTCCATGAGGCAGCCTCCATGGGCCACCGAGACTGTGTGCGGGTACCTGTCAGGAAGGGGGCACAGGTGGACTGCCTGAAGAAGGCGGACTGGTGAGAGAATGGGCTGGGAGAATGCTGCTTCCATACAGCGCTCTCCAGTATGATGGCGCTGTCCACTGTCAGTTTACCACACGATCAAGACCTCTGTAAAGGGCTATGACAAAGGATTAATGTGTGATCGGTGGGGGTCGCCCTCTGGAGTCACTAATATAGCACAAATAGCCCATGGTCTCTTACTGCCCAGAAGAGGGTCACAAGTACGGGCACTAAAGTACAAAGGTCCATGCCAGGGGGCACAACCTTGGGAGTGCTACAGTATTTGTACTACTCCCAAGGGTCGTACTAAACAATGCTCCCGTCAGCGATAATGCCGCTTCTGCTGACGTCACATCCACAGTGAGGCGGCCTCTCCGTTGTGATTGACAGGCGTCATAGTCGACATAGTGTTGATTGACAGCCAGCTCCCTCAGGTAGGTAGCAGGGCTGGCAATCAACATGATGTTGGTTGTCCCCGCCGCTTCTGCAGAGCGGAAAAGAAGCCGCTGTTCTGTTTTCACAGCCATGTTATCCCCGCCAGGAGCTGTCTGTGGTGGCGGTGTACGGCACTGAGCACAATATGCAGATAGGTAGCAACTAACTACCTGCCTGTTAGTGCCTGGGGACATTTTGATATATATATATATATATATATATATATATAAAAATCCTGGATATACCCTTTAAGCATTTAGGAACCACAGCAACTCCACCATGAAGTGGAGACCATGTAAATTTATAGGGTGGGCTCAGTGAGTGCTCAGGCCCATAGTGCACATAAGTCTACACCCTGTACTGGAACTGTGGAGTTCAAACCCCTCTGTCGGTAACATCACCAAGGACAATCGCCCATTAAATGGCATACTTGTATTATCGAGGTCTGGAAGAGGGCGTGACCATCTTAGGTGGTGAGCGCAGTCAGGCATTGATTAGGGTGGCCCAACGTTTCCTGAAGGGATAAATATTCATTTTTAGGTAAATGTGGTCATGAAGTTGTTTATAATAGAAAAAGGGGTCTGAGGTAAGATCCCCGGGCATGTGGGGTGCCCCTCCTTGCATAATCAATTGTAGTGTGCAGAAGGAATTGCTACCACACCCACCAACTAAGTCGGCCATGCCAACTGGTTTGCTTTAACCGTACAAGTACTCCCCTCTCCCCCCCACTTCTCTTATAAACAACACCATAGCCATGTGCTCTCGAGTTCAGGTCGGGACACCCATGAAACGTATGTGCATCAAATTTTGCAGACATCTGCGACAACTCTTACATGCTGGCGCCATTAGTAGTGTAATGCACTCTCCATCTAGACTGTGAAGTATTAAGGGCCCATTACACGCTTCAATGTCCCAGCGATCCGACCTGGCCGATATCACTGGGACATCGTTTAGTGATCGCAGCTGAGGTGTGACACATACAGATATATTGAATGACGCAGCAACGATACCGTGACAAGCGAATGATACTTGCGGTCGTTTGGTCGCCTACGTGCTTTAGTTCTGAATAGGCGAAGTCGTAAACGAGATCGTTGGAAAGGTGTCACACACAACGATGTTGCAGGTTGAGCGAATGACAGATTCATGGATATGTTCATAAACCTACGATCAACGATTTAACGACTTACCGTTGGTCGTAGCTACATGTCACACGAAACAATGTCGTTACAACGTTGCTGCTCCGTCCCAAAAGCTGTGACATACCAACAATATCGTAGCGTGTAATGGGCCCTTTAGAGACATATTCTATGGAGTGATGGATCCCGTTCCTCTATCTGCCAGCCTGATGGACAAGTCTGGATTTGGCAAATGTTATCGTCCTGACTGCACTGTGCCAACTATAAAGTTTAGTGTGGTAGTAAAAATGTTATGGGGCCATTTTATAGGTGTTTTTTCATATGAGAGAATTCTTAAAGGGATTGTCTCAGCACAGGAATATATCACCAGGTTTTTGCTATGTCATCTGAGAGTAGTATGATATAAGGGCTGAGACCTGATTCCAGCAATAACTGGGCTGATTATTTTAATACAGCAATACCAATAAAAGGAAATGGGGGTATAATCCTGCACGGCCGAAGTTAGAGAGATGACATAGATGAATAAGAAAATTAATTTGTCAACACGTTTCAAAGCCTAATGGCTTCTTCCTCAAGACAAATCAATATAGCATGTAACAGATATAACATCTGAATATATAGACAGGGGAGGGGAACTCCAGTCCTCAAGGGCTGCTAATAGGTCATGTTTTCAGGATTTCCTTAGCTTTGCACATGGGTTGGAATCATTACCAGTGCAGGTGATTACGGTATATTATCACTTGTGCAATACTAAGGAAATCCTTAAAACATGACCTGTTAGCAGCCCTTGAGGACTGGAGTTCCCCTGCCCTGTCTATATATTCAGATGTTGTATCTGTTACATGCTATATTGAGTTGTCCAGAGGAAGAAGCCATTAGGCTTTGAAACGTGTTGACAAATCAATTTTCTTATTCATCTATGTCATCTCTCTAACGTCGGCAGTGCAGGATTATACCCCATTTCCTTGCATGGTATTGCTACATTATAATTGGGTCTGAGATAGACGTTGTACGCCAGCATAGTGATTGGGACTTTCACAACCACACAAGGTGAGCAATTTCTAGTCCTAACTAGATAAGGTGTTATATCGGATTAGACCCTACCAGCATTTTTTTTTTATCCTTACAGTTTTTAATCTATGTGTCATTTCAGTACAATCACTGTTTATCTGTTGCAGATCTATCCGTTTTCTGAACACTGAGCTCTGTATAACACCACTGACATCACTAATAGGCAGCTTTCTGTGTACACCGTACACTGACATTAAGCTACTAATCAGTGGTTGGGGTGGTTACTAACACACTGATTTTTTTTTAAACACTTAAGGTACTGTCACATGCCGCCATATCGCCAGCGAGATCACTGGCAATTCGCAAATTCGGCGATGTGGAAACCACATCACATGTGCATAGTAACGTGTGACTGGGCAATTGTACGGCGAGAAATCGCTGGTGGAGCGTCGCCTGATTGCTCTGCAGTGAAATCAGGCGATATCCATCAGGCGATTTCAGCGCATCGTGCCCTGTGACAGGGCGATAGCGACGTACACAGCGTTCCTGAAATCAATCCCGTAGGCGTGCTTGGATGGTGTTTTTTTTACACGGCATCTGTGGCGATTGTTGGGTGATACTGCGTTTTGATTGGCTGGCCGTGTCCGTTGCGCCTTATTTGATGAACCAAATGAACGCAAGGCTGGCCAATGGGAACGCAGTTCTGTCCACCAATCGCAGTGATAGGGGCACGGTGAAACATACTCTAGCACGCCCCTATCAAAACAGTATGCCCACATCGCTGCTACGATTGTGTTGTGTGACTCGGCGACATGTGAAGGGAAGATCGCTTCCGGTCTTCTACAGGCGACTTCCGGGACGCAGGATCGCCGAAAATCGCACACTATATAGCTACGTGTCACAGCTCCACAGCGTTCTGAAAAAGTGCCCGAAACGTGTGCACTTACATCAAATCGCCAGCCATATGGAATCCATATGGCGGAGTGTTGACGGTACCTTAACAGATCAGTAAGTGACATAAGGAATCAAGCTTTATATCTTTGTTTTCTTAGAATACATAATAAAAACATACTGATAGATTGTCTTTAAACTATTACAGGCTAATCGACCTTCTGACTAATTGTCTACATTGCTTTAAATATCTGAATTTCATCTATGGATTACCTTCAATGCAGTTTTACCCAAATGTTTATTCATTACTATTCATGTTTTGTATTACTACTAATTAATATTTCCCATAAATATAATAGAAAAGGTCTTAAGAAATAGGGAATTATGGCTCTGGGGAATGTTAGATTATTAATATGTGCTCCCAAGTGCAAAATCAATAGAGTGTCTTGTGAGCTTTTTTCTTTATTATTAGTGTCATGTTTTCTTATGTAATGTAGCACCTGTCAATTTTAGGACCCCCCTGATGATGGCTTGCACAAGAAAAAATCTTGATGTCCTCAAAGATCTCATTGAGCACAAGGCCAACCCGAAGCTGAAGAATAAGGATGGCTGGAACAGTTTTCATATTGCATCTAGAGAAGGTGACCCTGCCGTCATCACCTATTTGCTTGATACCTTTCCTGATATTTGGGAAACTGAAAGCAAAATAAAGAGAACACCTCTGCACACCGCAGGTAGCCACATTTGTAGCATGCATAATTTTATATTTATATGTACTACATAAAAGTTATAACAACTACCAACAACCATTCTAAGGGGCAGAGACACACTAGGCTGGGAAGGTCCATGGTTATTGGGCCCTTCCCACCCTGCGAATACCAGCCTGCAGGCACCGCAGGAGTGGCGTATCACATTATAAGAGCCATTTCTGGCGATTCGCCTTGGCTCTTTCTGATTTTCCTGATGCATTGGAAATTGGGTAATGATTTATGGGGTTGAAGTCAGCTGTGTAGTGTCAGCTGGCATCAAGATCGATCCATCTATCTACTTTCCAAAAATCAGGCAGCACTCCAATATTCATGAACAGGACAGCTTTAATGTAGCCCCATGTGGCGCGACGTTTTAACCTCTATGAGGTCTTTATCAAGCACAGTCTGTGCTTGATAAAGACCTCATAGAGGTTGAAACGTCGCGCCACATGGGGCTACATTAAAGCTGTCCTGTTCATGGATATTGGAGTGCTGCCTGATTTTTGGAAAAGTATATTGATTTGCAGTTGGACATTGCAATATTCAGGATTTATTGCACCTGACTTTTATAAGGAAGTTTGTGCTGATTTCTGTTTTTTCAAATTATCTATCTATCTATCTATCTATCTATCTATCTATCTATCTATCTATCTATCTATCTATCTATCCTAATGGACTGTGGGGAACATACTATATGTAGAGAGCTTTGGGGCCTTCATACTGTATATGGCCGCAACCGCTAGTAGGAATGTATGGCCTGAGAAATTGGAGGTTAATCCTGTTATGATGCCTCCGGCAATCCACAGGTTGGGAGGCAAATGTGAAAGGGGATTTGGTAGTAGGGTAAGGTAATGAGGTGGATCCACAAAGGCTGATTTCCAGCTATGTTTAGTTGTTGAGCTTTTGGTCTGGTTACACTTTGTTTGTTTCTGCCAGGTGCACACACTCAGACCATGTAGGATGGAGTAGTTGAAAAGGTAATTCCAGTCCCATAAGAAATATAGGACACCATAGGTTTCATAAACAACGATTATGAACTTTTACCCCATATAAACTGCAGAGTTGATGGTGTACACTCGGTTAACGCTCCCTCTTCTTAGCTCTGACAGTATCTTAGTAGCAGAGATCCATAATTGGCTTTGCTCTGGTTGGTTTTAAGGTTTTCCTATATTCGGGACTACCTTGATTTGGGAGGCACAATGTACCATAGACTGCCTTTCCAAAGAAAGTTTTCTGGATAAAGTGCAACCTTCCTACTCTTTATCTCACGTAATCACTAGAGGACTAGAGCAGACCCACCAACTCCAGCTCCAGTGTTTATACAGCTCGCCTAAAAACACAGAGCTCGCATCATTACTATTGTATCTTCACTCCTCTTTCTGCAGCAGCATGACCTCACCGCGGTCAACTGCCAGAAAATCTCCAACTGTTGCTTAGCTTCCTTTGGCCACATAAGGAAATGGTAGTTAAGAGAAAGGCCAGCAGAGGGCAGTGTGAGATTAGAAATGCTACAACTCTCAGAGCTAAGGTGTAGGAGTTACAAGTAATATACAACATTATAGAACAATACATGGCAGATCAGTGAACAGTTTAGTATTGCTTATTCTGGGTCACTACATATATAGGGAGCTGATGGAGCCTCAGATTCTGTAGCATATATGTAATATCTGTTCCGGTTTATGTCCTTTCTGTTTCTGCTTTGGCTGTTCAATGGTCCCATGCCTTTTTTGCGGTTGTTGCATGAAAGCATCAGTCCTGTTTTATTTCTGGGATTTTTAGTGCCGCTAGATTAGGGAGTTGTGGGGTTAATAGTCTGATTTTGATTACTCCTTTTTTATATCCCTGGGCAGGACTTCCTGCTATTTTAACCCCTGGGACTGACTGCCACTGCCAGTTAATTAATTTTGCTATCTGGCTTGTGCTTTTGTCCTTGCTTGTGTTGTCTTCATTATTGCTCCTGTTTTCTGACATCGGCTTGAATTTTGACCATCCTCCTGTTTTACGATTCCATACCTGATGTAATCTTTTGGCTTTTACCCTGCTTGCCGACTCTTCCTGCCTCTGGTTCGCTCTTCAAGACGACAGCCTTTCTGTGGAAGCAATCCAGTGGACCCTGCTGTAAGATCAGTTCCCTGTATTAAAGGTGACTGTTGTGGACTTTCGGGTTTAGTAGGTTCAGCCAGACTTTAGATAAAGTTCTATTTTGAACCCAAACTTGACCTGACCTCATTGGAAGTCACTGATTGTGCAGTACTACTCTCCGCCCATATACAGCCAGCCATAAACAAAGCAAGGAGGGAGGACAGCTCTTTCTTTTCTTTTAGTACATACTACATCCAATGATTTTACCAATCAGTTCGAGCCAAACACTACAAGCGGCTTGCACTGGGCCGAGCACCAAGAGTACCCGAGCACAACGATGCTCGCTCCAGTGGTTTGCATATGTAAAGCACTCGAACTCCAAGCTTACTGATTTTTTTGTACAGTTTGTGTACGGCACTAACACAGAACTTTTAAACTTCAGGTCTGCTCATCTCTATTAGGATTCGGCTGTTCTTGGCGATTCCATCGGTCATCACAATTTATGCACTTGTTATCTTATGCCAACTAACTTCTCTCTATGCTTTCTTTCAATGTTTAACATTAATATTAAGATAAGCAGGAAGAGTAGCTAATTGGCTCATGACCAAAAGTTTGCAAATTGCATATGAGTGGACGTGGACTCTAAAGTTCGGTATTAATACCTAGCAAAGACTTTACAGTGTTTGAGTTTGGAGTTGGGGTGCTTTACAGGGGCAGACATACTGCATGTGCAGCCGGTGCATTGAACCAGGGCCCTGGAGCGGGAGGGAGCCCCTGAGGTCCAGCACTGGCTAGCTGTCCACATGGCTAATTTTGCATGCTATGCAAATTAGCCATGTGGAGTCGGCGCGAGCAAGGCGGCAGGTCTTGGGAGTGGATGTGGCGGGGCGGGGGGTGCGGTGGAAGCATCCCAATGTCTATTGAGTACTAGGACGCTGCCAGGAATCCCAGTGGGTCGGTGGATGTGGTGTGGGCAGGTGCCCTGCGCCCGCTCCTCTAAGAGGGAAGATTATTTTTTTTTTAATAAACTATAAGCCTCCCCTCCGTTAGACAATGCAGGTAATCTGTTGTCTTTTCAGAGAAGACAGGGGGGGGAGTGTGGCGGGGATGCTGGGGGGTACACCTCTATGTTCCTCAGCCACAGGGAGCTGAATGGTCGGTACCTGCACTTCCGGGGTCAGATGAACTCTAATCAGCTCCCTGATCTGAGGTGCTGCTGCCTTTACAGAGCGATGACAGGAATGAGGCAAAAGAAGACACCACGGGGCTAGCAGGAGAACACAGGAGAAGGTGAGCGCTCATAGAGCTGAAGATGGGGATGGGGAAGGCTGATAATATATGGGGTGGTGGTAGGCTGAGGGATTAATGCTGGGTTAGGGGGTTAATGCTGTGTTAGGGGTTTAATGCTGTGCTGGGAGTTAATGATGTGTTAGGGGCTATTATAGGCTTCTGTATGCTGGTGGCCACTGCAGCATCAGAAAGTTTCCCTGCGGGTGGAGTTCGCTCTCCTTTCTTCCTGGCGTCTCCATGGATTCTGTTCCTCTTTGCATCCAGTACTGGACCTGCTGCCACCACTTTTCATCTTTCCCCATCTCCAGGAACTGGCTGAGTCTTGGCTATCTATATACCACAGCCTTCTATCTATATACAGCAGCATCCTGGGTATTTTGTGTATTCTCCTGTCCTGTATACTGGGTGTAATCCTCAGTATCGTATTATTCTGTAAATATACACTGCACAGTACCACTTCCCCTGTCCTGTATACTGGGTGTAATCCTCAGTATCTGTAGTATTCTGTATATACACACTGCACAGCACCATTTCTCCTGTACTGTATACTGGGTGTAATCCTCAGTATCATATTATTCTGTATATATACACTGCACAGTACCACTTCTCCTGCCTATCTTGTATACTGGGTGTAATCCTCAGTATATGTATTATTCTGTATATATACACTGCACAGAACCACTTCTGTCCTGTATACTGGGTGTATTCCTCAGTATCTGTATTATTCTGTATATATTGTGACTTCTTCTACTTCTTCTTCTTGTATATATTATGACTTCTTCTTCTTAAAAGAATCAATTTTCTTTCAAGAGTTTAAAACATCGTACAATTGACTTTGGATTACTGGGAATGTCTTGTGATGTCTGCAAGGAGTCCGTAGCTCTGTTACTGAATGCTGTACTCACAGATTTAATAGTCCGGTGAGCTGGAAACTGGTTGGATGGGTGTAATCCAGCATTTTTTTCGACGGAGCAAATGACATCTCTTGACAATTTGTATTTTCCGTCCACATCTAGGGAGGTTAGCCACAGTGCCATGGGCTTTAAACGTCTTGATGGCACTGCGCACAGTAGACACAGGAACATTCAGGTCTTTGGAGATGGACTTGTAGCCTTCAGATTGCTCATGCTTCCTCACAATTTGGTTTCTCAAGTCCTCAGACAGTTCTTTGGTCTTCTTTCTTTTCTCCATGCTCAATGTGATACACACAAGGACATAGTACAGAGGTTAAGTCAACTCAACATCTATGTCAACTGGCTGCAAGTGTGATTTAGTTATTGCCAACACCTGTCAGGTGCCACAGGTAAGTTACAGGTGATGTTAATTACACAAATTAGAGAAGCATCACATGATTTTTCTAACAGTTCAATACTTTTGTCCACCCCCTTTTTTATGTTTGGTGTGGAATTAGATCCAATTTGGCTTTAGGACAATTCTTTTTGTGTTTTTTTCATTGAAGACAAATTAAATGAAGATAATAATACCAAAGAATTTGTGATTGCAATCATTTTCAGGAAGAAACTGAGTATTATCTGACAGAATTGCAGGGTGTCAATACTTTTGGCCATGACTGCATACACTGCACAGTACCACTTCTCCTGTCCTGTATACTGGGTGTAATCCTCAGTATCTGTATTATTCTGTATATATACACTGTACAATACCACTTCTCCTGTCCTGTATATTGGGTGTAATCCTCAGTATCTGTATTATTCTGTATATATATACTGCACAGTACCACTTCTCCTGTCCTGTATACTGGGTGTAATCCTCAGTGTGGACAAGCATAAGTGATAGTGTCCAGCTCACCGGTCAATAGCTCTTAGAGTACAGTATGTTTCCGACAGAGCAAATGACTCATTGCAGGCAGCGCAATTTTCAACTCGGAAAATAGGAAATGTTCAGTTTCACGTCTTTCTTAAAATACAAAGGTTTATTAGAATGTATTAAAATTCCATCAGTGTTGACATGTTTCGACCATTATGCTGGTCTTAATCATAATACCTATTATATACACTGCACAGTACCACTTCTCCTGTTCTGTATACTGGGTGCAATCCTCAGTATCTGTATTATTCAATATATATACACTGCACAGTACCATTTCTCCTGTCCTGTATACTGGGTGTAATCCTCAGTATCTGTATTATTCAGTATATATACACTGCACAGTACCACTTCTCCTGCCCTGTATACTGGGTGCAATCCTCAGTATCTGTATTATTCTGTATATACACTGCACAGTACCATTTCTCCTGTCCTGAATATTGGGTGTAATCCTCAGTATCTGTATTATTCAGTATATATACACTACACAATACCACTTCTCCTGTCCTGTATATTGGGTGTAATCCTCAGTATCTGTATTCTTCTGTATATACACTGCACAGCACCACTTCTCCTTTCCTGTATACTGGGTGTAATTCTCAGTATCTGTATTCTTCTGTATATACACTGCACAGTACCACTTCTCCTGTCCTGTACACTGGGTATATACAGTGCCTACAAGTAGTCTTCAACCCCCTTCAGATTTAGCTGGTTGACACATGCGGAATTAACTTGGCATTGTGACATTTGTACTGTAGACCGGCCTGTAAGTGGGAAATGCACTGCAGCCAAAAAGATTTTTTAATTTTTTTTTTTTTTTTTTTAAAGCGTTAAAAGTTAATTCAGAGGGTCATTTATTATTCAACCCCCTCAAACCACCAGCATTCTGTTTGGTTCCCCTAAAGTATTAAGAAGTAGTTCAGGCACAAAGAACAATGAGCTTTACATGTGTGGATTAATTATCTCTTTTGCCAGCCTTTTCTGACTATTTAAGACCCTCCCCAAACTTGTGAACAGCACTCATACATGGTCAACATGGGAAAGACAAAGGAGCATTCCAAGGCCATCAGAGAAAAGATCGTGGAGGGTCACAAGGCTGGCAAGGGGTACAAAACCCTTTCCAAGGAGTTGGGAGCATCATCCGGAAGTGGAAGGCTTATGGAACTACTGTTAGCCTTCCACGGCCTGGACAGCCTTTTTTTATAGTTTCCTCCCATGCCGAGGCCAGGCTTGTCCGAAGAGTCAAGGCTAACCCAAGGACAACAAGGAAGGAGCTCCGGGAAGATCTCATGGCAGTGGGGACATTGGTTTCAGTCAATACCATAAGTAACGTACTCCACCGCAATGGTCTCCGTTCCAGACGAGCCCGTAAGGTACCTTTACTTTCAAAGCGTCATGTCAAGGCTCGTCTACAGTTTGCTCATGATCACTTGGAGGACTCTGAGACAGACTGGTTCAAGGTTCTATGGTCTGATGAGACCAAGATCGAGATCTTTGGTGCCAACCACACACGTGACGTTTGGAGACTGGATGGCACTGCATACGACCCCAAGAATACCATCCCTACAGTCAAGCATGGTGGTGGCAGCATCATGCTGGGGGGCTGTTTCTCAGCCAAGGGGCCTGGCCATCTGGTCCGCATCCATGGGAAGATGGATAGCACGGCCTACCTGGAGATTTTGGCCAAGAACCTCCGCTCCTCCATCAAGGATCTTAAGATGGGTCGTAATTTCATTTTCCAACAAGACAAGACCCAAAGCACACAGCCAAGAAAACCAAGGCCTGGTTCAAGAGCGAAAAAATCAAGGTGATGGAGTGGCCTAGTCAGTCTCCTGACCTTAACCCAATTGAAAACTTGTGGAAGGAGCTCAAGATTAAAGTCCACATGAGACACCCAAAGAACCTAGATAACTTGGAGAAGATCTGCATGGAGGAGTGGGCCAAGATAACTCCAGAGACCTGTGCCGGCCTGATCAGTTCTTATACAAGACGATTATTAGCTGTAATTGCAAACAAGGGTTATTCCACAAAATATTAAACCTAGGGGTTGAATAATAATTGACCCACACTTTGTTTAAAATTTATTAAAATTCAACTGAGCAACATAACTTTTTGGTTTGTAAGATTTATGCTTCTGTTAATAAATCCTACTCTCGTTTGCAGTTTGAAGGCTCTAACTTATTTGCATCTTATCAAACCACCTAAATCTGCAGGGGGTTGAAGACTACTTGTAGGCACTGTATATTACCTGTAGGCTGAGCTAGGCTGTATATATTACCTGGAGGCTGTGCTGGGCTGTATATATTACCTGGAAGCTATGCTAGGCTGTATATGTTACCTGGAAGCTATGCTGAGCTGTATATATTGCCTGGAAGTTGTGCTGGGCTGTATATATTACCTGGAGGCTGTGCTGGGCTGTATATATTACCTGGAGGCTGAGTTGGGATATATGTGGGCTGTATATATTATTTGGATGCTACAACTGGCCTCCAAATAATACATACAGCCCAGGAGTTGCCTCCAGATAATAAATACAACTCTGCATAGCCTCAATATTATATATACAGCCCATTTAGTGTGGGAAAACCCCCAGCAAGAATTGATATGCTGCAGATTTAACCACACAAAAATATGCATCGTTTATAAATATTATAATCTATTTATTTACCTAACTTTGTTGCACTATGAAGGGGGGGGGCAAAAAAATTTCTTGCACAGGGGCCCACTACAGTTTGTGTCTGCCCCTAGTGCTTTACATATGCAAACCACTGAAGCGAGCATCGCTGTGCTGAGGTACACTCAGTGCTTGGCTGAGTTCGAGCCACTTGCAGTGTTTGACCGTCTCGCACTGGGGTAAAGTCGGCGTTGTCAGATGTAGTGTGTACAAAAAATAATTAAATAATATGACAAAACCCTCCCCTCCCCCAGAAGTTGTTTTGCTTATGGCTGGCTGTATGCGGGTGGAGACCCAAACCACCCAATCAGTGACTTCCAATGAGATTTTGGTCTAGAACAGAACTTTATAAAGTTTGCAGAACCCAAACTTCCACGGGTCTGCTCATCTCTACATATGAGAGATCACATGATTACCAATCAAATTGGCAAGTAGAACTGAATTCTAGCATGGTGTATCTTATGACAATACATTGAGTACAGTGTCTGCCAAAAATTAGACATAGTCTGAAAAACCACATCAATGATAACGCATTGGCTTTAGATACATCAAAGGTGGGCTCTCATAATGAAGACCTTGAGTTTGCCCAATATTCCCCAGCCTGACACTGGTGCTGGGTATGAGGGCTATGACCCAATGATTTACAGAGCAGGTATGGATATAGATAATAGAAATATGCCATATGTATATTAATATTATAACCCTTGTTTTATCAGCGATGCATGGATGCTTGGACGTGGTTCAGATTCTTCTAGACAGGTAATATTTTAAATTATACTTTGTATTTTTTTTATGACACTAAAAATATATTTAAGGCCCCTTTCACATCAGTGTTTTCGCTGAATTGCTGCAGATCCGACAGATATACCGCATCTGCATCGTAATGGTTCGCATTTGCGGCAAGCCCATTCATTCTCTATGGGGCTTGCGGTCAGGTGCGACAAGTGCGGTTTGCCGGATCCGGCACTTGCAGCGGATCAAAAAACTGCAGCTAGTAGCGTTTTTTTCCCGCGCCGCAGCATAGAGAATGAATAGAGAATGAAAGGGTCTTGCCGCAAATGCAACCATTACGCGGCAGATGCGGTATAGCTGACGGATCTGCTGCAATTCAGCGAACACACTGATGTGAAAGAGACTTAAATGAGATTTCCAAACTCAGTAAAAACCTTGTCCATGGTTCCCTACACAAGTTTTTGTTGAACTTGAAAGCAAAAAAGGAAAAATGTGGGTGCGCTGAAATGTATCGATACAGCTACCAGGTACCAGAGTATGTACAGGTAGCTCTGTGGGTAGCAGAGTATACAGTTAGCTGCGTGGGTAGCAGAGTATATACAGGTAGTTCTGTGGGTAGCAGCTTTGTGGGCGACCTTAATGGGCATCCCGGTGGGTGGAGAGGTGATGTGATGTAATGGCTGTCACCACCGACTTGTTCTATGAGAGCTGCGTACTTCCAGAGTGGAGGAGAGAGGGGCGTGTCCTTGCTGTGAGGTAAATTTTGTGAATGCTCATGCGTGGTGACGGATGGTTACTGCGCTCGTGGGGCTGTGAATGGTGATGCCAGTGTGGCTGGCGTGACTGTGGCTCGCGGTGGGCGCTCGCGGGGCTGTGAATGGCGTCGCAACTGTGGGAGGCGTGACTGCGGCTCGCGGTGGCGCGCAGGCGTGCCATCGCTCGTGGGGCTGCGAATGGCGTCGCAACTGTGCCTGGCGTCACTGAGGCTAGCTGTGGCGCACAAGCGCGCCATCGCTCGTGGGGTTGTGAATGGCGACGCAACCGTTGGGGACGTGACTGCGGCTCACGGTGGCACGCAAGCACGCCATCGCTCGCGGGTCTGAGTCTGTGAATGGCAACTCGCGAAGGTGCTGCGCACCATTGCTCGCGACGCTGCCGCGGTGAATGCCGGAATAGCGACACAACATTGGTGATTATATATATATAGATAATGTAGAACAAGTGATTTTAATAAACTTTTAAATACACTTCATAAGATAAATCTGGAAGAAAACCTTTCAAAAACCTTCTGGAAGATTGTCCCCCTAGGCTGTTTCTAAACCTGACGTATAAGAGGGGGAGGGGCGTACTCAGCGTGACGGAGTACAGGGGATCAGTGTATCTGCAGGTTACCTCAGACAAAGGGAGCTTGTCAGGCTGTCAGCAGTGCACAGGCTTCTATGATCTCCTCTGCATTCAGATCTCACTTTGCTCCATGCTAACAGCTGATGGCCTCCACACAGATACTCCGATAATAACATGTAGCTGCCACTGTGAATGCAAGACATAGGATCACAGCAGTTATGTGCTGACAGCTGATCTTTCTTTGCCAGAGGTAAACTGATACACTGATCAGCTGAGAACGCGGTGTAGGCCCCCACTCTTACAGTATATGGTTATATGGTCGTATTCAGTGTGTGAGAAGCTGAAGATGGATCTCGCTGAGAGTGAGCATATCTCAGGTTCAGAAACAGCGTAGTGGGGATATCTGGTGGAAGGTTTTTGAAAGGTTATCTTCAAGATTTCACTTATAAGGTATATTTGAAAGTTTATTACAATCACTTGCTCTACGTTATTATTAACCCCTTCACCCCCGGGCAATTTTTCATTTTTCCTAACCCTTCTTCCAAGAGCCACAACTGTTTTTATTTTTCCATTAAAGGGAACCTGTCACCTGGATCTAAGTCCCTACACTATCACTACCTATCCCTGCACCTTCCTAGCTACTTCCTATTATCTCTCCCTGAGCTAAATCCGCCCTATAAAACAGCAGAAAAATAACTTATAACTTACAGAAGTCCCTGAGGCTGGGGACTGAAAAGGCGGCCCCAGGCTCCATTCTGCCCCTCCTCGATGCAGCAGCACACTCCCTGCTGGGCGGCATTATTCTTTCTTCATCGCCGCCTCCTCCAATTTGGAATCTCCTGCCGGCTTTACACCTATCATGTATACTCACACAGAACACAGCTTAATTGCACAGTTCAGGTATTCGTGTGCTGCTGCTTTTTTTATAGGGCGGATTTAGCTCAGAGAGGGATAGATAGGGAGCAGCTAGGAAGGTGCAGGGACAGGTAGTGATAGTGTAGGGGCTTAGATCCAGGTGACAGGTTCCCTTTAATATATACATATGAGGGCTTGTTTTTTGCAGGACGAGTTGTATTTTTAAATGACATAATTTATTTTACCATATAGTGTATTGGAAAATGGGAAAAAATCCAAGTGCAGTGAAATTGCAAATAAAAGTGCCATTACATGTTTGTTTTTTTGGGTTTTCTATTCACCTCGTTCACGATATGGTAAAACTGACGTCAGTATGATGCCTCTGGTTAGTACGAGTTTGTAGATACCAAATATGCTTACTTTTACTGTTATCTAAGTGGTGAAAAAAATTCAGACATTTTTAAAGAAAAAGAATTGCACTTTTGCACCATTTTCTGTGACTCGTAGTGTTCTCATTTTTCAGGATCTGGGGCTGTATGATGGCTTATTTTTTGCGTCTTGAACTGACCTTTCTAATGATACCAATTTTTGGGTAGATGCGCTGTTGATCGCCTGTTGTTGCATTTTATCGCAATGTTACGATGACCAAAAAAAACTAATTTCGGAGTTTAGACATTTTTTCTGTTACACAGTTTATCGATCTGATTAATTGATCTTATATTTTGATAGATCAGGCATTTCTGAACACGGCAATGCAAAATGTGTGTATATTTTTCATTTTTTTTAATAGTTTATTTTCAAAGGGGTGATTTCAACTTTTGTGGATTTTTTTTTCCCTATTTAAAAATATATATTTTTTTAAATTGTCTTTCTTTTACATTGCTCACTAGGGGGCCTCGGTATTGCACTGTTTGATTGTTTCCCATGTGTTCAGGTGGGCTACAGCACATCTGAACATAGTGGAGGTGACCACTTTCAGCTGGTGACTTCACTGGGACATCGCCAGAAGGAAGTGATTCAGGACAGCTTCCGGGTCACCAGATGACCTTGGGCTGTCCGGGTAACAGAAGGAGGTCCCTTGATCTCATTATGGGACCTTCAATCACGGAGGGGAACAGCGCCATCCCCGCCACGGGGCTTTGGATCAGTGACTGACATCGTGACCGATACTGATCATTGACTGATCCGATCGGTGGTGTTAGTTTCACATCTCAGCTGCTGAGATGCGTGGTCGGACGATACAAGCTCAGTGCGTGAGCTCGCATTAGGGTGAGGGACACGGCCAAGGACACACATGTACATGCTTGGTTGTGAAGGGGTTAAATACAAATTTAAATGACGGTTACACTTTAAGGGTTTTCCACATACGGTATATCGCAGGTCTATCAGAACAATAAACTCAGCATACCTTCAAGACCTATTGACATGCTGCGGATTTGAAATACGCACTGCACATCAGTTTGTTGAGTAAAATGAAGAACAGAGGACAAGAGAATATCTATGAATCCCATCTACTTTGCTGGAGCTTTAAGATGCTGCATTTTTGACGCATCAAAAATACATATCATTAAAATCTTTCCAAAACCTCGTCCTGGGAACATCGCCTAGGGGTCTTGCAAAATTTCAGTACAAGTGCATACACATTTTTTTTACATCCTTTTAAAATGATTTCTACCCAAAAAAAAAAACACGGCCAACTTTGGTGGTGCCATAATCGTACTGACCTGAAGAATCTAATTCCAGGTGAATTTCACCACAGAATAGGAGTACTATAAGAAAAAAAAACTAAGCCAACCATTACAAAATAGCTTATTTCTTAACATTTCATCCTACTTGGAAGTTTCTTCCACATGCTTCTATGGTAAAATGGATTTTCTCATTCAACACTGCAACTCGTCCAGCAAGAAACAAGCCCTTAAATGAAAACCAAAAGTTATGTCTCTTGGAAGAACAGTGGTGAAAAATGAAATATCACCCGATGCTTAAGGGACTGAACATGAAAAAAAAAATCTTTTTTTTCTTTTCTTAGGTGCAGCTATGATCCCGATTGTAAGGACACATGTGGAGTAACTCCATTCATGGATGCCTTGCAGAATGGACACCTCCAAATTGCTGAACTGCTGATAGAAAAGAAAAAGGTATGTAGCTAAAAAAATCTAAAAAAAGTGCTTACTCACTATAGATCAGTGTCATTGTCGCTATTTTGTGCTGTTCTCAGACTGTAGCATGACCCTCACTTTCAGGGAGGGGTACAATGTAAGTTGGTTATTCCTTCCTGGCAATCCATGTCAGTCATAATCACTGTGATCAATGGATTTCAGTCAATGGGACCATCACCGGTTGTGAGAATAGGCTGGTTCTGGTGCTGCCATCCACAGATAAGGGCATTTCTTAATGTTACTAATAGAAATTAATTTACTTCAATTTTATAATAAATATAATATCCATATCTTCATCATCTATTTGTTTAGTGAAGAGATAATTGTTCTTTACATTTGTTTATCACTAGGCCTGCTATACTGCTGTGGATATCATGGGAGCCCAGGCACTACACCGGGCTGCCGTTACAGGACAGGACAAATCACTTCAATACTTGGTCTCCCATCTTGGTGTCAACGTGAATGAAACAGCGACGTCTATGCAGCTAAGCGCACTTCACTATGCTTCCAAGGTCAGTTTCTGCTTCTGAGGTTGAACCAGCCTCTTATTTATTGGTTCCCTGCCATGTTTAAAAGTCTCTGCAAACACTAAAGGCCCCGTTACACCTAGCTACATTACAGTGATCCTGACAACGATATGACCTGGCAGGGATGACTGGAATGTCACTAAGTGATCACTGGCGAGATGCCACACAGGTAGATCTACTCACCGATGCGGCGACCCCCGACGGTCGTTGGGATCTGTCACTGTCATGGGCGTAGCATGGAGATCGTTGGTCATTTTCCCTTTCACACACACCGATGCAGCATGCCTATTGGGAGACCGACGATGAAAAAATGGTCCAGGCCATTCCGTAACGATCAGCGATCTCACAGCAGGGGGCCGCTCGCTGCTACGTGTCACACGCAGCGATATCGCTGGCGAGGTTGACGCAACGTCACAAAACCTGTGACGTTGCGGCGATATCGTTAGCGATATCGCTACGTGTAACGGGGCCTTTAGCCTCTGTTTCCAAAATGACCTCCAAGGACCTAAAAAGAAAAAGCTATCAAGTAGGATACCGCCTTCTTAAAAGTAACAGGTAAACATTTTGTACAATGTTCAGAGTGTCAGTACCTCACTATTTAACAACAATGAAAAAGATTGTGGTCAGAGATTATAGGAGCACTCAGGCATATGGGAACAAGGGAATACTACTACTTGTTGGAAACAAACCTCCACAAACCACTAGACCATCAGGTACCTCTCATGTGCGCTCTCTGCATTATTTGGTTCAGTACCTCACTATTTACACTCCTTTGACACCGGGTGCCACTTGCACTTTTACTTACTCGCAGATGCTGATCCTATGTCTGCAGCATCCTTGTGTCACCCCAATCCTTGTTTTATTTAATCACTGAAGAGTCTGAGATGGCAAATGACCAGGTCATCAGGCAACAAGTCCTATTATGGTGCTGTACTTTGGGGCTTAAATGATGCTCCTAGACAATATTCAGCCACAAATTCTACTATAATGGTCTTTCAGACTTACCAGCCTTTGTGGCTCTCCCTATTTCTCTTGTTGACTCCTCTTGATGGCCTCCATTCTTATTATGGTGCTGTACTTTGGGGCTTAAATGATTGCAGCCACTAATTCTCCTATAATTGTCTTTCAGACCTACCAACCCTTGTGGCTATCCCTTCGCCTTTCTCTTGTTGACTCCCTGATTGCTTCCAGTCCTGAGATCTATTTCTTTCTCACACTGTCCTCACATGGTAGTTAAATACTCCTCTCCACTTCTCGAACTTTAGTCACCCCAATATCGTTATAGTACCACACATTGTTTTTGCCTATTAGTATTCCTACAGCTCTGACAACAGCTGATCATTGTGGGTGCCTGCTGACGTTAACCCACCCATCTGATAACAATGACCTGTCCCAGTGATATGACCATTTATTTTACTACTCTTATTGTTTTTCATGTGTAGTTATGCACTTACATTTCTCTTCTGTTGGCCAACTAAGCACTTTCATCACAATGTTTTTCAGTAACAAATGAGAAAAATCTCAAAACAAGTCCTATTCATGTTCTGATTGGTGGAATTTTTTCCCATAGTTAAAAACCAATTCACTTATTATGGTGGACATAATCATTATGTTGCCATTTTTTAAATTAAGGCAAGATTGTTAAAGGTTCTGTGGAAAAATGCTACTAACCTGCAGATATGAGGTTAATCTGCTCGTAATGGCATTCTGATCCTGCCAGGCGCCTACATATATATTGAACCCTGCTGCTGGGAGGAAAAGAACTTTTTTTTTTGTTTTAAATCAGATTTATTTTATTAGAAACAGTAAGTCTTACAAAAAATGTGCATATACACTACGTTTTCCCATTTTCGTATAATATTCCAATATCGTTCCTTTATCTCCCTTCCCCCTCCCTCTCACCCCAGTGAAAAAGAATGAACTCTTTCCCTCCCCTAAACCAGACAGCGATTCCAAATTATATACATACGTTACATATTTGCATGTTATAGAAATTATTGATTCTTTTTAGTATCTAGTATCAGTACCTAATCCCCTCTATACAGTACCAAGTTTAACACTCTGCTACTATCGATAGAGGAAAAGAACTTTAATCCTGCCAGCAGCGTTCTGGTTTCAGTCATGGAGACGGTATTGGCGTGGGTTCAGTTGCCGCTCTGTGTATGGAGAGCAGTGGCTGTAACTGTGGATATACAGGGGTCAGTGGGTGCTCTAATCCACTGGCCTCACTATTTTTAGAAAGACTGCATAGACGAGGGATCAACCCACTGAACGCCCAAACTCCTTACCCATGGGAAGAACAGTACTCAAACAAGACAGGGCGAGGGAACCCCACATTGGTAAGACTTTATTGCTTCACCAACAAAGGCATATAGTATATTACCAGCAAGAACACAAGATGGTACAAGCAAACTCTCACCCTTCTACTGGCTCACCAGGAATTAGAATTGTCATGCCTTCGGAGCTTCCAAGACCAACTACCCCAGTCCAGCAGCACCCCACTTTTGGCAGGTACCCACTGAGAAGAGATAGCGGCAAGCTTAGGAAGCTAACCGAGCACAGCAAGGTATATAGCTTGGTGACTGAATTGTCCAAATACAGGGTTCGTCAAGGAGCTCTTTGTTTGCCCGGCTGAATCCTTGGATCCTAGGCTGAAGTAGCACAGCAAGATATACATCCATGTGACCGAAGTGTCCCAGCCTGGCATCAAAGCAGTCTATGAACTTCCAGCTGTATCCTTGGATCCTAGTCTGTAGTCCTGAAGAAAATGAAGAACATGGTGACAGGATCAAGTCCTTTTATGTACCCCCAATTCTGGGGCAATCTACATTTAGCTAGTAATCCATAAATTGACAATGGGGCTCCGATCAGTCTGACATGAAACCATTTAGTCGTAGATGACCAGCACTCAGGGCGTTAGCGGTTTTATGGTGCTATTGGGAAAGGATCAAGTGATCCGCAGTAACTAGTATATGAAGAATCCCAGCACTCATATAGTTGTTGTTTTGCTCAAGGTGAATTTATTTACAGTTTATGCAATTGTGTCGTGTGACATGCAGGACAAAGACGTTTCGGCCACCACTATGGCCTTGTTCACAAAGTCACTATAAAAGGAAATATACAGAAGTGAATACAGTGCAGGTGAAGTATATACAATATTTACATAGACATTCAGTCACTGAAATCATTGATAGCATTCTGTTTTTTTAAAAGTATAATGAACCTTTCAGCTTTATTCATATATGTAATGGGATAGTATTATAGGGTGTGATATTAAAATACTAAGGATGGTTCTAGGATGGGGGTATATAGGAACAGGGTTTTTTAGAGAAGAGAATGCTAAACCATTTACCTGCTAGAGCTTCAACATAGGTTTGTCACCACATAGGGGAGGGGGATAGTGTTGGTGTCTCCTGGGAGATATACCATATGGACAGGAGAAGGTAATCTAAAATACAACGCTTGTGATTATACATCTTATATTCACATTAGTGTACATATAGTATTTTTAGTGTTCAAATCCAGATACCTGCAAGTTTATTTTGTATAGGGATATGCCAGGTGTAGTGGTAGTAGGTTCAGGGCACTGTAGTTCTATGCAAACCAGTGGAAATGATGTAGATTGCCCAAGGTTCTGTCTATGAGATAATAATATATGTAAGATGTTATAGTTATGTATTGGCTTCTAATGGTGATAGTATGTATATCTTAGTACCTTATGGCCCAAGGTCCCCAGGGTGAAATCCTATTGTGTTCAATTTTCTGTAGGTGCAGCCCAGTAGGGCTAGGTAGTCTAAGGAGTAAGTACAGATTGGTGTAATATAAGTACCAACAAAAGTCAAATTACTTATCTTTTTAGTGTTCAGTCCCCCAATGAGTCCCGCTTACTCAAGGAATCGTTGTATCGAAGCCAGCACATCCAGTGCCTAGGCAGGAGATGGTGGTGTGCGGCCCGCCGCCGCCGCAATTTGTGCGAGCGGCGGGTCACCTGACCGGTAGTGACGCGTCACCGGACGTGACGTTTGCGTTCCACCGCGTCACCGGAAGTGACGTCTTTGGTTGCGCATGCGTAATAGAGGGGCGGGCACTGATCAGTGCCGCTCGTAGCGGTTGTTACCATAGTTACTAGTAACCATTGTTGTCAAGGAGCAGTACGCATGGTGAGGGTTACTGGTGTCTAGTGGCCGTGTCAGTCTATGTTAACGCGTCCAGTAGGTGTGCACCAAAGCGGTGATGCTTGTGTAGTAGGAGGACTCTATGGGGATTAGGGGATCTACTGAGAACGTGTAGAGGCCCATATTATGGTGCACTAGTTATGGATTTGGACGAAAATATTGATAGTCTCCTCTTTTTGTTCTGGTTCAACATATGTATATCCAAATGGAATAAATGTACATAAATCATGAGGATTAATGAACATGTTATAGTGTGGTTTACCTAAATATGCTATGATCAAGACATAACAGCATTGATTATGGATACATTGGCATATAGGTTAATAGTACATTCGGCGGTGTTATACAGAATACATCAATATAAGGATGATCTCTCAAAACCAGGCTTTTTAAGGGGTCCAAACACTTAAGTAGGTATGTTCAGCAACCATAATACAGAGAAATGAAACTTAAAAAAAGAACAAGGGAAAAAAAGAAAAAAGAGGGGGGGAGGGGGGGGGGTTTGGGTTTAAAGGCTATATTTCTTACCCTTTAGGGGGTCTTCGGAGGAACAGAATGCTAGAGATTAGGTTGGAATCTGGAAAAAAGGTTTAATGGGTTAGCCATTCAATTTCCCTATTCATACCCCTCGGGGTTAGGGTACCCAAAGTATAGATCCAATAACACTCCCTCTGTTTCAATAGTTTGATATGGTTCCCCCCACGTCGAGGTCTGGGTACATGTTCCAACACCTGGAATCTTAGTTGCGCCACATTATGTCTGGCTTCCGTAAAATGATAAGGAAGTGGCAGATAAACCTTGCCTGTACGTATGGTTGACTTGTGGCTCGAGATCCTATCCCTAATAGCCTGGGTAGTTTCCCCTACGTATAAAAGTCCGCAGGGGCACTTGACAAGATAGACCACGTACTTTGATTCACAGGTGTAGAACCCTCGTATTTTGTATGTCTTTCCAGTGCGAGGATGGACTACTTCACTCCCTTTGATTACATTCGAGCAACACGCACACCCCAAGCATGGATAAGTCCCTAGTCTTGGTTCCTGTGTCAAAGTCCTGGTGAGTGGTGTTTTGTTAGTACCGACATCAGCCCTAACTACCTGGTCTCTTATGTTTTTTGGTCGTCTGCTGCACATGAGTGGAGGATTTTGAAATGTCTGTATGTTTGGGTAGGCATGAGCTAGTAGCGGCCAGTTTTTCCTCACCAGTTTATGTATTTTGGGCATGATTGGGTGGTACGTGTGTACAAAAGGGATTCTGTCGATTTTAGGTAATTGGTCCTGTCTCTCATCTGTATAGTTTGTGGCACTGTTCATTTCAGCAGATAGTAAGCTGTGGGGGTACTGTCTCTGGGAAAACTTGTCGGACATTTCCCGAAGTCTAGTCGCTTTTGTGGTGGAGTCTGTCACTATCCTGGTTACCCGTTTGAACTGTGACCTAGGAAGGCTGTTTTTCGTAGATCTTGGATGGCAACTGCCATAGAGGAGAAGACCATTACAATCTGTGGGTTTTGAGTAGATATCAGTGATAATCTGCCCATCCAAGTTCTTTTGGACCATGGTATCAAGGAATGGGATCTCATTGATATCATAGTTTAGGGTGAATTTTAACTCCGAACGAATTGAGTTGATATGTTCAATAAATGACATTAGGCTGGCTTCCGGGCCTGTCCATATACAGAATACATCGTCTATATATCTATACCATTGGGTGGCATACTGTTTGTATAAGTTATTAGAGTAGATGTGGGCCTCCTCGAATTGATTCATATAAAGATTTGCGTAAGCAGGCGCTACGTTTGAGCCCATTGCGGTCCCGCATGTTTGTATATAGAATTGGTCCCCAAAGAGAAAATAGTTCTCTCTGAGGACCAAGTTTAGGAGTTCTATGCACAAATCCATCAGATTGGTCTCTATGTTGTGTTGTGTTAGTGTTGTTTTGACAGCTTCAATCCCTTCTTCATGTGTAATGGAGGTATAGAGACTATTAACATCCAGAGTACATAACAGACAATCCTTGGGAACCTGTCCCATAGTTTTAAGTTTGCTTAGGAAATCACCTGTATCCAGGATGAATGATTTAGTCTGTTTTGTATATGGGGTTAAGATTTTCTCTAAAAAAATTGAAAGTGGATTTAAGATGGAATCAGTCCCTGCCACTATAGGGCGGCCAGGTGGATTGTGTAGATTTTTATGGATTTTCGGTAATGTAT
Source organism: Allobates femoralis (assembly GCA_033576535.1). Lineage (NCBI taxonomy): Eukaryota > Metazoa > Chordata > Amphibia > Anura > Aromobatidae > Allobates > Allobates femoralis. Next base: position 253,034,642 of record JARQOC010000004.1, on the reverse strand, counting down.
ACAAAACTGGAGTAACGGCGTTGTGGTTAATGAGGTAGGTCCTTGTTTTTGAATCAATGGTGTTATTCTGGTAATACTTGTTTACTACCCTGTGTATCTTTGCCCTTATGTTATAAACGGGGTCATTCTGAACTCTAGTATATGTCTTTTCATCCGACAGTTGCCTATTTATTTCTGATACATATTGATCCTTGTTCATGACTATGATGGCTCCTCCTTTGTCCGCAGGTTTGATGACTATGTTTTTGTTTTCCTTTAGTGCATTAATTGCCTGTCGTTCGTGTGCCGATATATTAGTGCGGACTGGGAGGAGACCAATCTGTCGGTCATGTACAACGTCCCTTATATCCTGTTCGAGCAGTCTGATGTATGTTTCAACTGGGTGGTCAGTTTTTGGTGGATTAAAGTTGCTGACATTCCTTAAACCCAGACTGGTAATGGAAATATGTGATGTAGTTGTGTTACCCGTACTGCTGCCGATCTGATTGTTTGGAATAGGTGTTTGTTGGTCAAAATGTGTCTTTAACCTTAATAGCCTATAGAAGCGTTGTAAATCATTTTCAAGTTGGAAAGGATCCCACCTTGGAGTGGGACAGAAAGAAAGACCCTTATTGAGTACAGATAGTTCGACTGGAGAGAGAGAGTAGTCAGAAATGTTTACTACTAGGTTTGGACCCCTACCTGTGACCTGAGGACCATCTGTCGATTCGATTCTCCACCGCCTGGACCGCCTTGTGGTCTTCCTGTTTGGCCTAAAAAAGCCGGTTGAGGGCGTGGGGCCGGTGAGTTTCCACCATCGCTCCCGGAACCTGCTGGTGTGCCGCCTGATGGTGTAGAACCGCCTGATGGTGGTTGTCCTCCGGCTGGTCGTCTTGGTCTTGGCCATGGTCTTCTAGGTATTGGCTCGTCCCACCTGTATACCTTATTGTTGAGATAATCTTCTGTGTCTCTTTGGAATTTAGTTCTTTTCCTCTCTTCTAGTGTTTTTTTGTGTGTAGCGAGTGCTGATTCCACTCTGCTCTTTAGATTAGAGAACTCTGTGCTGCTGAGTGTTGTAGTTAATTGTGTCTCGATGGTGGCGACTCTTTCTTCAGAGATTTTTATAGCGTCTTGTAAATGTTCTATAGTTAATAAGATCAAGTCCAATGAACACTTATTTAGTATTTTTTGGAAGGTGGCGCAGTATTTTTCGTCGTCAGAAAAAAGGGTTGGTCTCAGGTTACATCTGAGTCCTCTAGGGATTTTACTTTGCCGGTAGTATTCGCCAAGTGTGGCACAGTGTAGGTCAAATGAAACCAGTTTCTTCCTCTCCTTTTCCCAATCCCTTGTTTTTATATCACGATTTGGAACTCTTAGGAAGTCTGTACCAGTCCTGATACGGGCTAGTATAGATGAGCTGGCAGATTCATCGTATGCAAAAGTTTCTGAAGACATGAATGTCGCTGGTGCTGTAGTTAAAAGAAGCAAATCCAATTAGTCGTAGATGACCAGCACTCAGGGCGTTAGCGGTTTTATGGTGCTATTGGGAAAGGATCAAGTGATCCGCAGTAACTAGTATATGAAGAATCCCAGCACTCATATAGTTGTTGTTTTGCTCAAGGTGAATTTATTTACAGTTTATGCAATTGTGTCGTGTGACATGCAGGACAAAGACGTTTCGGCCACCACTATGGCCTTGTTCACAAAGTCACTATAAAAGGAAATATACAGAAGTGAATACAGTGCAGGTGAAGTATATACAATATTTACATAGACATTCAGTCACTGAAATCATTGATAGCATTCTGTTTTTTTAAAAGTATAATGAACCTTTCAGCTTTATTCATATATGTAATGGGATAGTATTATAGGGTGTGATATTAAAATACTAAGGATGGTTCTAGGATGGGGGTATATAGGAACAGGGTTTTTTAGAGAAGAGAATGCTAAACCATTTACCTGCTAGAGCTTCAACATAGGTTTGTCACCACATAGGGGAGGGGGATAGTGTTGGTGTCTCCTGGGAGATATACCATATGGACAGGAGAAGGTAATCTAAAATACAACGCTTGTGATTATACATCTTATATTCACATTAGTGTACATATAGTATTTTTAGTGTTCAAATCCAGATACCTGCAAGTTTATTTTGTATAGGGATATGCCAGGTGTAGTGGTAGTAGGTTCAGGGCACTGTAGTTCTATGCAAACCAGTGGAAATGATGTAGATTGCCCAAGGTTCTGTCTATGAGATAATAATATATGTAAGATGTTATAGTTATGTATTGGCTTCTAATGGTGATAGTATGTATATCTTAGTACCTTATGGCCCAAGGTCCCCAGGGTGAAATCCTATTGTGTTCAATTTTCTGTAGGTGCAGCCCAGTAGGGCTAGGTAGTCTAAGGAGTAAGTACAGATTGGTGTAATATAAGTACCAACAAAAGTCAAATTACTTATCTTTTTAGTGTTCAGTCCCCCAATGAGTCCCGCTTACTCAAGGAATCGTTGTATCGAAGCCAGCACATCCAGTGCCTAGGCAGGAGATGGTGGTGTGCGGCCCGCCGCCGCCGCAATTTGTGCGAGCGGCGGGTCACCTGACCGGTAGTGACGCGTCACCGGACGTGACGTTTGCGTTCCACCGCGTCACCGGAAGTGACGTCTTTGGTTGCGCATGCGTAATAGAGGGGCGGGCACTGATCAGTGCCGCTCGTAGCGGTTGTTACCATAGTTACTAGTAACCATTGTTGTCAAGGAGCAGTACGCATGGTGAGGGTTACTGGTGTCTAGTGGCCGTGTCAGTCTATGTTAACGCGTCCAGTAGGTGTGCACCAAAGCGGTGATGCTTGTGTAGTAGGAGGACTCTATGGGGATTAGGGGATCTACTGAGAACGTGTAGAGGCCCATATTATGGTGCACTAGTTATGGATTTGGACGAAAATATTGATAGTCTCCTCTTTTTGTTCTGGTTCAACATATGTATATCCAAATGGAATAAATGTACATAAATCATGAGGATTAATGAACATGTTATAGTGTGGTTTACCTAAATATGCTATGATCAAGACATAACAGCATTGATTATGGATACATTGGCATATAGGTTAATAGTACATTCGGCGGTGTTATACAGAATACATCAATATAAGGATGATCTCTCAAAACCAGGCTTTTTAAGGGGTCCAAACACTTAAGTAGGTATGTTCAGCAACCATAATACAGAGAAATGAAACTTAAAAAAAGAACAAGGGAAAAAAAGAAAAAAGAGGGGGGAGGGGGGGGGGTTTGGGTTTAAAGGCTATATTTCTTACCCTTTAGGGGGTCTTCGGAGGAACAGAATGCTAGAGATTAGGTTGGAATCTGGAAAAAAGGTTTAATGGGTTAGCCATTCAATTTCCCTATTCATACCCCTCGGGGTTAGGGTACCCAAAGTATAGATCCAATAACACTCCCTCTGTTTCAATAGTTTGATATGGTTCCCCCCACGTCGAGGTCTGGGTACATGTTCCAACACCTGGAATCTTAGTTGCGCCACATTATGTCTGGCTTCCGTAAAATGATAAGGAAGTGGCAGATAAACCTTGCCTGTACGTATGGTTGACTTGTGGCTCGAGATCCTATCCCTAATAGCCTGGGTAGTTTCCCCTACGTATAAAAGTCCGCAGGGGCACTTGACAAGATAGACCACGTACTTTGATTCACAGGTGTAGAACCCTCGTATTTTGTATGTCTTTCCAGTGCGAGGATGGACTACTTCACTCCCTTTGATTACATTCGAGCAACACGCACACCCCAAGCATGGATAAGTCCCTAGTCTTGGTTCCTGTGTCAAAGTCCTGGTGAGTGGTGTTTTGTTAGTACCGACATCAGCCCTAACTACCTGGTCTCTTATGTTTTTTGGTCGTCTGCTGCACATGAGTGGAGGATTTTGAAATGTCTGTATGTTTGGGTAGGCATGAGCTAGTAGCGGCCAGTTTTTCCTCACCAGTTTATGTATTTTGGGCATGATTGGGTGGTACGTGTGTACAAAAGGGATTCTGTCGATTTTAGGTAATTGGTCCTGTCTCTCATCTGTATAGTTTGTGGCACTGTTCATTTCAGCAGATAGTAAGCTGTGGGGGTACTGTCTCTGGGAAAACTTGTCGGACATTTCCCGAAGTCTAGTCGCTTTTGTGGTGGAGTCTGTCACTATCCTGGTTACCCGTTTGAACTGTGACCTAGGAAGGCTGTTTTTCGTAGATCTTGGATGGCAACTGCCATAGAGGAGAAGACCATTACAATCTGTGGGTTTTGAGTAGATATCAGTGATAATCTGCCCATCCAAGTTCTTTTGGACCATGGTATCAAGGAATGGGATCTCATTGATATCATAGTTTAGGGTGAATTTTAACTCCGAACGAATTGAGTTGATATGTTCAATAAATGACATTAGGCTGGCTTCCGGGCCTGTCCATATACAGAATACATCGTCTATATATCTATACCATTGGGTGGCATACTGTTTGTATAAGTTATTAGAGTAGATGTGGGCCTCCTCGAATTGATTCATATAAAGATTTGCGTAAGCAGGCGCTACGTTTGAGCCCATTGCGGTCCCGCATGTTTGTATATAGAATTGGTCCCCAAAGAGAAAATAGTTCTCTCTGAGGACCAAGTTTAGGAGTTCTATGCACAAATCCATCAGATTGGTCTCTATGTTGTGTTGTGTTAGTGTTGTTTTGACAGCTTCAATCCCTTCTTCATGTGTAATGGAGGTATAGAGACTATTAACATCCAGAGTACATAACAGACAATCCTTGGGAACCTGTCCCATAGTTTTAAGTTTGCTTAGGAAATCACCTGTATCCAGGATGAATGATTTAGTCTGTTTTGTATATGGGGTTAAGATTTGCCCAAAATACATAAACTGGTGAGGAAAAACTGGCCGCTACTAGCTCATGCCTACCCAAACATACAGACATTTCAAAATCCTCCACTCATGTGCAGCAGACGACCAAAAAACATAAGAGACCAGTTAGTTAGGGCTGATGTCGGTACTAACAAAACACCACTCACCAGGACTTTGACACAGGAACCAAGACTAGGGACTTATCCATGCTTGGGGTGTGCGTGTTGCTCGAATGTAATCAAAGGGAGTGAAGTAGTCCATCCTCGCACTGGAAAGACATACAAAATACGAGGGTTCTACACCTGTGAATCAAAGTACGTGGTCTATCTTGTCAAGTGCCCCTGCGGACTTTTATACGTAGGGGAAACTACCCAGGCTATTAGGGATAGGATCTCGAGCCACAAGTCAACCATACGTACAGGCAAGGTTTATCTGCCACTTCCTTATCATTTTACGGAAGCCAGACATAATGTGGCGCAACTAAGATTCCAGGTGTTGGAACATGTACCCAGACCTCGACGTGGGGGGAACCATATCAAACTATTGAAACAGAGGGAGTGTTATTGGATCTATACTTTGGGTACCCTAACCCCGAGGGGTATGAATAGGGAAATTGAATGGCTAACCCATTAAACCTTTTTCCAGATTCCAACCTAATCTCTAGCATTCTGTTCCTCCGAAGACCCCCTAAAGGGTAAGAAATATAGCCTTTAAACCCAAACCCCCCCCCCTCCCCCCCTCTTTTTTCTTTTTTTCCCTTGTTCTTTTTTTAAGTTTCATTTCTCTGTATTATGGTTGCTGAACATACCTACTTAAGTGTTTGGACCCCTTAAAAAGCCTGGTTTTGAGAGATCATCCTTATATTGATGTATTCTGTATAACACCGCCGAATGTACTATTAACCTATATGCCAATGTATCCATAATCAATGCTGTTATGTCTTGATCATAGCATATTTAGGTAAACCACACTATAACATGTTCATTAATCCTCATGATTTATGTACATTTATTCCATTTGGATATACATATGTTGAACCAGAACAAAAAGAGGAGACTATCAATATTTTCGTCCAAATCCATAACTAGTGCACCATAATATGGCCTCTACACGTTCTCAGTAGATCCCCTAATCCCCATAGAGTCCTCCTACTACACAAGCATCACCGCTTTGGTGCACACCTACTGGACGCGTTAACATAGACTGACACGGCCACTAGACACCAGTAACCCTCACCATGCGTACTGCTCCTTGACAACAATGGTTACTAGTAACTATGGTAACAACCGCTACGAGCGGCACTGATCAGTGCCCGCCCCTCTATTACGCATGCGCAACCAAAGACGTCACTTCCGGTGACGCGGTGGAACGCAAACGTCACGTCCGGTGACGCGTCACTACCGGTCAGGTGACCCGCCGCTCGCACAAATTGCGGCGGCGGCGGGCCGCACACCACCATCTCCTGCCTAGGCACTGGATGTGCTGGCTTCGATACAACGATTCCTTGAGTAAGCGGGACTCATTGGGGGACTGAACACTAAAAAGATAAGTAATTTGACTTTTGTTGGTACTTATATTACACCAATCTGTACTTACTCCTTAGACTACCTAGCCCTACTGGGCTGCACCTACAGAAAATTGAACACAATAGGATTTCACCCTGGGGACCTTGGGCCATAAGGTACTAAGATATACATACTATCACCATTAGAAGCCAATACATAACTATAACATCTTACATATATTATTATCTCATAGACAGAACCTTGGGCAATCTACATCATTTCCACTGGTTTGCATAGAACTACAGTGCCCTGAACCTACTACCACTACACCTGGCATATCCCTATACAAAATAAACTTGCAGGTATCTGGATTTGAACACTAAAAATACTATATGTACACTAATGTGAATATAAGATGTATAATCACAAGCGTTGTATTTTAGATTACCTTCTCCTGTCCATATGGTATATCTCCCAGGAGACACCAACACTATCCCCCTCCCCTATGTGGTGACAAACCTATGTTGAAGCTCTAGCAGGTAAATGGTTTAGCATTCTCTTCTCTAAAAAACCCTGTTCCTATATACCCCCATCCTAGAACCATCCTTAGTATTTTAATATCACACCCTATAATACTATCCCATTACATATATGAATAAAGCTGAAAGGTTCATTATACTTTTAAAAAAACAGAATGCTATCAATGATTTCAGTGACTGAATGTCTATGTAAATATTGTATATACTTCACCTGCACTGTATTCACTTCTGTATATTTCCTTTTATAGTGACTTTGTGAACAAGGCCATAGTGGTGGCCGAAACGTCTTTGTCCTGCATGTCACACGACACAATTGCATAAACTGTAAATAAATTCACCTTGAGCAAAACAACAACTATATGAGTGCTGGGATTCTTCATATACTAGTGACATGAAACCATGACTAACTCCTCTTGATTTTCCAAACAAAAGTACAATAAGTCTGGCCTAATTAAGAACAGTTAACCACCCCGACACAAGTGGCAAATTGCTGTGTCGTGATAGTAACCACGCCCCCTGCACTGGGTCTAATGCTGACCGGTTGTCAGTCAGCGTGCTGGACATGGTTACAGCCGCTGCTCTCCCCACACAGAGTGGTGACTGAACACGTGCCGGCGCCACCTCCATGACTGAAACTAGAACACTGCCAGGATGATTTAAAGTTAATGTCCTCCAGCGGGGTTCAATGTGCAAATACCAGGCAGGTTCAGAATGCTAATAACCTGCAGATTAATCCCATATCTGCAGGTAATAGCATTTTTCCATGTGACAGGTTCACTTTAATAATTATCACTACCTCTCTAGACACCCAAACTTATTGATTGTGTTCTTTTAATGCAGGAAGGACATATTCAATCGTTATCAACCCTGTTATCCCTTGGTGCTGATCTCAACAGCCAAGATGTAAAAGGAAGATCGGGTAAGATGTTGATGACATTCTACTGTCAAAATTTAAGTTATGGAGCGCATTAAAAAAGACCTGTCACTTGCACAAAAACAGTTAAATTCAATGTAAAATCACTGTGCTTCGCTGATTTTTCTGCATTTTTTCCATTTTGCACTGTGTAACTCCATTGCGGAGATATATTTTAAAACCATGTTCATTTTTATTGAATTAAATTTAGAAATCAAGAAAGTTCACAAAACATAAATAAAAGACAATGCATAGATCAGTACCCCAGCATCAACATATTAGGAAGGCCATAACCTTATTCTCGCCATATAATATAACATTAGTGGAGTTGATCAACTATAACATACAGTCATATGAAAAAGTTTGGGCACCCCTCTTAATCTTACTCTCTTTTTTTTTTTTTGTTTAAAATTGTTTTTTTGCAACAGCTATTTCAGTGTGATTTATGTAATAACTGATGGACACAGTAATATTTCAGGTTTGAAATGAGGTTTATTGTACTAACCGAAAATGTGAAATATGCATTATTTCAAAATATGACAGGTGCCAAAGTATGGGCACCCTTCTGATTTTCATGATTTGTATACTCCTAACTACCGGTTTTGAAGATTAGGATGGGGTCAGCACCACCTTGCAGCGTCTCCCATACAGCCTGGGGAGATTTCACCGCTGCCTGCAAGCTTTCAGCCCTTGGCTATGGAGGATGATGAGGAGGGTCCTCCCTGCTGCACCGCTCTGCACGCTCTGGTGCTCACTCCCAAAAGTCCTATACGTCACATCCAGTTTTGTATTATAGGAGAAGAAAAAGAAGTCGCACTCAGAGCTTCTATAAACAGCGGTTCTTTATTGTGCTTCAGTGCACACAGCAGGTGGTGGCATGCGGGTGGGAGGACGGGGGCACGACGTTTCGCGCCGTATAAGACGCTTCAGCAGGTTAGTCCTCAGAGTGTATTGTTGCACTAGGCAACTTATACACCCCCACTGATGACGTCACAAACTTAATTAGTGAACATGTGTGAAGTTAAGATTATGGAGCTGAAACCAAAACAGCTCTTAAAGTGACAGTGCAATTAAGTGATCAAAGTGCATTACATACATACAGTACAGTACTATGTGCTTATAATATATACAATAAAAACCTTTTTACTCACAACCACAGGTTAAAAATATTTTTTCCAGTCATAGGCCAGTAAAAAAATATTTTTAACCTGTGGTTGTGAGTAAAAAGGTTTTTATTGTATATATTATAAGCACATAGTACTGTACTGTATGTATGTAATGCACTTTGATCACTTAATTGCACTGTCACTTTAAGAGCTGTTTTGGTTTCAGCTCCATAATCTTATCTTCACACATGTTCACTAATTAAGTTTGTGACGTCATCAGTGGGGGTGTATAAGGTATGTGCACACAGGGAGGTTTAGGGCCGTTTTAGCAGCGGAAACCGCCGGTCGGTTTCCATCAGGTTTATGCAAATTTATGTTAATCCAAAAGCGGCTTTTGGATTAACATAGAAACCTATGGAAACCGACACCCGATGTGCACACACCGGCGGTTTTCCACATGCTCATCCGTTGCTAACCCGCTGGGTTCCCAGCGGGTTAGCAAAGAATGATCATGTTCTATAAACCGGCCGGTTCTGCAGCGGCTGCAAGCAGAATCATGTGCTGCTTCCAGCCGCTGCAGAACCGACGCCACTAACCCGCTGTGCACCGCCGCACACCCGCCCGTCTTCCGCAGCACGGACCCGACAGGAAGCCGGTGGACGGCTCCGGAGCTTCCTGTCGGGTCCCGCCCAGCCGCCGCCGCCCCTAACCCGCCCCCGTGTGCACATACCCTAAGTTTCCTAGTGCAACAATACACTCTGAGGACTAAACCTGCTGAAGCGTCTTATACGGCGCGAAACGTCGTGCCCCCGTCCTCCCACCCGCATGCCACCACCTGCTGTGTGCACTGAAGCACAATAAAGAACCGCTGTTTATAGTATACTCCTAACTACTTTTTACTGACTTACTGAAGCACTAAATTGATTTGGTAACCTCATTGAGCTTTGTATTTCATAGCCCGGTGTATCCAATCATGAGAAAAGCTATTTCAGGTGTCCACTTGCAAGTTGTTCTCCTAGTTGCATCTTCTCTGAGGAGTGGCATCATGGGTTCCTCAAAACAGCTCTCAAACGATCTGAAAAAAAAAGATTGTTCAACATAGTTGTTCAGGGGAAGGATACAAAAAGTTGTCTCAGAGATTTAACTTGTCAGTTTCCACTGTGAGGAACATAGTAAGGAAATAGAAGACCACAGGGACAGTTCTTGTTAAAGCCAGAAGTGGCAGGCCAACAAAAATATCAGAAAGGCAGAGAAGAAGAATGGTGAGAACAGTCAAGAACAATCCACAGACCACCTCCAAAGACCTGCAGCATCATCTTGCTGCAGATGGTGTCACTGTGCATCGGTCAACAATACAGCGCACACTGCCCAAGGAGAAGCTGTATGGGAGAGTGATGCGAAAGAAGCCATTTCTGCATGCACGCCACAAACAGAGTCACCTGAGGTATGCAAAAGCACATTTGGACAAGCCAGTTTCATTTTGGAAGAAGGTCCTGTGGACTGAGGAAACAAAGATTGAGTTATTTGGTCATACAACAAGGCGTTATGCATGGCGCCACAAAAACACAGCATTCCAAGAAAAACACTTGCTACCCACTGTCAAATTTGGGGGAGGGTGCATCATGCTTTTGGGCTGTGTGGCCAATGACGGCACCGGGAATCTTGTTAAAGTTGAGGGTCGCATGGATTCCACTCAGTATCAGCAGATTCTTGAGAATAATGTTCAAGAATCAGTGTCAAAGTTGAAGTTACGCCGGGGATGGATCTTTCAGCAAGACAATAATCCAAAACATGGCTCCAAATCTACTCAGGCATTCATGCAGAGGAACAATTACAATGTTCTGGAATGGCCATCCCAGTCCCCATACCTGAATATCATTGAACATCTGTGGGATGTTTTGAAGCAGGCTGTCCATGCTCGGCGACCATCAAACTTGACTGAACTGGAATTGTTTTGTAAAGAGGAATGGTCTAAAATACCTTCATCCAGGATCCAGGAACTCATTAACAGCTACAGGAAGCGACTAGAGGCTGTTATTTTTGCAAAAGGTGGATCTACTAAATATTAATGTCACTTTTCTGTTGAGGTGCCCATACTTTTGCACCTGTCAATTTTTGAAATAATGCATATTTCACATTTTCAGTTACTACAATAAACCTCATTTCAAACCTGAGATATTACTGTGTCCATCAGTTATTACATATATCACACTGAAATACCTGTTGCAAAAAAACAATTTAAAACAGAAAAAAAAAAGAGTAAGATTAAGAGGGGTGCCCAAACTTTTTCATATGACTGTATATAATAACATTTTTTACTACTTTAATGCAATTTATCAAGTTAGAAATTCAAAATACAATATTTAACAAGGCGTCCTACCGGTGTGAATGTCCCGAAGGTATCCTTGGGGTGACATATCCATCCTGAATTATAAATTATTTGTTTAGTAGTACGGTAATAGTAGATGATCTAATGCATATTTCTGGCGAAATATACTTGAAGAGAGACCCGGGGTCTCCAACCATGCCTCCCAAATCCTATAGAATTAATTGAGTACCGTATATACTCGTGTATAAGCCGACCTGTGTATAAGCCGACCCCCCTAATTTTGCCCCCAAAACCTGGGAAAACCCATTGACTCGTGTATAAGCCGAGGGTGGACCCCAGCGCAGGTATACAGCCCCCAGCAGTGTGGTATACAGGCCCCCAGTGGTAGTATACAGCAGCCTCCCCAGTGTAGTATTCAGGCCCCAGCAGTATATACAGCAGCCCCAGTGGTATACAGCAGCCTCCCAGTGCTATATACAGGCCCCAGCAGTATATACAGCAGCCCCAGTGGTATACAGCAGCCTCCCCAGTGGTATATACAGGCCCCAGCAGTATATACAGCAGCCTCCCTAGTGCTATATACAGGCCCCAGCAGTATATACAGCAGCCCCAGAGGTATACAGCAGCCTCCCCATTAGTGGTATATACAGGCCCCCATCAGAGGTTACAGCCCCCCCAGTGATATATACAGGCCCCAGCAGTATATACAGAAGCCCCAGAGGTATACAGCAGCCTCCCCATTAGTGGTATATACAGGCCCCCATCAGAGGTTACAGCCCCCCCAGTGATATATACAGGCCCCAGCAGTATATACAGCAGCCCCAGAGTTATACAGCAGCCTCCCCATTAGTGGTATATACAGGCCCCCCATCAGAGGTTACAGCCTCCCCAGTGATATATACAGGCCCCAGCAGTATATACAGCAGCCCCAGAGGTATACAGCAACCTCCCCATTGGTGGTATATACAGGCCCCCATCAGAGGTTACAGCCCCCCCCAGTGATATATACAGGCCCCAGCAGTATATACAGCAGCCCCAATGGTATACAGCAGCCTCCCCAGTGGTATATACAGGCCCCAGCAGTATGTACAGCAGCCTCCCCAGTGCTATATACAGGCCCCAGCAGTATATACAGCAGCCCCAGTGGTATACAGCAGCCTCCCCATTAGTGGTATATACAGGCCCCCATCAGAGGTTACAGCCCCCCCAGTATATACAACAGCCCCAGAGGTATACAACAGCCTCCCCATTAGTGGTATATACAGGCCCCCATCAGAAGTTACAGCCCCCCAGTGATATATACAGGCCCCCAGTTGTATATACAGGCCCCCCGCAGTATCTACAGGCCCCCCCACACTATCTACAGGCCCACCCGTTTCCCCCCCCAGTGGTACACGTACACAGGCCCCCAGTTGTATATACAGGCCCCCCGCCCGCAGTATCTACAGGCCCCCCCGCACTATCTACAGGCCCCCCCGTTTCCCCCCCAGTGTACACGTACACAGGCCCCCGGTTGCCGCCGCACACCTGTAAAAGAATCGCTTTCATACTTACCCTCCTCGCTGTTACCCGCGCTCCTCCGGTCTCCTTCCTGCTTCTACCCGCATCATGTGACCGCGCACAATGACGTCATTGTGGATGCGCCGGCCGCCGGGTAGAAGCCGGAAGGAGACCGGAGGAGCGCGGGTAACAGCGAGGAGGGTAAGTATGAAAGCGATTCTTTTACAGGTGTGCGGCTGCAACCGGGGGCCTGTGTACCACTAGGGGGGGAAACGGGGGGGGGGGCCTGTATATAGTGCGGGGGGCCTGTATATACTACGGGGAGGGAGCGGGGGCCTGTATATACTACTGGGGGAGGGAGCGGGGGCCTGTATATACTACGGGGGTGGAGCGGGGGGCCTGTATATACTAATGGGTGAGGGCAATGTAATATGCACAGCTCCCCCTGCCGCTGATGGACAGGGGGATGCAGTGCATATTGCATTGCACTAATGAGCGGCCCCACGTGACCGGGCGCTCATATTACAGCCTCCCCCTGCCTGATACAGCCCCCGGACAATGCGCTCCCCACACTCAGCCATATAGTGACTCGTGTATAAGCCGAGGGGGGGACTTTTCAGCACAATTTTTGTGCTGAAAAACTCGGCTTATACACGAGTATATACGGTATTCCTCTTTAGATTCACACTACTTTTTAACCTTATTATAACATTTAATTTGTTTTTGATTTTCCCAATGGTCGGGGCAGCGGCATCCAGCCATTGTTAAGCTAACAGTTTTCTGGTCTGGTAAAGGACTCTAGATATGCCAATAGCCACCGGCAGCTCTGGATCCACTCCCTCATCAGTAATCCCAAAATGCACGCATATGGATCTGGCCTGATCTGTACCCCATATACTTGTTCTATTAGTTCCAGAGTGGGTTTTCAGACGTTTTCTATATTACCACATGCCCATATAATGTGGATCAGGTCTGCCTTTTCTTACCCGCATCTGGGGCCTATACTGTCTGCTGTCACTCCTATGGTGTATAGTACTTGCGGTGTCCTGTACACTCTGTGTAGTAAATATATTTGAGACAGCCTTTGACTTTCAGACACATCTAGGTGTCTGGGCCAGGATTGTTTCCCAGTCCTTATCTGTAAGTGGCACATAGTTCCTCTCCCACTTACACCTGACACACAATGGATCTTTGCTTTTCCATTTATTTATCATGCATTTAAATAACATGGATATTATCCCTTTAGAGTTGACCGATGTCAGTAGAGTGGTAATAGTATGATTATGCTCTATATTGAAAGGAGTACTCTGCATTTGGGATTCCATCGTATGCCTTATCTGCAGGTATTAGAAGGAACTACGCAACATATTTTATTCCGTCTGTAGTTGTGTAAAGTTTTTAGGAATTTATTTTGAAATAATTTGGGATTCCTCTATTCTCCAATTCGCTTCTACTGTGCAGTTCTTGTAGTTGTGGTAGTTTTTGGTGATACCATATGGGGTGATGCTCTGTCATTCCAGATATTCCCAACATCTTTTTCCCTCTATCCCACACCTTGTATATCAGGGAGGTGTTGATGCATCGGGCCTCTTTTTCCCTGTGAACCCACTTCTAAGCAGCTGGCAAGAATCCTCCATCTGGTGCCTTCCCTTATCAGTTTGCCCCCTGCATCAAATCCTTCCTCTTTCCCCCATTTTCTAAAATGTTGTATCTGGGCCGCTACTTAGTATAGCCACGGATTGGGCACCTCAAGTCCCCCCCCCCCCCCCATCTTCCTTGTCCCTCTGCAAAACCTCAGTCTTATCCTGGCCTGTTGCTTTTTCCAGATGAACTCTCTTAACATCACATTAACTTTTTGAAAAACTGCATATTGATCTATTGATCCAGATTTGGGCATGATGGAGGATATATAGAAGTTTCATCCGCCCAATGACCGACAGAGGGAGGTGACACCACGTGTTTATTTTGGTTCTCAGTTGGACCAGCAAAGGCTCTAGGTTAAGGGATTGGTATTCCAACGGTCTAGCAATCGCCATTATGCCCAGATATTTTCATTTATCCACAATGGGGACCTGTAATTGTAGGGAAACAAAGTTTGGGGGAAGTGTGTCTACAGGTATCAATGCAGATTTTGTCCAATTCACTTATAATCCAGACCACTCCCCGAATTCTTTAATGATGTTCATCGCAAGCACCACCGATACTTAGGAATAACATCAAGTCATCTGCATACAAGGACACCGTAGGTTCGAGAGACCCAATTTTAAAACCCCGACTTCTGACCCTCGTAGTAAAACCGTCAGTGGCTCCATCACTATAACCAACACCTGCCTGGTGCCTCGAGACAGCTCAAAGACCTTCGAGGTGCAACTGTTTACCCAAATTTGTGCCCTCAGTGCAGTGTATAGGAGTTTGACCCAGTTGATGAATCTGGGACCAAGCCCCATCTTTGTTCATACTACCCATAGAACATTTCCACTCCAAACTGTCGAAGGTCTAGCCTACGTCTAATGACAGGACATCATCCCCCCACACCCCCAGATCTGAGCTGCTTTCCAAGGAACAATCACTTAATAATTAATAATAATCCAACTTGTGTGGAATAAATCCAGTCTGGTGCACTTTGTTATAATTAAATTGACATCTATTGTTAACAACAAAATGGGATGGTATCTATTCCGGGAGCATTGGGTCCTTTTCTGGCTTCAGTATTAGCACAATGATTGCATCCCTCATAGAACCAGGTAAAATTCCCTGATTTTCAATTTGTTTGACCCGCAATAGTTTAGGTATTATGAACAAAGTATGCATTTTATAGAATTCTCCCGTAAGCTGTCTGTCCCTGGAGCTTTATCATTTTGACTCTGGCCCTATGCCTCCTCAAATTCCTCCAGTTCTAAATCCCCATTCAGTAGCTTTTTCTCCCCCTCTGTCAACCTGGGTAGGGGAATACTGGCAAATACTCAGGTGCCTCTTCTTCCCGAAATACTGCTGTGGAGGAGTACAACTTTGCGTAATAGTCACATAATTCTCCAACTATTCTCTCATTGTACTGCACCACCCTCCCTGATTTTGTTCTCAGACCACTAACGTACAACCGTCCCTTCTGTGCCTTCGCTAATGTCACCAAAAGTTGCCCCGCTCCCTCTCCTACCATGAAGAACTTTTGCTTGAGTCCTCAGGAATATTTTTATTCATCTCACTAGGATTTATGATTACTTTGTTTTCTGCCACTATCAGGGTTTTAGTTCATTCTTGAGTACGCTCCCTTCATTTAGCCTTAAGGCAGCAAATTTCCATGATGTATAGCCCCCTTACAAATGCCTTTATGGCATCCCATACTACTTAATTTAGGGCCGATTCTTGATTTATTGTAGAGCATTGCACCAAATTAGAGTTTAGAGTTCCCCCAACCAGTTGAATCCAAAAAGGATGAAGACGCCAGGAAACTGCCACCATTCGGCCCTGTTCCCCTAACCTGAGCCAGATCTGCAGGAGGGAGTGATCCGAAATTCCTCTAGCAAGATACTTGACCAGGTTCACACAAGGCATTAACTGAGCAGTACCAATGGCCAGATCAATTCTCAAAAGATGATGTAGCTAGAGAATGGCGGAATCACAGATTCCTGTCCTTCACCAGTTGAATCCAAAAGGATGAAGACGCCAGGAAACTGCCACCATTCGGCCCTGTTCCCCTAACCTGAGCCAGATCTGCAGAGGAGTGATCCGAAATTCCTCTAGCAAGATACTTGACCAGGTTCACACAAGCATTAACTGAGCAGTACCAATGGCCAGATCATTCTCAAAAGATGATGTGAGCTAGAGAATAGCAAAACAATGGCGAATCACAGATTCCTGTCCCTTCACCAGTTGAATCCAAAAAGGATAAAGACGCCTGGAAACTGCCACCATTCGTCCCTGTTCCCCTAACCTGAGCCAGATCTGCAGGAGGGAGTGATCCGAAATTCCTCTAGCAAGATACTTGACCAGGTTCACACAAGGCATTAACTGAGCAGTACCAATGGCCAGATCAATTCTCAAAAGATGATGTGAGCTAGAGAATAGCAAGAGAATGGCAGTATCACAGATTCCTGTCCCTCCACACAGGTCATTTTGCCCACGATTTTTGCCAGAGAAGTGGGAGGAGACCCTTCAGATTCTCCACCAGAATGCATCTTATCCCAGTACAGGTGTAGAAAGTTATTGTAACCTATTAATAAAGTAGAGACCACTGGGAGAGACCCAATAAATGATAGGACCCGTTTCAGTGTTTCACTCGAATATGGTAGGGGTATGTATATTGTGACTATGATGCATTCTATATGGTAGATTGTGCAGTATAAGCCCACGTATCACCACTCGGGATCCAGTAATACCTTTAGGCATGTAAAGGGGATTGTTCTATGCACCAAGACACTCAGCCCCCTAGAATGTATGGTGCACACAGCATGACACCCATGGCCTACAAACCAGCAGATTCAAACATTGTACAGTCCAATACCACATATCATATAGCAAGAATAGGAGTCCGTCCTCTAAACCATACTCAGGGATTAACTCCTTTATTTACGCCTCACCTCTTCCATGCATTCCATAACTTATCAAACATTGTCGTAGCGTTTCTCTTATAATAAATACTTTCTTCAAGCTTTATTATATAAACAACTTGCTTAATATATTCTATCCTAGTGGGGGGCTCGGCCTGATCCAGTTCTTAGCAATCAGCTTTCTAGCCAAAAATAATAACCTGGCTACCGCCACCTTTTGTGCATTAATATTTATTTCTTCTACATACCCCAATATACACACCAGCGGAGTCCACGGCACCACGCATCCATACCTTCCTTCAATCAAACTAAGTACTACTATCCATAACACTTGCAGTCTCAGACATTCCCACAACATATGCAAAATACCCGCTCACTCAGTCATACATCTCGGACATTCAGAAGTATCTCTCATACCAACCCTATACAAGAATTCAGGGGATCTAATATGAATGTATAAGCTATTGAGACTGATTCCATATCGATCTAATAAACTAAGGTATTGCTATAGCATGTGTCTTGCTGAGCGTGTTCATTATCTTCCTCTTTTTGCATAGTATACTATACATCCGGTTCACTAAAAGTTTGGTGATGTATTCCAAAATGGACTCCCACACTGTGTCATCAAATATACCTATTGCTTCCTCCTATTTTCCTCGTGTCCGAATAGGATGCCGCAGCAGAAAACGTATGCAGATCTCTATAAACAGTGGAATAACACCTTTCGTGGATCCCACCATGCAAATGTAATCCAGAACAATATCCTGCTGCATTTTCACAGCACCCAAACGTACTTGACACCCATAGGCATGCTGAACCCTGATGTACTGGAAACGATCCATGTTTGGCAGTTGAAATTCAGCCTGTAAAGCTTCAAATGTTTTTAGTTTATGATTAACTAGATGGCGGCCCGATTCTAAAGAATCGGGTAGTCTAGAATCCATATATAGTTTATTTACTAAGAGTTAGGGGAGTGCGGTGAAATGAATTGTGTGTATACATGTGGCTCAGTGGGTAGCAGAGATACATGTCAGTGTACAGTGGGGTGGCTCAGTGGTTAGCAGTGAGTGCGGTGGCTCAGTGGTAGCAGTGAGTGCGGTGGCTCAGTGCTTAGCAGTGAGTGCGGTGGCTAAGTGGTTAGCAGTGAGTGCGGTGGCTCAGTGGTTAGCAGTGAGTGCGGTGGCTCAGTGGTTAGCAGTGAGTGCCGTGGCTCAGTGGTTAGCAGTGAGTGCGGTGAGATTGGTCAGCACAGTGGCGTGGGCAGAGTGGGCAGGGCAGCGCCATGGGCAGAGTGGTCAGCACAGCGCCTGTGGCAGGGTGGTCAGCACACACATACATACATACACACACAACACACATACACACACACACTCTGCTATAGTTAGCACCGACCCTGCATCTTCCCCGCCGGCTGGATCCTGAGTTGACATGTCGCCGCCCGCGGACGACTGGATCCAATATGGCGTTCGGGACGTTTGGGGAGACTTCTTGGACGCTATATTGGATCCAGTAGTTCGGGGGTGGCGACATGTCGACTGAGGATCTAGGCGGCTGATGCAGGGTCGGTGGTAAGTATAGCGAAGTGTGTGTGTGTGTATGTGTGCGGACAAAGTGAGGGAAGTGACTACATACACTCATATATACACATACTGTACATTGCATATGGAGGGGTGAGGAGAGCGGAGGCTGGAGGGGTGAGGAGAGCGGAGGCTGGAGGGTGAGGAAGCGAGGCTGGAGGGTGAGGAGGGGTGAGGAGAGCGGAGGCTGAGGGGTGAGGAGGGTGAGGACAGGGGAGGCTGGAGGGGTGAGGAGGTGAGGACAGGGGAGGCTGGAGGGGTGAGGAGAGGTGAGGACAGGGGAGGCTGGAGGGGTGAGGAGGGTGAGGACAGGGGAGGCTGGAGGGTAGGAGGGTGAGGACAGGGGAGGCTGGAGGGCAGAGGACAGGGGAGGCTGGAGGGCAGAGGACAGGGGAGGCTGGAGGGCAGAGGACAGGGGAGGCTGGAGGGCAGAGGACAGGGGAGGCTGGAGGGCAGAGGACAGGGGAGGGCTGGAGGGCAGAGGGAAGGGAGGGCGAGGGGAGAGCGGAGGCGGGAGGGGAGAGCGGAGGCGGGAGGGGAGAGCGGAGGCGGGAAAGGAGAGCGGAGGCGGGAAAGGGAGAGCGGAGGCGGAGGGGAGAGCGGAGGTGGGGGAGGGGGGAGAGCGGAGAAGCGGGAGGGGGAGGAGGCTGGAGGGGAGAGCGGAGGCGGAGGGGAGAGCGGAGGGGGAGGGGAGAGCGGAGGGGAGAGGGAGAGGCTGGAGGGGAGAGGCGGAGGCTGGAGGGGAGAGGCGGGAGGCGGAGGCGGAGGGGAGAGCGGAGGCGGAGGGCGGAGGCTGGAGGGGAGAGCGGAGGCGCGAGGGGAGAGCGGAGAGCGCGAGGGGAGAGCGGAGGCGCGAGGGGAGAGCGGAGGCGCGAGGGGAGAGCGGAGGCGCGAGGGGAGAGCGGAGGCGGGAGGGGAGAGCGGAGGCGGAGGGAGAGAGCGTGGAGGGGAGAGCAGAGGCTGGAGGGGAGACGCTGGAGGGGGAGAGCGGAGGCTGGAGGGCAGAGGCTGGAGGGGGGAGCGGAGGCTGGAGGGGAGGGCGGAGGCTGGAGGGAGAGCGGAGGCTGGAGGGGAGAGCGGAGGCGGAGGGAGAGCGAGGCTGGAGGGGAGTAGCGGGCTGGAGGGAGAGGGCGGAGGGAGAGCGAGCGGGAGGGAGAGCGAGCTGGAGGGAGAGGGAGGCTGGAGGGAGACGGAGGCTGGAGGGAGAGCGGAGGCGGAGGGAGAGAGCGGGGGAGGGAGAGCGGAGGCTGGAGGGGAGAGCGGAGGCTGGAGGGGGAGCGGAGGCTGGAGGGAGAGCGGAGGCTGGAGGGGAGAGCGGAGGCTGGAGGGGAGCGGAGGCGGAGGGGAGCAGGGGAGGGGAGAGCGGAGGCTGGGGGAGAGCGGAGGCGGAGGGGAGAGCGGAGGGGGGGGGGAGGGGAGAGCGGAGGCGGGGAGGGGAGAGGCTCGGAGCTGGAGGAGGTGGAGGGGAGGCGAGGGGAGGGGAGAGCTGGGGGAGGCGGAGGGGAGGGGAGGCGAGGCGAGGCGGAGGGAGAGCGGAGGCGGAGGGGAGAGCGGAGCTGGAGGGAGAGCGGTGGAGGGAAGGAGGCTGAGGGGAGAGCGGAGGCGGAGGGGAGAGCGGAGGGAGGCGAGCGAGGGGAGAGGCGGAGGGAAGCGGAGGGAGGGGAGAGCTGGAGGGAGAGGCGGAGGGGGAGAGGAGGCGAGGAGGGGATGGAGGAGCGGAGGCGGAGGGGAGAGCGGAGGCGGAGGGGAGAGAGGAGGTGCGAGGGGAGGAGAGAGGCTGAGGGGGATGAGGGAGAGCGGAGGCGGAGGGGAGAGCGAGGCTGGAGGGAGGGAGGCTGGAGGGGGGAGGGAGGGGAGGGAGGCTGGAGGGGAGCGGAGCGGAGGCGGAGGAGGGGAGGCGAGGGCGAGGGGAGAGCGGAGGCTGGAGAGCGGGCTGGAGGGGAGAGCGAGGCTGGAGGGGAAGCGAGGCTGGAGGGGAGAGGCGGAGGCTGGAGGGGAGAGCGGAGGCTGGAGGGGAGAGGCTGGAGGGGAGAGCGGAGGGCTGGGGGGAGAGGGAGACGGAGGGAGAGCGGGAGCGAGGGGGAGCGAGGGGAGAGCGGAGGGGAGGGGGAGAGCGGGAGCTGGAGGGAGAGCGGAGGGTGGAGGGGAGAGCGAGGCAGGGAGGCGGAGAGGGGAGGGGAGAGCGGAGGCGGGAGGGGAGGAGGCTGGAGGGGGAGCGGGAGGCGAGGGAGGGGAAGAGGCGGGAGGGGGAGGGAGGCGGAGGTGAGAGGGGGGAGAGCGAGCTGGAGGGGAGAGCGGAGGCTGGAGGGGAGAGCGGAGCTGGAGGGGAGAGCGGAGGCTGGAGGGCTGAGGGAGAGGAGGCTGGAGGGGAGAGAGCGGGAGGAGAGGCGAGGGAGAGGGAGGCTGGAGGGGAGAGCGAGGGGGGGGGGGGGGGGGGGGGGGGGGGGGGGGGGGGGGGGGGGGGGGGGGGGGGGGGGGGGGGGGGGGGGGGGGGGGGGGGGGGGGGGGGGGGGGGGGGGGGGGGAGGAGACGGAGAGCGGGAGGGGGAGAGGCGGAGGCTGGAGGGGAGAGCCGGAGGTGGGAGGGGAGAGCGGAGGCGGGAGGGGAGAGGCGGGAGGGGAGAGTGGAGGCGGGAGGGGAGAGGCTGGAGGGGAGAGCGGAGGCTGGAGGGGGAGACGGAGGCGTGAGGGGAGAGCGGAGGCGTGAGGGGAGAGCGGAGGCGGGAGGGGAGAGGCGGTGGCTGGAGGTGAGAGCGGGGCTGGAGGGGAGAGCGGAGGCTGGAGGGGAGAGGCTGGAGGGGAGAGCGGAGGCTAGAGGGGAGAGCGGAGGCCGGAGGGGAGAGCGGAGGCTGGAGGGCGGAGGCGTGTGAGGGGAGAGGGAGGCTGAGGGGAGAGTGGAGGCTTGAGGGGAGAGGGAGGCTTGAGGGGAGGTGGAGGCTGAGGGGAGAGCGGAGGCAGGGGAGGGGAGAGCGGAGGCGAGAAGGGAGAGAGCGGAGGCGGAGGCGAGGGAGAGCGGAGGCGGGAGGGGAGAGGCTGGAGGGGAGAGTGGAGGCTGGAGGGGAGAGGGAGGCTGGAGGGGAGAGCGGAGGCTGGAGGGGAGAGCGGAGGCTGGAGGGGAGAGCGGAGGCTGGAGGAGGGGAGAGCGGAGGCGGGAGGGGAGAGCGGAGGCTGGAGGGGAGGAGGCTGGAGGGGAGAGCGGAGGCGGAGGGGAGAGCGGAGGCTGGAGGGGAGAGGCTGGGGAGGAGAGAGAGGCTGGGGAGAGCGAGGCATGGAGGGGAGGTGAGGCTGGAGGGGAGAGCTGGAGGCAGGCAGGGAGAGGCTGGGGAGCAGGGGAGGCGGGAAGAGGCAGGGGAGGCTGAAGAGCTGGAGGGCAGGGTAGGCTGGAGAGGCTGGAGGGCAGGGGAGGCTGGAGGGCAGAGGCGTAGTGGGTGGGTGCAGACTCACCGCGGCCGGCGTGCGGCTGGTGTAGGAGGAGAGGAGGGTGGGCAGAGGTGCAGGACAGGAAGTCCTGTCCTCCCTCCTCTCCGGGCGCGCGGCGGGCGGCTGGCAGCACGGGGTCCCCCAGGGGGTGGGGGCAATGGGCCCCTCATGGCTTGGGGCACGGGGCACTCGGCCCCCATGTCCCCCCGCTAGGTACGGTGGTGGGTGGAGGGGAGAGGCTGGAGGGCGGACGGAACTCCCGAGAGCGGAACTTTCCTCCGCCGCTCCTTGTAGCCGGGGGACCGCGCAGTGGTGACATCAGGACAATGTGTCCAAAGGCCATCACGGAAGTAGTATTCCGGAAGTGGCCTTCGGCTTTTATTATATATGATCAACAACTGTGAAATATAGCAGATCCCTTTATGAGTCTCTTTGATCCCCCAGTTTATAGAAATTCTCTTAATTTATCATTCATCCATGCGGAGAGTATTCAGTCCAGTAACTTCCCTAAGTATTGTAATTTTATTCCAGATCCTATGTATAATGCGCAGCGTGGGGAACCTTAGACCCAATCTACCAAAAGTACCAGCCTCTAATCCCTGTACCAGATGAGCCCTTCATATAAAATGGCTTAACATTGTATGCCTGTCCCTCTATGGATGCCCATCCTCTAAAATGCTGACTTTGCGATGCCAGGAAATAAATCCACGGATTAGGCACCACAATCCCTCCTTCCTCTTTTGACCTTTGCAATATTTGCAGTTTTATTCAAGGTTTCCTCCCACCCCATATCAAATCTCGAATAGAGAGCTAAGTCGCTGGAATAAACTCCAAGGAAGCTACAACAGTGCATTATGTAGCACATAAAGAGGTTTTGGCATTAGTATCATCTTGGACAAATTTGTCCTACCCACCACCGAGAGACGCATTTTACTCCATATCTGAATATAAACCCATGGTTCAATTTATTCTACATGTCATAAATTACTGGACCACATCCCAGTCATAGAATTAACCACTAACTCAGAACCAAATCCAAGTTCAAACGATGTGCCATATCCAAATGTATAAAAAATTACTTTATTAGGTAGCAGCAGAGAAATACACTTAAAGCGAACCTGTCACCCCCTCCAGGCATCTAAAGATAACATAGCCACCTTCTGCAGCACTAAGGCTGCATTCTGACAAGGTGTCTATAGCATTTATGCTCCCTTGATTCACTGAAATAAAGACTTATATAAAATCTGTTTCAAACCAGACCCAAGACCGGGAGGCGGGTTTTCAAGTGTCTGTCTCCCTCCTCTGTGGTGTCAGTCATCCCTCTCTGCTCTCTGTGCACCGCCTCCAGGGCCATCTCCCTGCATTACAGAGCTTTGTCAGCTACAACATAGAGCTGCTGGTATAGGAGACCCCACAGTAGTAAATCTAGCAAGAGGATCCTTAGCAGACAAAGCACTGCCTGCTACATAGCAGCCCTTGAGCTGAGCTGTCAGCAGTGCAGCAGAGTTGAGTTTGTGCTTTAGATCAGGGGCTGAGGAGCAATGCTGCTGGGTACAAGAAACTGAAAGTGAAAACTGCTCAGCTCAAGGGCTGCTATGTAGCCAGCAGTGCTTTGTCTGCTAAGGATCCTCCTGCTAGATTTACTACTGTGGGGTCTCCTATAACAGCAGCTCTATGTTGTAGCAGAGCTGACAAAGCTCTGTAGTGCAGGGAGATGGCCCTGGAGGCAGTGCACAGAGAGCAGAGAGGGATGACTGACACCACAGAGGAAGGAGATAGACACTTGAAAACCCGTCTCCCGGTCTTGGATCTGGTTTGAAACAGATTTTATATAAGTCTTTATTTCAGTGAATCAAGGGAGCATAAATGCTATAGACACCTTGTCAGAATGCAGCCTTAGTGCTGCAGAAGGTGGCTATGTTATTTTTAGATGCCTGGAGGGGGTGACAGGTTCGCTTTAACAACAGACACACCTTCACCAAGGGTTGGTGGAGAAAAGACTCTTAAGATAGTGGAATCCTTTGCAAGAAAGACACAAAGTCCCTGTACCATTACTTACTAAAATCATAGGCTTCAGGTATTATCTTAATCCTCACCAATGGACTAATATACCAATGAGCATTTAAATTCACACAGAATTATTATAATACAGAAAAAGAACCTCAAAGCCAACCAGCGAAATGCGTCGAGGCGGGTGTGTGGTGTCCTTGGATGGAAGTGTGGTCTCCAGTCCTAGTAAAAGCCCTGACATCCTTGTCATCCTTCATCCTTGAAGGTCTATTTGGTTCGGAGTTAGTGGTTTATTTTACTTCATGTCTGAGTCTTTTCTTTCGGTTTAACTAGGAGTGGGAATACATTTAATCTCACATATTCCGTTACGGGAAGAGCAACCTGAATACCGAGATATTTAAACTGTTCAACAATTTTGAGTCCTGCACATCCCATCTCTCTCTCTTCTTCCACCCCCCTTGCAATCTACAGTCATAACATTAGATTTATGCCAGTTTATTCTTAGCCCGGACATTGTCCCAAACCGCTCAATAATAAACACCGCCTAATTTAATGACTCCCATGGATCCTGAAGACACAACAATACATCATCGGCATAAAGTGCAATATGTTCCTCCACCGATCCAAATTTGAATCCTTTAACCATTTTTGCCCTCCGAATATGTGCTGAGAGTGGCTCAATTCCGAGAGCGAACAACAAAGGAGAGAAGGGGCAACCCTGCTAGGCCCCCCTAGTAAGGTTAAACCCATCTCACCTCTCTCTGTTCTCCCTTATTGGACCCTGGGGGAGGAATAGATCTACTTTACCCAGGAGATAAAAATTGGCCCAAAGCCCATCTTCCTAAGCACCATCCACAGATAGTCCCACTCCACACTGGCAAACGCTTTATGCGTGTCTAAGGATGCCACAACCCTATTTCTCGCATTATCAGCTGGCATTTGAATATTCAAAAACAGCTTTCTCAAATTGATGGCCATTGATTTGTTTACCATAAATCCAGACTGGTCTGGGTGTATAACCACTTTCGCCAGCCTGGTCGCCATAACTTTAGCAAGCAACTTGGCATCCACTGACAATAATGAAATGGGCCTATAGGATTCTGGTCTCCTAACATCTTTATCCTCTTTTGGTAAAACCACAATTGTTGCTTCCCTCATAGATTCTGGTAGCCTACCTTCCCTCAAGGCCTAGAGAAAAACCTCCCTCAGTCTTGGCAACAAGAGATCCTTAAACTGCTTATAGACCTCTGCTGGTATGCCATCCGCCCCCGGGGGCCTTATCATTCGCCATGGAAGCCAAAGCGTCCTCCAATTCCTCTACTGACAATTGCTCTTATAGTTTTTCTCTATCCTCGTCACTAAGCCGCGGCAACCTTGCTTCCAACAAAAAATTATGCATCTCCATCCTCTCAACCGACATCCTAGACGTATATAGCATGCGATAAAATTTCCTAAAGATTTTAAGGATACTGTCAGTGCCGGGCACCAGATCGCCCCCCTCGTCATATAGAGTGTATACGTATGATGATTCCCTTTGAGTGGCAGCAACTATTGATAAAAGATGTCCAACTTTCTCCCCATCTTCATAAAACGAGACTTTCTGGAATTTTTGCCTGTTTCTAGCACTTCGAAGGTGAATCTCATCCACTACTTCCTGGGCCTTTTTAAGATTTCCCTGCGTCTCCAGGGTGGGTCTATTTATTATGTCACTCTCAGCCATCCTCAGGTCTTCCAGCGCCTGCATCTCCTCACTCCTGCACTCTGATTTAAACCTTGAAATGTCTCTAATAAATAGGCCCCGAGCAAAAGCTTTCATAGTGTCCCAGACTATACCCTCAGATGCACTCCCAGCAGTATTCTTGAAGAATTCATCTATCTCACCCATAATCGTATCCATATCCAATGATTTCAACCATGGTGGGTGTACCTTCCACTCCCCTTTTTGACCTCGGAATCCTGTGCCAACATGCCATACCACTTCCAATGGCTTATGGTCAGAGACCACCCTTGGCAAGAAATCTACATTCTCAATCAACGAATCCATACATCTATTCCCAAGCGCCATGACAATACGTGACATGGAGTCGTGAGACGCAGAAAAACAGGAATAACATTTCACCTCCAGATTCCTCACCCTACACAAATCTACTAATTCAATTCTTCTAATATGTCTTGCAAAGGGTGTCTATCCATCTCTCTCCATACCCCGTACAGCTGCCCATCCTCTGTCTAATTCACGGTTGAGTACATTATTCATGTCTCCAATCACTAATAGTGATTAGTCAACTCAAGGATCTCTTGTAATTTCTCCCCCGAATATGATGGTGGAAAATATACTGCAAGTAGACATATCAATTGCCCATACACACGACACACCAAAAAAACATACTGTCCATCCTTATCCACATGCACCTCCACTTCTTCATACGGCAGTGAAACATGGCCAGGACCGAGACCCCCCTTTGCATAACTGGAATATGTAGCATGATATGCATGTCTAATCCATTTTCTGGCCGGACTCCAACCCGGTCTTTAACCACATAAGTTTACAGCAAACATAATATGGACGGTTTGTAAAACAGAGCATGCCTTAATACGGCCGCCTGTTTGCCTCTATCCACCAGACCCCTAATATTCCAGCTTAACACTTTAATGACTCCCACCACGTACTAGCATAGTCTGTATACATTTGCTCCAAATCTTTCTGTATCTACTGTATACAAGTCCCCTACCCAAATCAATCCTCCCCTCCCCTCCCACCTCCTCCCCCCAAAACTAACCATACCGATTATATAAACTAAACCACCTATGTTCCCCTCCTCCCCCCGTCCCAGTTAACTTCCCTCTATATGAGAGTGGGTAAAATCCCTTGACCCAGCCTCCCCACTATACGTCACTCAACAAAATCCCTCAGATCACTTAAAGTAAACCGCAATAATAACAAATCGTCACCCACACTTCCCCCTCCCGCCTTTAGTAGACAGTTCAACGTGTTCAAACTTTAACTGAAAGAGCTGCAACGCCACAACTTCTTTAACTCAATAACCGGCAACACCGATATATACCAGTCCAAATAAAGTTAAAAAGAAAAATGGAAAGAAGAAAAGAATAAGGAAAACATAATCAAATGTCAGCCACGACCCTGAATGGGCCCATCAGAAAAAAAAAAATATCCATTTTCTGCTACCATTCCTCAGCCCGCTCCAGTGTCACGCACCTTTGTATCGTTGCGGTCAAGCCATTCCATGGCATCGTCTGGCGATTGGAAAACATCCTCAACATTACTTGCTTTCCTCAATATAGCATCCCTGTCCCGGTAATTCAGCATTCTCGCCAAAATGGTACAGGGGCCTTGTCAAGGAGGCATGGGTCTCATAGGTACTCTTACTACGAACACTTTAGAGAGCGCAGCAGCTCCAAGTTTCTCCAGCTGCCATTTCTCAATAAAGTATGTGGGGTTAGAGCCCTCTTCTTTCTCAGGCACTCCTACAATTCTAATATTGTTCCGCCGAGAGCAGTTTTCAAGGTCATCATTTTTCGCATCTTTCTGGCGCCGGCGGGTCATCACTGCTCCCTGAACGGCTCCGGTGACTTCTGCAAGATCCAGGAACCTTCCTCACCCGGTGTCGGCCCCAGCACAGTCCAGCAATGAGGCGCTACAGCTCCCAAATAGAGTTGCAGGCGGGAGAGCTCTGAGCCGTGTCTGCTCACAAGAATGGCTAGGTCTTAAATTTCAGATGATTGAACTTTTTTTTTACATGCTTACAATTGAGGCACTTATGTGATGCAATTTAAAGTAAAGACTAACTTTGTTCTTTTTTCTGCAGCTCTTCATATTGCATGCGCTGGTCAGCATGCAGGATGTGTTGATTTCTCTTGAAATCTGGGCTTAAGGACACAGCAGATTTCAATGGGACATTTGCTAATCAACTTGCCAAAAAAGATGAAGTCAGGAAAGTTTTTGCAATTTATCAAGATCAACATATAAAGGAAACTAAGTGATCTATATTCTCTGTAAATAGAGAATTGAGCACAGGTTAATGCATCGGCGCATATAAATGTACAAGTGTAATATAGCTACACTGAATAGCAATCAAAAGTAAAGGTAACCTATGTATAATACTACAAGACTGAAATACCACATCCTAGATCTCAATGAATGAAATATTCCAGTTGCAAATCTTTATTCATTACATAGTGGAAAGCATTGAGAACAATACAACATAAAAATTATCAATGTAAATTAAAATTAATATCCCATGGAGGTCTGGATTTGGAGTGATACTCAAAATCAAAGTGAAAATCAAATTATCGGCTGATCCAGCTTCAGTCGAAAAGTCTCAAGACAAGGAAATGATGTTCAGTAGTGTGTGGCCTCCCAGTACCTGTATGACCTCCTTACAACGCCTGGGCATGCTCCTGACTAGATGGCGGATGTTCTCCTGCGGGATCTCCTCCCAGACCTGGACTAAAGCATCAGTCAACTCATGGATAGTCTAGTGCAACGTGTCATTAGTGGATGGAACAAGACATTATGTTCCAAATGTACTCGATTGGATTCAAGTCTGGGGAACGGGCAGGCCAGACCATAGCATCAATGTCTTCATCATGTAGGAACTGCCGACACACTTAAGCCACATGAAGCCTAGCATTATCATGCATCAGAAGGAACCCGGGGCCCACTGCAGCTTCATATGGTCTCACAATGGGTCTGAGGATCTCATCAGGGTACCTCTGGCTAGAACATGTAGGGCTGTGTGGCTCACCAAAGAAATGCTTCCCTACACCATTACTGACCCACTGCAAAACTAGTCATGCTGAAGGCTGAAGCAGAATGTTCTTTACTGCGTATCCAGACTCTTGCGTCTGTCACAATTGCCCAGTAGAGTGATCGGCTGTAAGCACAACACCTACTTGTGGACGTCGGGCCCTCATACCACCCTCATGGAGTCTGTTTAACGTTTAAGCAGACACATGGATATTAGTGGCCTCCTGGAGGTAATTTTGCAGGGCTCTGGCACTGCTCCTCCTGTTCTTCCTTGGACAAAGGAGGAGGTACAGGTCCTGCTGCTGCGTTGTTGCCCTCCTAAGGCCCCCTCCATGTCTCCTAGTGTACTGGCCTGTCTTCTGATATCTCCACCATGCTCTGGACACTGTGCTGACAGACACAGCTGCCCTTCTTGCCACAGCTCACATTGATGTGCTATCCTGGATGAGCTGCACTACCTGAGCAACATCTGTGGGTTGTAGACATCACCTCATGCTACCTCTAGGGATGGGAGCAATGACAAAAAGCAAAAGTGACCTTTTTAGAGGGTGTCTTGCTAATTGCATGTCATTTCTACCTGTTGTCAGTTCCATTTGCACAACAACAGCAGGAGAAAATGATTCACTGAAGTGTGATTGACTTAGTTACATTGTAAAATAAAAACTGAAAAAAAAAACCTAGCGCTCCCAAAAGGTATAATAAATATAATAAAATGTATTATTTGTTAATAAAACAAATTTGGCAAGAGTGCAAATAAAGTAGCGGGAAGTCAGCAGACACTGAAAGACCTGTCAATGGAAAACAAAACTAGCAAATAACAAGGGACTACCGTGCATCTATAAAATATTATGCTTTTGAATTAAAAGGGGTGAAAAAGCACTTGCCTACAAGGACATGTTGCTCAAATATATGAACTATAAAAATATAACATGGTTATGAATAGTTATATTGCATTAATACAGACAGTATTTAAATATAAACAATAAGTTAGCTTGCCTGAGATAGTGTTGGCTTAGGTGACTTGGAGGGGCGAGGTAAATAACGTACAGTACTTTTTATAATTGATAAATAGGAATATTTTTCCTGAGACAAAAAAAATTACAGTAAGGGCCCTTTCACATCAGCATTTTTTGAAATTCGCAGCAGATGCGGTGAAAAAACCGCATCTGCCGCGTTTGCCGCATAACCGATACACTTGCGGCGCGGTTGCGGTTTTTCCCATAGAAAGTATAGGGGGACTTGCGGCAGGTGCGGCAAGTGCGGTTTTGCACTTGCGGCAGGTGCGGCCGCGAAAAAAACCACGGCTGACCGCGTTTTTTTTTCGCTGCCGCACCTGCCGCAAGTGCAAAACCGCACTTGCCGCACCTGCCGCAAGTCCCCCTATACTTTCTATGGGAAAAACCGCAACCGCGCCGCAAGTGTATCGGTATTGCGGCAGATGCGGTTTTTTCACCGCATCTGCCGCAAATTTCAAAAAACGCTGACGTGAAAGGGCCCTAAGAGATAACATAGGCATAAGAAAGTGATATTAAATGACACCACTGATGATAAATATATTAAGTTCTCATTGTCTATTTCAAAATAAACGCTCTCACCTAAGGAAAGTTCTTAAATTTGCCCCCTCTACTGAACTGAATAAATTTAATTTATATATCAGTATGAAAAAATTCCTCCGCAATTTAGCCTTAAAAATATTTTGGGAAAAACAGCAAGCCATCGAGGGTCATACCATACACTCTTCTACCCAACCCCCTTTTCAACACACCACATTATCAAAAAAAACTACTTTTAACCCTATTAATGAATACACAGATGTTTAATACCTTTTGATTTTATAGTAACCAGGGATATTAGGAAATTAAAACCCTGCAAACCAAGGTACATCTCACACAGCTTAACCTGTAAAGAAAGAGTCCATTATTTTCCTATCTAATATATAAAGCTGAATGTGTGTGTGTGTGTGTGTGTGTGTGTGTGTGTGTATGTATGTGTGTGTGTATATCCGATATGGGCATCTACACCGTCGCAACTACAGCCACAAAATTTTGCACAGTCACACGTCTGGACCCCGAGAGCGTCATAGGCTATGTTGTGAGGCGAAATTTTAACCCTGCGCGTTCCAGTTCACCAAACAATTTTGCCCCAATCTACATAAAGGGGAAAAAGTGAATGGAAAAGTGTTGGAGGAAAATCGACAGCTGTCAGCTATAGCCACAAAATTTTGCACAGTCACACGTCTGGACCCCGGGAGCGTCATAGGCTATGTTGTGAGGCGAAATTTTAACCCCGCGCACTCCAATTCACCAAACAATTTTGCCCCTATCTACATAATGGGGAAAAAGTGACAGTTACCAGTTGACAGTTGTGAATGAGAGGGGCTTAGTGATAGCGCCAAAGACTAACTGCACATACCAGCATATAGTCACTAAGGTGGGGCCCCAACATGAGATATTCACCACACACGGGAACATGTATACACACCACACGCACACAAAGAGTAACAGCAAGTGTATAGTCGCTAAGGTGCAGCCCCAACATTGGATACTCACCACGCACCCGAACAAACACACACACACCACAAACAGACACACACAACACAGAGACACACACACACCCTATAGCGACACATGTACTCACCCCACAGGGACACACACACACACAACACAGACGCACACACCACACAGACCCCCCACACAGGGACACACACACATAGCCACCCTATAGGGACACATGCACTCACCCCACAGGGACACACACACACCACAAAGAGACACACACACACACCACACAGAACCCCCACAGGGACACACACACCACACAGACCCCCCCACAGGGACACACACACATACACACCCTATAGAGGCACATGCACTCACTCCACAGGGACACACACACACCACAAAGAGACACACACAACAGAGACACACACCACACAGACCCCCCCCCACAGGGACACACACACCACACAGACCCCCCCACAGGGACACACACACATAAACACCCTATAGGGACACATGCTCTCACCCGACAGGGACACACACACCACAAATAGACACACAGACCCCCCCCCCCACAGGGACACATGCACTCACCCCACAGGGACACACACACACCACAAAGAGACACACACAACAGAGACACACACCACACAGACCCCCCCACAGGGACACACACACATACACACCCTATAGGGACACATGCACTCACCCCACAGGGACACACACACCACAAAGAGATACACACACAGACCTCCCCCCCACAGGGACACATGCACTCACCCCACAGGGACACACACACACACACCACAAAGAGACACACACATAGACCTCCCCTCCACAGGGACACATGCACTCACCCCACAGGGACACACACATACACACACCACAGGGACACACACACCAAAGACATGGATATAGACCACTCAAAAGGATGTGAATCGGCCCATTCAACTCTCAATTCAGTACATATAACACATTCAGTTTATCATTGACAGTATTTGATTTTATTCTCATGCACAATTACTTTTATGATGATAAATTCTACCATCAATTATGGGGCACCGCAATGGGCACGAAGTTTGCACCCGGAAGTGCAAATCTATAGGTAAGTCGATGGGGAAGAGTCAGTTATCTTACCCAATGGTCCTCTAAGACAGGGATTGATAGCATGGCATCGCTATATAGATGACATAATTTTTATTTGGGACCAATCATATAGACCTGTTTCTACCTTGCTGGATGACATTAGCAACAATGAGTTTGGTCTTGAATTCACACCTACTCTTGGCAAATTATCTGTTAACTTTTTAGACATCACTGTCTAGAGAATAATAAAGTATCAAAAAGCTCTAATAAATCAGTGAACTCAGTTTCATCCCCTTATTTAGTTGTCAATTCCCATCATCGCCCAGTAACATTACAAAGAGGCAATTTATGCATATTCCTCAAAATTGTACCTATTAACATCATTACTCCAATGAGGCTCACAAACTTAAAGCCCAACTAGCCAACAAGGGTTATGATACCACTAAATTAAATATGGTACTTAGGGAGGTGTCAACACTACCAAGAAGCAATATCCTAATACCAAATCAAAACCTTCTGGGCAACTGACTATTCAGCAACAAATTAAACATTTACCATTTATAATTCAATTTTATGATTATTTTGTGATATTTAAGAAAATCATTACCAGATATTGGCCTATCCTATGCCATGATAAAACAATAGGACAATTTTTACCAGAACGCACACGTTTTGATTTCAGACGAGCACAGAATTGAAATACTCTATTTATTATATATAATTTATGTGTGTATCCCCCAGCCTGGGGGAGAAGCTCAGCTGCATCAAGGAAGGGGGTGTCCTGGGGGAGAAGCTCGGCTGCATCAAGGAAGGGGGGTGTCCTGGGGGAGAAGCTCGGCTGCATCAAGGAAGGGGGTGTCCCTGGGGGAGAAGCTCGGCTGCATCAAGGAAGGGGGTGTCCTGGGGGAGAAGCTCGGCTGCATCAAGGAAGGGGGGTTCCTGGGGGAGAAGCTTAGCTGCTTCAAGGAAGGAGGGGTCCTGGGGCTTCTCCCCCATCTGAGCCCCCCCAAATCCTTCTGGTGGTGTGCCTCCTGCCACAGCCCTGCTCCGGCGCTCTTACTTACAGAAGGCCAGGAGGATCCCTCAGGTCATCCCTATATCATCTCTGTAACTCAGTGCAGCGCTGCAACACTGTCACTTCCAGGTCAGGGAGAGCTGCTCTAGCCTCCACGGACACAGGACTCGGAAGTGACAGCGAAACAACTTCAGCGTCCCAGTACTCTATGCAGCGCTGGCTCCAGGTTTCTGTGGGCCCCGTAACACATACTGGTATATAATATATATGCTTTGAACCGTATTACATATATATGTATTACGGTTCACAGCATATATATATATACCAGTATGTGTTAAGGGGGCCCACAAATACACTATGTGCAGAATTATTAGGCAAGTTGTATTTTAGAGGATTATTTTTTATTATTGATCAACAACTTCTCAATCTACCCAAAAGACTCATAAATATCAAAGCTTAATATTTTTGGGAGTTATAGTGTTTTTTTCTTTAGATTTGGCTATCTTAGGAGGATATCTGTTTGTGCAGGTAACTATTACTGTGCAGAATTATTAGGCAACTTAATAAAAACCAAATATATTCCCATCTCACTTGTTTATTTTCACCAGGTAAACCAATATAACTGCACAAAATTTAGAAAAAAACATTTCTGACATGCAAAAACACAACACAAAAAAAATTAGTGACCAATATAGCCACCTTTCTTTATGATGACACTCAACATCCTTTCATTCATAGAATCTGTCAGATGCTTGATCTGTTTATGATCAACATGGCGTGCAGCAGCCACCACAGCTTCCCAGACACTGTTCCGAGAGGTGTACTATTTTCCCTCCCTGTAGATCTCACATTTTAGGAGGGACCACAAGTTATCTATGGGGTTCAGATCAGGTGAACAAGTGGGCTATGTCATTATTTTTTCTTCTTTTACACTTTTACTAGGCAGCCACGCTGTGGAGTAGTTGGATGCATGTGATGTAGCATTGTCCTGCATGAAAATCATGTTTTTCTTGAACGATACCAACTTCTTCCTGTACCACTGCTTGAAGAAGTTGTCTTCCAGAAACTGGCAGTAGGTCCGGGAGTTGAGCTTCACTCCATCCTCGACCCGAAAAGGTCCCACAAGTTAATCTCTGATGATACCTGCAAGAGGTTTGTAGGTTCTCCCTGTGTTTCTGTGGGTTTCCTCTGGGCACTCCGGTTTCCTCCCACATTGCAAAGACATGCTGATAGGATGTTTAGATAGTGAGCTCCAAGAGAGACAGCATTACTGATGTATGTAAAGTGCTATGGAATTAATAACGCTATATAAATGAATAAATATTATTATTACATTAATATACCAGCCCATACCAGTACCCCACCTCCACCTTGCTGGCATCTGAGTCGAATTGGAGCTCTCTACCCTTTACTGATCCAGCCTCTGGCCCATCAAGAGTCACTCTTATTTCATCAGTCCTTAATACCTTTGAAAAATCAGTCTTAAGATATTTCTTGGTCCAGTCTTGATGTTTTATCTTATGTTTCTTGTTCAAAGGTGGTCGTTTTTCAGCTTTTCTTACCTTGGCCATGTCCCCGAGTATAGCACACCTTGGGCTTTTTGATATTTCAGTAACGTTGCAGCTCTGAAATATGGCAAAACTGGTGGCAAATGGCATCTTGGCAGCTTCACGTTGAATTTCCTCAATTCATGGGCAGTTATTTTGCGCCTTTTTTGCCCAACAACTTCTTGTGACCATGTTGGCTATTTGCCATGAAATGCTTGATTGTTCAGTCATCACGCTTCAAATGTTTGGCAATTTCAAAACTGCTGCATCTCTATGCAAGACATCTCACAATTTTGGACTTTTCAAAGCCCGTCAAATCTCTTTCTGACCATTTTGCCTAAGGAAAGGCATTTGCCTAATAATAAAGCACACCTTATATAGGGTGTTGATGTCATTACACCACACCCCTCCTCATTACCGAGATGCACATCAACTGATTTACTTAATTGGTAGTTGGCTCTCAAGCCTATACAGCTTGGAGTAGGACAACATGTATAAAAAGTATCATGTGATCAAAATACTCATTTGCCTAATAATTCTGCACACAGCGTATAATCCCTCTCTGAGCCTGTCTCTCCCCTGCATCTGTTTCTTCCCTGTATGATGGCTCTCCCCCATGTACGCTGTTTTCCCTCTCTGTGTCTGTCTTGTCTTCCCCTTGTACACTATCTCTCTCCCCATCTCCTTTTTTTTCTGTGCACTCGCTTGCTCTCTTTTTCTTTCTCTCTATCTCCCGCTCTCCCAGAATCATTATGGTAGAGTCTGGAAAGAAATTAATACAAAAACACACCTCATCAGCAGCAAAATAAACGCACCATTGGCACAGCCATTTTTCTGTTGCAGTGACAGCAAAGCACACCGGACGGACGGCAGAGCACAGACAACAGAGCCCACTGACAGCAGAACACAGTGACAGCAAAGAACACCAGATGGCAGAGCACAGAACAGCAGAGCCCACCGGCAGCAGCAGAGTATTCCAGTCTACACCTATACTCAGCACAATGCAGCAGCCAGTGCACAGAGCAGGGCTGGTGGGGTTGGATGCAATGCTCTGCAGCCCCTGCCCATCACATGCACACACCTGCAGCAGAATAGCTGAGCACTGGACACATTACATGATCTGCAGAGCAGAGCATGGGCACTAGACATAATCTGCAGAGCACTGGATATACTCTGCAGAGCATGGACACAGCAGAGCACTGGACATACTCTGCAGAGCCCTGAGGTACACACTGCAGAGCCCTGGGGTCCCCTCTGCTACGGGCCCCTAGGCTCTGTGTATTTGTTCCTGGGGGGGGCCCCTGTGTGCTGCGCCCCCTCCCCCCGCTCTCCCTCCTAACCTGTGTGGCAGTCAGGTGCAATATCACAATGCCCCTCTGCACTGAGCCAGCAGCAGAACTCTATGTACTTCCTGCCGGACGGAGACCATAGAGTTTTTGCTGCCGAGGGGCATTGTGATATCGCTTCTGACTGCCACACAGGTTAGGAGGGAGGGGGGGCGCAGCACTCAAAGGGGCTCCCGGGGGCCCACTGTCAGGGGCACATACACAGCACCCAGGGGCCCACAGCCATCAGAGGATACAGGGCAGGGGACGCTGGAGCCTTGGGAGCCCCCTCCCAGCTCGGGGCCCCGGTTCATGGAACCAGCTGCACAAATGGTAGGTTCGCCTCTGTGTGCATGGTGTGTAGTATGAGTGTAGTAATACAACTACCTGCTGCCACTCTCTTAGGGATCCAGCTCCATTACGTTCCTGTTCTCAGTGATGTCAGTGCAATTAAGACTCCAGGTCTTACTGCAGAAGCGTCTTTTACAATGTAACTCCATGAAGCATCAGAATAAGGCTCCATAGACTTATTTTGTTAAAGAGACGTCTGGCTCCTGTATAGTGAGCTGGTCTCCCCACCCCCCCACCAAAAAAAAATTAACAGCCATACTTGTGAAAGTAAGTTACAGTAGTATTACTGGAGCTGAAAAAAATTTATAGAAACAATGATTTGGTGGCAGAGGCTGTTAGAAAGGAATAATTGGAGACGTCTGAGTGCCCTCTAGAGAAGGAGAAATAAATTGGTGTGTAAAAGACTGAACTGGTCACAAGTAATAACGAGTCTCAGAGGAGCAGAAAACTAACTGAAATAAATGGAAAGTAAATATAACAATTATACTGCTTACTGATAGTAAAGAGAGGTCAAAGCAATCCGTGGTCAGGTCCAGGAAATTGTGCAGTACAGCAAAGGGTTAACAGAAGCAAAATCCAATTTAAGCTGAAGTCAGGAAACTGGAGAGACAGAAAGAGAGTACAGAGATACAAAACAGAAAAGGAAGTCAGGTCACTAACAGAGGGTGAAGTCCAGGTAAGAAACAAAGTCAGGCAGGGTCTGGTTCAGAACACAGATCAACCTACACTGCCAGAAGCAATTGTACAAAAGATTTGCTTTGTCCCAATTAATTTGCACAGCACTGTAATTAAGAGAGCTGAATTCAGTTGATTGAGGCACAGAGCCAGCCCAGCTTGACAGTTTCCACAAACCTAGAACAACACAGGCAATGTGGAGGATGTGACCAGTACCCCCTCTTCAAGGGGGGCCACCGGACCCCCAGGTTTCCCAGGAAACCTCCGATGAAAGGCCAGGACCAACCGATCAGCCCTTTCAGAATGAGCTGGAAACCAGGACTGCTCTTCGGGTCCATACCCCTTCCAATGCACCAGATATTGAAGGGAAGTCTGGACCATTCGGGAATCAATGATCCTTTGAACTTCATATTCCAGGTTTCCCTCAATGGACACCGGAGGAGGCGGGAACAGAGTACATAGGTACAAAACAGAAAGGGAAGTCAGGTGACTAGCAGAGGGTCAAGTCCAGGTAAGAAACAAAGTCAGGCAGGGTCTGGTTCAGAACACAGATTAACCTACACAGCCAGAAACAAATGTACAATTGACCCAGAGCAGAGCTGCAAGCCAGTTTAAATAGGCTCTTAATTAAGTGAACTGAATTCAGGTGATTGAGGCACAGACCAGCCCAGCCTGACAGTCTCCACAAACCTAGAACAACACAGGCAATGTGGAGATTGTGACAAAGACTGCTCGGAGAAAACTGGAAAATATTGGGCAGGAGCGTCTGGAGGCTCACTGCAGTTGGAGAAAGTCACTCTGTACATGCGTATGACTTGTGATGCGTTAGCCTGGCTGAATAAGATTAAGACAGTTTCACATGGTCGGTGTTCACAAATCAGGCTTGGATCGAACACTTGGCCCGACTGACAGCTCTCATGACCTGAGTTAACTTTTTCACATGTGTTTATAAACTTATAGTGCAGTTAGCCCAGGTACGGATACCAAGGAAGTCGGGTCAGATATTCTGATCCAAGCATGTTCTTTGATTACAAACCATGTGATTTTTTACTAAGGCTTCCCAGGGATACTGGGGATGAGGCTTCCGGAACAATACTGAGTACAAAGTGTGTCCATCTGTGTACCTAAAGTAGACATTGTATGGCATGAACTACTACCTGAAACTGGTAAATTGTTGACTCTGTGATACATGGGCGTACCCAGCGTGGGGCAGGGGGGGGCAGGTGCCCCCCCCAAGAGCCTGCCCCCCCCCCCATGAGGAAGGGGTGAGCGCGGAACTGTGTGCGCGCCGCACGCACCTACTCGGCGGCTGAGGCTGCTGAGCTAAGGCAGCCACCGCACCTCCGCTCAGCCTCCACCTGTCACCGTCACCTCACTGTAGTGGCACCGCGCGGCCAGCTAGTTTACCTCCGTCCTCAGTCAGCGCCGCTCAGCTCAGCCTCAGTCAGTGTCTCAGTGACATGACAGCCGCAGCGTCTGACATGGAGCGGCAGGCCAGCAAGCAGGGGTGCAGGATGGATCATCATCTGGCCCTCAGACTCAGCCTTAGGCGGTGTGTGCCGACTGCAGATGATGATCAGCTCGGCAGGCAGGCCTGCATGCCGAGCTGATCATCATCTGCAGTCGGCACACACCGCAGGGGGACTCACCAGAAGTGCAGGGGGACTCACCAGAAGTGATGTCACATCACCACTGAGTGCTGAGGCTGAGTCCCTGCGGCTGCGGTGCAAGCTGGAGTGGGGGACTGTCTGTCTGAGGACACTGCTGGTGAGGAGGGAGGCTGGAGCCAGGAGCTCGAGGCAAGGAGAGCTACAAAAGTGAAGAGTGAAGTCAGAGACATCACAAGAGGACAAGTAATGGACAACAGTAACTGACACTGGTAAAGAATAAATGTATGGAAAAAAAATGATGTGGGGGTGGGGGTGATGGGAGCCCAGAGGGTTGTATATGGGAGCCTTATGTGGGGGCTGCGCGCTGTATATAAGATGACATGTACTCCCATCTCATATACAGCCCTGCCCCCCATAGGCTCCCATATCATATATGTGGCTTGTCTCTGTCTGTGTGGCTTGTCTCTGTGTGTGGCTTGTCTCTGTGTGTGGCTTGTCTCTGTGTGTGGCTTGTCTCTGTGTGTGACTTGTCTCTGTCTGTGTGACTTGTCTCTGTGTGTGTGGCTTGTCTGTGTGTGTGGCTTGTCTCTGTGTGTGTGGCTTGTCTCTGTGTGTGTGGCTTGTCTCTGTGTGTGGCTTGTCTCTGTGTGTGACTTGTCTCTGTCTGTGTGACTTGTCTCTGTCTGTGTGGCTTGTCTCTGTGTGTGGCTTGTCTCTGTGTGTGGCTTGTCTCTGTGTGTGTGGCTTGGCTCTGTGTGTGTGACTTGTCTGTGTGTGTGGCTTGTCTCTGTGTGTGTGGCTTGTCTGTGTGTGTGGCTTGTCTGTGTGTGTGGCTTGTCTCTGTGTGTGTGGCTTGTCTCTGTGTGTGTGGCTTGTCTCTCTGTGTGTGGCTTGTCTCTCTGTGTGTGGCTTGTCTCTGTGTGTGTGGCTTGTCTCTGTTTGTGGCTTGTCTGTCTGTGTGGCTTGTCTCTGTGTGTGTGGCTTGTCTCTGTGTGTGTGGCTTGTCTCTGTGTGTGTGGCTTGTCTCTGTGTGTGTGGCTTGTCTCTGTTTGTGTGGCTTGTCTGTCTGTGTGGCTTGTCTCTGTCTGTGTGGCTTGTCTCTGTGTGTGTGGCTTGTCTCTGTTTGTGGCTTGTCTGTGTGTGTGTGGCTTGTCTGTGTGTGTGGCTTGTCTGTGTGTGTGGCTTGTCTCTGTGTGTGGCTTGTCTCTGTGTGTGGCTTGTCTCTATGTGTGGCTTGTCTCTGTGTGTGTGGCTTGTCTCTGTCTGTGTGGCTTGTCTCTGTGTGTGGCTTGTCTCTGTGTGTGTGGCTTGTCTCTGTGTGTGTGGCTTGTCTCTGTGGCTTGTCTGTGTGTGTGGCTTGTCTGTGTGTGTGGCTTGTCTGTGTGTGTGGCTTGTCTCTGTGTGTGGCTTGTCTCTATGTGTGGCTTGTCTCTGTGTGTGTGGCTTGTCTCTGTCTGTGTGGCTTGTCTCTGTGTGTGGCTTGTCTCTGTGTGTGTGGCTTGTCTCTGTGTGTGTGGCTTGTCTCTGTGTGTGTGGCTTGTCTGTGTGTGTGGCTTGTCTCTGTGTGTGTGGCTTGTCTCTGTGTGTGGCTTGTCTCTATGTGTGGCTTGTCTCTGTGTGTGTGGCTTGTCTCTGTCTGTGTGGCTTGTCTCTTGTGTGTGGCTTGTCTCTGTGTGTGTGGCTTGTCTCTGTGTGTGTGGCTTGTCTCTGTGTGTGTGGCTTGTCTGTGTGTGTGGCTTGTCTCTGTTTGTGGCTTGTCTGTGTGTGTGGCTTGTTTCTGTGTGTGTGGCTTGTTTCTGTGTGTGTGGCTTGTTTCTGTGTGTGTGGCTTGTCTGTGTGTGTGGCTTGTCTGTGTGTGTGGCTTGTCTCTGTGTGTGTGGCTTGTCTCTGTGTGTGGCTTGTCTCTGTGTGTGGCTTGTCTCTGTGTGTGGCTTGTCTCTGTGTGGCTTGTTTCTGTGTGTGTGGCTTGTCTCTGTTTGTGGGTTGTGTCTGTGTGTGGGTTGTGTCTGTGTGTGGCTTGTCTCTGTGTGTGGCTTGTTTCTGTGTGTGTGGCTTGTTTCTGTGTGTGTGGCTTGTCTGTGTGTGTGGCTTGTCTGTGTGTGTGGCTTGTCTCTGTGTGTGTGGCTTGTCTCTGTGTGTGGCTTGTCTCTGTGTGTGGCTTGTCTCTGTGTGGCTTGTCTCTGTGTGTGTGGCTTGTCTCTGTGTGTGTGGCTTGTCTCTGTCTGTGTGGCTTGTCTGTGTGTGTGGCTTGTCTGTGTGTGTGGCTTGTCTGTGTGTGTGGCTTGTCTGTGTGTGTGGCTTGTCTGTGTGTGTGGCTTGTTTCTGTGTGTGTGGCTTGTTTCTGTGTGTGTGGCTTGTTTCTGTGTGTGTGGCTTGTTTCTGTGTGTGTGGCTTGTCTGTGTGTGTGGCTTGTCTGTGTGTGTGGCTTGTTTCTGTGTGTGTGGCTTGTTTCTGTGTGTGTGGCTTGTTTCTGTGTGTGTGGCTTGTCTGTGTGTGTGGCTTGTCTGTGTGTGTGGCTTGTCTCTGTGTGTGTGGCTTGTCTCTGTGTGTGGCTTGTCTCTGTGTGTGGCTTGTCTCTGTGTGGCTTGTTTCTGTGTGTGTGGCTTGTCTCTGTTTGTGGGTTGTGTCTGTGTGTGGCTTGTCTCTGTGTGTGGCTTGTTTCTGTGTGTGTGGCTTGTTTCTGTGTGTGTGGCTTGTCTGTGTGTGTGGCTTGTCTGTGTGTGTGGCTTGTCTCTGTGTGTGTGGCTTGTCTCTGTGTGTGGCTTGTCTCTGTGTGTGGCTTGTCTCTGTGTGGCTTGTCTCTGTGTGTGTGGCTTGTCTCTGTGTGTGTGGCTTGTCTCTGTCTGTGTGGCTTGTCTGTGTGTGTGGCTTGTCTGTGTGTGTGGCTTGTTTCTGTGTGTGTGGCTTGTCTCTCTGTGTGGCTTGTCTGTGTGTGTGGCTTGTCTGTGTGTGTGGCTTGTCTCTGTGTGTGGCTTGTCTCTGTGTGTGTGACTTGTCTCTGTGTGTGGCTTGTCTGTGTGTGTGGCTTGTTTCTGTGTGTGTGGCTTGTCTCTGTTTGTGGGTTGTGTCTGTGTGTGGCTTGTCTCTGTGTGTGGCTTGTCTCTGTGTGTGGCTTGTCTCTGTGTGTGTGGCTTATGTCTCTGTGTGTGTCCTGTGTGTGGCTTTTGTCTGTGTATGTGTGTGTGTGGCTTGTGTTTCTATGTGTGTGGCTTGTGTCTCTATGTCAAAAATATGTATGATGTGTATGTAATAAGCATGTGTTGTCCTGTATAGGTTCCCTTTAAAGGGTGTCAGCATTCCATCTCTTGTTTCCACCTCTTTTTGAAATTCCCGCCTCCTGTGGTACTCTAACACGCCGGCTGGAACTTCATATCTGGTCCAGTGCATTGTGGGGGCTTATGACGTGTACAGGCAGCTTCAATATGTGCACTGCGCATGTGCCAGAGCCGTGCCGAACACGTGACCAGCCCCCACAATGCATCGGGCCGGATATGACGTTACGGCCGGCATGTCAGAGTACCACAGGAGGCGGGAACGACCATAGCTTGCCCCCCCCTAGTTTTGATCCTGGGTACGCCCATGCTGTGATAGCAGATTTTCATGTTTTTCAGTAAAGAGAATTGCGTTTTAATAAAAAAAAGTATGCAACTGAAATATAATGTACAGGGTGGGCCATTTATATGAATACACCTAAATTAAATGGGAATGGTTGGTGATATCAACTTCCTGTTTGTGGCACATTAGTATATGGGAGGGGAAAACTTTTCCAGATGAGTGGTAACCATGGTGGCCATTTTGAAGTCAGCCATTTTGGATCCAACTTTATTGTTTTCAATGGGAAAGAGGGTCATGTGACACATCAAACTTATGAATTTCAATATTTTTTTGTGAATGGTGAAGTTAACAAACAAAACCACCGCTATTGGTCTGACACTAACCCACAGTGGATAGATCCCTCCAAGACAAAAATTGATGATATGGTGTTGTATATGAGGTACAAAGATAGTGGGGCCATTCTTCATCAATGGAAACCTCAATGCCACTGGATATCTGAAATTGCTACATGATTCAGATATCCAGTGGCATTGAGGTTTCCATTGATGAAGAATGGCCCCACTATCTTTGTACCCCATATACCACACCATACCATCAATTTATGTGTTCCAACAGTCTTGGAGGGATCTATCCACAGTGGGCTAGTGTCAGACCAATAGCGGTGGTTTTGTTTGTTAACTTCACCATTCACAAAAAAGTTTGCCTCATCACTCATCTGAAGGCAATTGTCTATGCTGTGAAGATACGAGATGTGCTGCATCTGAAACAACGGATACTGGAAGCCTGTGCTAGCATTTCTTCTGTCGTGTTGCTATTAGTGTGTCAGAGTGGGAGAAAAGGGTTGCATTGACAATCCAACACAATGAGCAGCACTTTGAACACATTTTATAAGTGGTCATAAACTTGTAAATAACTCATGAAAGAATAAAGTTACGTTAAAACGGAGCCAACTTGATTGTTTTCAATGGGAAAGAGGGTCTTGTGACACATTAACGTTACTGAGAATTTGGTAAGAAAAACAATGGTGTGCTTGGTTTTAACATAGCTTTATTCTTTCAT
This sequence comes from Allobates femoralis, assembly GCA_033576535.1. Lineage (NCBI taxonomy): Eukaryota > Metazoa > Chordata > Amphibia > Anura > Aromobatidae > Allobates > Allobates femoralis. The sequence continues at coordinate 252,990,843 of JARQOC010000004.1, read as the reverse complement.
GAGTTATTTACAAGTTTATGACCACTTATGAAATGTGTTCAAAGTGCTGCCCATTGTGTTGGATTGTCAATGCAACCTTCTTCTCCCACTCATATGCGACATGGTGTCCACTAACAATTGGAGCCAATTTTTCATTCAAATTGTTAGCGGACACCATGTCGTGTATGGAGAGCCCCTATGTGCCTAAACATTGGAGCTCCCCCACAAGTGACCCCATTTTGGAAACTAGACCCCACTAGAAACGTATCCAGATGCATACGGAGCACTTTGAACCCCCAGGTGCTTCACAAATTGATCCGCAAAAATGAAGAAAGAACATTTTTGTGAAAAAAAAAAAGTACTTTTTCATTTTTACGGATCAATTTGTGAAGCACCTGGGGTTCAAAGTGCTCACTATGCATCTAGATAAGTTCCCTGGGGGGGATCTCTGGTTTCTAAAATGAGGTCACTTGTAATCTCCATTATTTAGGCACACAGGGGCTCTCCATACGCGACATGGTGTCCGCTAACAATTGGAGCTAATTTTTCCATTCAAATTGTTAGCGGACACCATGTCGCGTATGGAGTGTCCCTATGTGCCTAAATAATGGAGTTTCCCCACAAGTGGCCCCATTTTGGAAAATAGAGCCCCCCAAAGAACTTATCTAGATGCATAGTAAGCACTTTGAACCCCCAAATGCTTCACAAATTGATCCGTAAAAATGAAAAGAGAATATTTTTTGTGGAAAAAAAGTACTTTTTTATTTTTACAGGTCAATTTGTGAAGCACTTGGGGATTCAAAGTGCTCACTATGCATCTAGATAAGTTCCTTGGGGGGATCTATTTTCCAAAATGGGGCCACTTGTGGGAAACTCCATTATTTAGGCACACAGGGACTCTTCATACGCGACATGGTGTCCGCTACCAATTTGAATGGAAAATTAGCTCCAATTGTTAGCGGACAGCATGTCGCATATAGAGAGCCCCTGTGTGCCTAAACATTGGAGCTCCCCCACAAGTGACCCCATTTTGGAAACTAGACCCCCAAGGAACTTATCTAGATTCATAGTGAGCACTTTCAACCCCCAGGTGCTTCACAAATTGATACGTAAAAATGAAAAAAGAAAATTTTTGTGAATAAAGTTTTTTTTTTTTCGTTTTTACAGATCAATTTGTAAAGCTCCTGGGGGTTCAAAGTGCTCACTATGCATCTAGATAAGTTCCTTGGGGAGTCTAGTTTCCAAAATAGGCTTACTTGTGGGGAAGCTCCATTATTTAGGCACACAGGTGCTCTCCATACACGACATGGTGTCCACTAACAATTGGAAATGAAAATGAAGGGGCATTTTGGGATATCACATCTTGCAACAGACTCAAGTTAGAGGAAAATTAACTTTTGACACTTCTTATGTGAACTGTCTCGCTTCGATTTATTGCCCTCTACATCTGAGGAATCTTCAGGTCTCCCCAGGCCACTAATCATAGAACAATAATAGAATCTGTTCCTCCTATTTTAGAATTTTGACTTCATTTTTCCAGCTCCTTTCCCCCTCCCTAGCCTGACTCTGCTTTATGTCAACTGTCGTATTTACTACAGCATCTAACACTGCTTATGTATATATGTACAGTACAGACCAAAGGTTTGTAAACACCTTCTCATTCAAAGAGTTTTCTTTACTTTCATGACTATGAAAATTGTAGATTCACACTGAAGGCATCAAAACAATGAATTAAGTCATCTGGAATTATATACTTAACAAAAAAGTGTGAAACAACTAAAAATATGTGTTATATTCTGGGTTCTTCAAAGTAGCCACCTTTTGCTTTGATCACTGCTTTACACACTCTTGGCATTCTCTTGATGAGCTTCAAGAGGTGGTCACTGGAAATTGTTTTCACTTCACAGGTGTTATTATTATTAAACCTGACAGGGCACACCTGTAAAGTGAAAACCATTTCCGGTGACTACCTCCTGAAGCTCATCAAGAGACTGCCAAGAGTGTGCAAAGCAGTGATCAAAGCAAAAGGTGGCTACTTTGAAGAACCTAGAATATAAGACTTAGGGCCCTTTCACATCAGCGTTTTTTTCAAATCGCGGCAGATGCGGTGAAAAAAACGCATCTGCCGCGATTACCGCATAACCGTTCCACTTGCGGCGCGGTTGCGGTTTTTTCTATGCAAAGTATAGGCGTACTTGCGGCAGGTGCGGCAAGTGCGGTTTTGCACTTGCGGCAGGTGCGGCCGCGAAAAAAACCGCAGCAAGCCGCGGTTTTTTTCGCGGCCGCACCTGCCGCAAGTGCAAAACCGCACTTGCCGCACCTGCCGCAAGTACGCCTATACTTTGCATGTAAAAAACCGCAACCGTGCCGCAAGTGGAACCGTTATGCGGCAAACGCGGCAGATGCGTTTTTTTCACCGCATCTGCCGCGAATTATGAAAAACGCTGATGTGAAAGGGCCCTTATTTTCAGTTGTTTCACACTTTTTTGTTAAGTATATAATTCCACATGTGTTAATTCATAGTTTTGATGCCTTCAGTGTGAATTTACAATTTTCATAGTCATAAAATAAAGAAAACTCTTTGAATGAGAAGGTGTGGCCAAACTTTTGGTCTGTACTGTATATGTCTTCAGAATTTGTGCCGTTATTAGACTGACAAAGGGGCCATAGTGTCCCGAAAGCTTACTATGCTTACCATCTTTTCAGTTAGCCATTAAAAGGTATCAACCACTGAGGACTCTCAGATTCCAATATTTTTCTATCTACTGGCTAACATGGTACAAACATTCTTTACATTTTCACATGGGCAACAGGATAAAAATGTATCCTAAAATTTGTTGGGCAATTTCTCTTGAGTACACTGATACCTCATACAGTTGTGGCCAAAAGTATTGACACCCCTGCAATTTTGTCAGATAATGCTCAGTCTCTTCCTGAAAATGATTGCAATCACAAATTCTTTGGTATTATTATCTTCATTTAATTTGTCTTCAATGAAAAAACACAAAACATTGATCATTTCACACAAAACTCCAAAAATGGGCCAGACAAAAATATTGGCACCCTCAGCCTAATACCTGGTTGCACAACCTTTAGCCAAAATAACTGCGGTCAACCGCTTCCGGTAACCATCAATGAGCTTCTTACAATGCTCTGCTGGAATTTTAGACCATTCTTCTTTGGCAAACTGCTCCAGGTCCCTGATATTTGAAGGGTGCCTTCTCCAAACTGCCATTTTTAGATCTCTCCACAGGTGTTCTATGGGATTCAGGTCTGGACTCATTGCTGGCCACCTTAGAAGTCTCCAGTGCTTTCTCTCAAACCATCTTCTAGTGCTTTTTGAAGTGTGTTTTGGGTCATTGTCCTGCTGATAGACCCATGACCTCTGAGGAAGACCCAGCTGGGCCCTACATTATGCTGCAAAATTTGTTGGTAGTCTTCAGACTTCATAATGCCATGGACACGGTCAAGCAGTCCAGTGCCAGAGGCAGCAAAGCAACCCCAAAACATCAGGGAACCTCCGCCATGTTTGACTGTAAGCACTGTGTTCTTTTCTTTGAATGCCTCTTTTTTCTCCTGTAAACTCTATGTTGATGCCTTTGCCCAAAAAGCTACTTTTGTCTCATCTGACCAGAGAACATTCTTCCAAAACGTTTTAGGCTTTCTCAGGTAAGTTTTGACAAACTCCAGCCTGGCTTTTTTATGTCTTGGGGTAAGAAGTGGCGTCTTCCTGGGTATCCTACCATACAGTCCCTTTTCATTCAGATGCCGACGGATAGTACGGGTTGACACTGATGTACCCTCGGACTGCAGGGCAGCTTGAACTTGTTTGGATGTTAGTCGAGGTTCCTCATCCACCATCCGCACAATCTTGTGTTGAAATCTCTCTTTTCCGTCCACATCTAGGGAGGTTAGCCACAGTGCCATGGGCTTTAAACTTCTTGATGACACTGCGTACGGTAGACACAGGAACATTCAGGTCTTTGGAAATGGACTTGTAGCCTTCAGATTGCTCATGCTTCCTCACAATTTGGTTTCTCAAGTCCTCAGACAGTTCTTTGGTCTTCTTTCTTTTCTCCATGCTCAATGTGGTACACACAAGGACACAGGACAGAGGTTGAATCAACTTTAATCCATGTCAACTGGCTGCAAGTGTGATTTCGTTATTGCCAACACCTGTTAGGTGCCACAGGTAAGTTAGAGGTGCTGTTAATTACACAAATTAGAGAAGCATCACAAGATTTTTCTAACAGTGCCAATACTTTTGTCCACCCCCTTTTTTGATTTGGTGTGGAATTATATCCAATTTGGCTTTAGGACAATTCTTTTTGTAATTTTTTTCATTGAAGACAAATTAAATGAAGATAATAATACCAAAGAATTTGTGATTGCAATCATTTTCAGGAAGAAAACTGAGTATTATCTGACAGAATTGCAGGGGTGTCAATACTTTTGGCCACAACTGTATGTGGTCATAAACCACTGGGCGCACGGCAGGACGCGAAAGGGAAGGCGCGCCATTTGACTTTTTGAATGGACAATTAGCTCCAACAAATTTTAGGATCCATTTTATCCTGTTGCCCATGTGAAAATAAAAAAATTGAGGCTAAAAGAACATTGTTATTGCAAAATGAAAATGTCCATTTTTTCCTTCCACGTTGCTTTAGGCTAGTTTTAACTACCGTTTGTGTCTGCATGCGCCTGGCATGCAGACGCAAATGCAGTGCAAACACTGCCATACTCATGAGAACACAGCGGAGATTCTCCGTTCGGCCAGCCAATCAGCAGTCTTGGTGGCTGCCGGGAGATTAGCTAGAGCAGCCACTGATCTCCAGGCAATGTCGGCGCAGGAGATTTAAACAAACAGCTGATCGTCATGACAGCTGTTTAAAACTCCCGGACGGACACCTATTCTGATCTCCCGGTGGCTGCCGCTGGGAGAGATTTCAATGTGATCCGCAGCGTTTCTCCCCGCGCTGTCATGCGGAGGACACTGCGGATCCATTGACTTCCATGCATTGTTTGTGCGCTTGCGGACGCTTTGGTGATAATACAAGCGCCCGCGAATGCACAAAAAAAAATACGAAATGTTCGGAGAGCGGACAAACAGGGCCGGGTGCTGGCTCCCCGGGCAAGTGTTGGGGCCCTGAGCAGCTGGAGGGGGCGGGGCCCACTGGCCATCAGGGAAGGCAGCCCTGACAAGGAGAGGCCCAGCAGCCGGGATACTCAGGCAGCTGAGTGCTCCCGCAGCGCTGCCAGTGCACATGGCTAATTTGAATACGCTCCCATCTACGCTTCCTCCTCAGCCAACTGCAGCAGAATGATGAGTCATCACTCTGCAACGTCATCACTCTGCTGCAGCCAGGCTGGCAGTAACGAGGAGCGTGGACGGGAGCCTTCTGCAATGAGGAGCAGGGACAGCAACTGAGGAGGACACAGGCTCCGGGGGAGCGGAGGGAAGGTGAGCATAATTTTTTTCTTTCACTATGTGCAGCATAATGGGGGATTATAGAGGCGGTCACTGGGCTGCTTGGTGGAGGTTGTACTGGGCTGTGGAGGCTGCTACTGCATTATGGAGGGTCTGTTATGGAGACTGCTGCTGGGTTATGGGGGCTGTGCTATGGAGGCTTCTGCTGGGGTATATGGAGGCAGTGCTATGGAGGCTACTGCTGGGACAGAGGCTGCTGCTGGGTTATGGAGGCTGTGCTATGGAGGCTGCTGCTGGGTTATGAAGGCTGTGTTATGGAGCTGCTGCTTAGGTATATGGAGTCTGTGCTATGGAGGCTGTTGCAGGGGTATATAGAGGCTGTGCTATGGAGCTGCTGCTGAGGTATATGGAAGCTGTGCTATGGAGGCTGCTGCAGAGGTATATGGAGGCTGTGCTATGGAGGCTGCTGCTGGGGTATATGGAGCCTGTGCTATGGAAGCTGCTGCTGGGTTATGGAGGCTGTGCTATGGAGGCTGCTGCTGAGGTACATGGAGGCTGCTGGTGGGGTATATGAAGGCTGTGCTATGGAGGCTGCTGCTGGGTTGTGGAGGCTCTTTTATGGTGGCTGCTGCTGGAGTATATGGAGGCTACTGCTGGGACATAGAGGCTGCTGCTGGGTTATGGAGGCTGTGCTATGGAGGCTGCTGCTGGGGTATATGGAGGCTGTGCTATGGAGGCTGCTTCTGGGGTATATGGAGGCTGTGCTATGGAGCTGCTGCTGGGGTATATGGAGGCTGTGCTATGGAGGCTGCCGCTGGGGTATATGGAGGTTGTGCTATGGAGGCTACTGCTGGGACATAGAGGCTGCTGCTGGGTTATGCAGGCTGTGCTATGGAGGCTGCTGCTGAGTTATGGAGGCTGTGCTATGGAGGCTACTGCTGGGTTATGGAGCCTCTGTTATGGAGGCTGCTGCTGGTTATGGAGGCTGTGCTATGGAGGCTGCTGCTGAGGTATATGGAGGCTGAGCTATGGAGGCTGCTGCTGGGGTATATGGAGGTTGTGCTATGGAGGCTGCTGCTGGGTTATGAAGGCTGTGTTATGGAGGCTGCTGCTGGTTATGGAGGCTGCTGCTGAGGTATATGGAGGTTGTGCTATGGAGGCTGGTGGGGTATATGGAGGCTGTGCTATGGAGGCTACTGCTGTGACATAGAGGCTGCTGCTGGGTTATGGTGGCTGTGCTATGGAGGCTGCTGCTGGCTTATGGAGGCTGCGCTATGAAGGCTGCTGCTGAGGTTATATGGAGGCTGCTGCTGGGTTATGGAGGCTGTGCTATGGCTGCTGCTGGGTTATGGAGGCTGTGCTATGGAGTTGCTGCTGAAGTATATGGAGGTTGTGCTATAGAGGCTGCTGCTGGGGTATATGGAGGCTGTGCTATGGAGGCTACTGATGGGACATTGAGGCTGTGGCTGGATTATGGTGGCTGTGCTATGGAGGTTGCTGCTGGCTTATGGAGGCTGTGCTATGGAGGCTGCTGCTGAGGTATATGGAGGTTGCTGCTGGTGTATATGGAGGCTGCTGCTGGTGTATGTGGAGGCTGTGCTATGGAGGCTACTGCTGGGTTATGGAGGCTGTGCTAGGGCTGCTGCTGGGTTATGGAGGCTGTGCTATGGAGCTGCTGCTGAGGTATATAGAGGTTGTGCTGTAGAGGCTGCTGCTGGGGTATATGGAGGATGTGCTATGGAGGCTACTGATGGGACATTGAGGCTGCGGCTGGGTTATGGTGGCTGTGCTATGGAGGCTGATGCTGAGGTATATGGAGGCTGCTGCTGGTGTATGTGGAGGCTGTGCTATAGAGGCTACTGCTGAGTTAAGGAGGCTGTGCTATGGAGGCTGCTGCTGGGCTATGGAGTCTGAGCTATGGAGGCTGCTGCTGGGCTATGGAGGCTGAGCTATGGAGGCTGCTGGGTTATGGAGGCTGAGATATGGAGGCTGCAGCTGGGCCATAGAGGTTGCTGCTGGGTTATGGAGGCTGTGCTAAGGAGGCTGCTGCTGGACTATGGAGGCTGCTGGCTGGGCTATAGAGGTTGGGCTATGGAGGCTGCTGCTGGGCTATGGAGGCTACTGCTGGGCTATGAAGGCTGCTGCTGGTGTATGTGGAGGCTGTTCTATGGAGGCTACTGCTGGGACATAGAGGCTGCTGCTGGGTTATGGAGGCTGTGCTATGGAGGCTGCTGCTGGGTTATGGAGGCTGCTGCTGGGCTATGGAGGCTGAGCTATGGAGGCTGCTGCTGAGGTATATGGAGGCTGTGCGATGGAGGCTACTGCTGGGACATAGAGGCTGCTGCTGGGTTATGGAGACTATGCTATAGAGGCTGCTGCTGGGTTATGGAGGCTGTTCTATGGAGGCTGCTGCTGGGCTATAGAGGCTGCTGCTGGGCCATAGAGGTTGCTGCTGGGTTATGGAGGCTGTGCTATGGAGGCTGCTGCTGGACTATGGAGGCTGGGCTATGGAGGCTGCTGCTGGGCTATGGATGTTGCTGCTAGGCTATGGAGGCTTCTGCTTGGCTATTGAGGCTGCTGCTGAGCTATATATACACAATATGGTGGCTGTGCTGTATATATTTTTTGGAGGTAGAGCTGTATATAGAATTTGGAAGCTGTGCTGAGCTATATATATTATTTGGAGGCTGACCTGGGCTGTATATATTATTTGCAGGCTTTGCTGGGCTATATATATAATATAGAGGCTGTGCTTTGCAGTATATATTATTTTGAGGCTGCCTGTATATATTATTTGGAGGCTGTGTTGTTGCTGTATATACAATATGGAGACTGCTGCTGTGCTGTATATTGTATTTGGAGGCTGTGCTGTATATATAATATGGAGGCTGTGCTTGGCTATATTTATTATTTAGATGCTGTGCTGGGCATTGGGCTGTATATATTGGAGGCAGCTGCTGGACTGCCACAGCATCCAAATAATATATACAGCCCAGCAGCAGCCTCTATACTATTTATACAGCTTCGCAGTCTCCATATTATATATACAGCCCAGAAGCCTCTATTATATATGCAGCCCTGCACAGCCTCAATATTATATATATAGCCCACCCAGGAGCTCTATATTATATATACACAGCCCCAGCTTCTATATTATATTCATGAATCGTGGTATGTGTTAAAGGGGCCCACTGAGATTGTTTTGCCTGGGGCCCACAAAAACCTGGAGCCGGCCCTGCGCACAAATTATGCGCATCTGAACGCAACCGAACACAGCCAAACGCAGGTACCATGCGTTCCCATGTTAAACATAGGAACGCAGTGCGTATGCATTTGGCTGCGTTCGGTACGCTGTGTTCAAAAATGCAAATGTGAAACCAGCCTAAGTTCCTGTGAAGCACCTGAAGGGTTAATAATTTTCTCGAATGTAGTTTTGAGTAGCTTGAGGGGTGCAGTTTTGGAATGGTGTCACTTTTGGGTGTTTTCTGTCATGTACGCCCCTCAGAGGAACTTCAAATGTGATGTGGTCACTAAAAAAATGGTTTTGTAAATTTTGCTGGAAAAAATGAGAAATTGCTGATGAACTTTGAACTCTTCTAACTTCCTAACAAAATTTTTTTTTTCCGAAAATTGTGCTGATGTAAAGTAGACATGTGGGAAATGTTATTTAATAACTATTTTGTGTCACATAACTTTCTGGTGGTGACAGGACAATTGTGTACAAGATAATTGTGTACGGACAATTGTGTACAGACAATTGTGTACAGGGCAATTGTGTCCAAGGACAATTGTGTACAAGGACAATTGTGTACAGGGCAATTGTGTACAAGGCAATTGTGTACAAGGCAATTGTGTACGGACAATTGTGTACAAGGCAATTGTGTACGGACAATTGTGTACAAGGCAATTGTGTACGGACAATTGTGTACAAGGCAATTGTGTACAAGGCAATTGTGTACGGACAATTGTGTACAAGGCAATTGTGTACGGACAATTGTGTACAGACAATTGTGTACAAGTGTGTACAAGGCAATTGTGTACGGACAATTGTGTACAAGGCAATTGTGTACGGACAATTGTGTACAAGGCAATTGTGTACGGACAATTGTGTACAAGGCAATTGTGTACGGACAATTGTGTACAAGGCAATTGTGTACGGACAATTGTGTACAAGGCAATTGTGTACAAGGCAATTGTGTACGGACAATTGTGTACAAGGCAATTGTGTACGGACAATTGTGTACAGACAATTGTGTACAAGTGTGTACAAGGCAATTGTGTACGGACAATTGTGTACAAGGCAATTGTGTACGGACAATTGTGTACAAGGCAATTGTGTACGGACAATTGTGTACAAGGCAATTGTGTACGGACAATTGTGTACAAGGCAATTGTGTACGGACAATTGTGTACAAGGCAATTGTGTACGGACAATTGTGTACAAGGCAATTGTGTACGGACAATTGTGTACAACGCAATTGTGTACGGACAATTGTGTACGGACGATTATTTACAGACAAGTATAGGGAAAACAAAAAATTAAACGTCCAAAAAAAGGAAATACTTTATTCATCATTGATTTTAACGTAAGATTGCTTATTGAATAACGGTTTCAAAGCTTCTTCTATTCTTATTCTACAAATATTGCTGGTCTTGTCTATCGTGCCTGCATGTTGCTGATCGCTCGTAGATACCGCAGCTTGTCTCCTTGATTGTGATAATCAGCCACTTTCACACGCAGTCGTTCAGCTAGCTGGACATACTTGCTTCGTGGATGCTCAACATTCAGTACCTCAGCATTCTGGGCTGTAAGTCTATGAATTGCCATGTCACTAATGAGTCCGTTGAACAGTTTCCACACGGTAGGATGAGCACAAAGAAAGAGTGCTTGTAAGGCGTTATGAAACCCCTCGCAGCAATTCGTGGTCTTGGGGGCAGAGGCCAAAGCGTCAGCATAATGATTCCAGACCTCTGGAGTAAACCTTGCGTTTCGAAAGCGTCCACCTACTCCTGGCCCCCTAACGTAGGTATGCTCAAAGTAGGAGAGGAGCTGATTGGTAGCATCATCATCAGGGAAGATTTGGGCTAGTTCGTCATACCTTGCACTTACTTCGGCTGGTGGGACAAACGCCAAGGAGGCCAAAGATTTTACCTTGAGATTGAACTCTCCATCCTCAGCCTCAAATTCAGCCTTTAGGCCCAGCTCATTGACCTTTCGAATAATGGACTGGCTCAGATGAAAGAAGCAGCCAGAAATCGCTGCAGCTGGAAACTCATTTTGGAAAGCTGACATTGCTGCCATCTCAAAGTCAAGAAGAATTTTCTGGGGATTTGCACCTGGCATCAACCCTTTGAGCGCCGTGATCATTCGACGATAGGTTGGACCAGTCTTGTTTGGCAGCAGGCAGTAGATCAGGGGAGGGTAGGAGTTGCCGACTTTTGCATGGAGAGAATACAGCTGAAAGAACATGGTTGGCACCACCTTGAACGTTCCATCGCCAAACCATGTCTCTCCTCTTTCGAAATAAGGCAACAGTTCATTGCTACCAATGGCAAGAATCCTGTGGGGGTCATCTCTTGCAGAGTCATATAAAATGATGTCGCTGTATTCCTGGGGGATAGCAAAATTGATGCTTTGAGGAGGAGTCAGCATGGTGTTTGCTCGCTGCCTGACCCGACGTGTATTTCGCTCAACGTCACTTCGCTTGGGCATTCGAGACAACACGTCATCAGACCTGTCTCGAAGAACCTGTCCAACAATGCTTCTAGTAGATGCTTGAGAGCTGATTGCTTCTTGCCTCAGAGCAGCCATTGTAGCTCTGGCTTCAGCTTGAACTGGATCTGCAGAGTGACTGTGCTCAGTCGGCTGTTTAACAATCGCGGCTCCAGATGTGTGCATGCGTGCGGGACACTTGAATTTGTTGACTTGCCTGCACCGCCATTCTTTGATGCTGTCATCACGTGTCCTGTGCAGGATATACTCGTGTCCCCCAAGCCTAAGGACATCTTTGTCTTTTTCAGACTTGCTCATAGTAAAAGTCATGGTGAAAGTTGCAAGGGGTGAGTAATGAAACTGAAAGTAAGCGTCATTGTGAAAGTGGCCTGTACAAGTGGCCTGTACACAAAATAATTGCCTTGTACACAATTGTCCGTACACAATTGCCTTGTACACAATTGCCTTGTACACAATTGTCTTGTACACAATTGTCCGTACACAATTGCCTTGTACACACTTGTACACAATTGTCTGTACACAATTGTCCGTACACAATTGTCCGTACACAATTGCCTTGTACACAATTGTCCGTACACAATTGCCTTGTACACAATTGTCCGTACACAATTGCCTTGTACACAATTGTCCGTACACAATTGCCTTGTACACACTTGTACACAATTGTCTGTACACAATTGTCCGTACACAATTGTCCGTACACAATTGCCTTGTACACAATTGTCCGTACACAATTGCCTTGTACACAATTGCCTTGTACACAATTGTCTTGTACACAATTGTCCGTACACAATTGCCTTGTACACACTTGTACACAATTGTCTGTACACAATTGTCCGTACACAATTGTCCGTACACAATTGCCTTGTACACAATTGTCCGTACACAATTGCCTTGTACACAATTGTCCGTACACAATTGCCTTGTACACAATTGTCCGTACACAATTGCCTTGTACACACTTGTACACAATTGTCTGTACACAATTGTCCGTACACAATTGTCCGTACACAATTGCCTTGTACACAATTGTCCGTACACAATTGCCTTGTACACAATTGTCCGTACACAATTGCCTTGTACACAATTGTCCGTACACAATTGCCTTGTACACACTTGTACACAATTGTCTGTACACAATTGTCCGTACACAATTGTCCGTACACAATTGCCTTGTACACAATTGTCCGTACACAATTGCCTTGTACACAATTGTCCGTACACAATTGCCTTGTACACAATTGTCCGTACACAATTGCCTTGTACACTATTGTCCGTACACAATTGCCTTGTACACAATTGTCCGTACACAATTGCCTTGTACACTATTGTCCGTACACAATTGCCTTGTACACAATTGCCTTGTACACAATTGCCCTGTACACAATTGTCCTTGTACACAATTGTCCTTGGACACAATTGGCCTGTACACAATTGTCTGTACACAATTGTCCGTACACAATTATCTTGTACACAATTGTCATGGAACCCTTTCTGGTTTAACAGAATAAAAATTCAAAAGTTACGAAATTTTCACCAAATTTTGATTTTTTTTCACAAATAAACGCTAAAATGATCAACCTAAATTTTTTTTTTTATAATTCTTTATTTTGAGAAAATATGAGTATAAACAGAAAAATCAGAGCAAGCCCTCAAAAATCACCAGTTCCATGTAGTGATACAAGTATGTCGGGCTCATAAGAACAGTACAGCACCATCATAATATGGAGAAATAAGAAATTGAGAAATAGGTCCTTAGCAGTCCAGCAACAATGGCCTTGTGCCAAGGGAGGAGTAGAAAGAAAAGGCGAGGGGGAAAGGTGGAGACCAATCGACTTGGGAGAGTGAGGAAAGTGAGGGAAGGATGGGAGTAGGAGGGGGGGAGGGGAAATCCAGGTAGGGCATCCCACCCCAGACCCGCCACGACAGGCAACCCACTCAAATTGGAAGATGATCCGAGGGCAACCCACCACCAAGCAGGGAGCGATACCGCTCAGTTTGTTGGAATTCCATCCAGACCAACCAAGTAGAACCAAAATTAGTCTGGGAATCTCGTAGAGAAGATGTCAGATCCTCCATATACATCAGTTCATTGACCCGTCTCATCCAGTGGGAGATGGTGGGAGGGGTGTTTTTCCCCCACAAGACCAGGATACAAGATCTGGCAGCTATTATTAGAAATTTGAACAGAGAGTTCCTATATATCTTCACAGGGATCTCGCAGTGATGCAAGAGTATCAAAGCCGGTGATAAGGGTAGTTTAATATCAGAAACCAGTTGTATCACATTCTCCACTGCAGACCAGAAAGGTCGTATAACTTCACAATCCCAAAAGATATGCGTGAATGAGCCTCGTTCCTTCCCGCATCTCCAGCATTCTATACCCGTCCCTGGGAACATTGCATTGAGCTTGACCGGTGTTCTGTACCACCTTGAGAGCAATTTGTAATTGGCCTCTTGGAACTTTGAACTAATGGAGGTACTGTGAGTAAGTTGGAATATTCTCGCAATCTCGTCATCTGTAAAATTAATATTCAATTCAGTTTCCCACTGTGAGATAAAGGCGGGCGGAGTCTGGTCTTCAAGGGAGCTCAGCATAGAATAGAGCAGGGACAAGGTGTGTCTGATTGGTCCCTGGCCGGTGCATAATGATTCAAATTGCGTCCTGGACCGATTAAAACAAGTCCTCGGAGGCAATGAGTGCAGATAGTGTCGTAGCTGAAAGCATCTCCACCAACCTAATTTGGTCGGTTCTTCCCAAGACAACAACGCTTCCAGGGTCGGCCAATCATCTCCTCCACCCATAGCCTCCGCTCTATCTCTCCCAGCCTCTATCCACAATGCAAAAGTCTTATCGGATCTGGCAGCAATAAAATCGGGGTGACTTATAATTGGTGTAAGTGGTGAGCAGGGCGGGATAAATGAGGCTCGCAGAGGCAATGTGTTGCAGACACGCAATGTGGTGCCTATAGTTGGATGAGTAAGCAGCCGGGGAGGGGCCAACGCCATCACCCATGGGAGTCCATTCAGCGGGAATGGGCAGAAACTTTGTTCAATTTGCACCCAGGCCTTATGCTTATTGTTCCTGCACCAGTCTACCAATCTGGTCAGATGGGTAGCAGTGTGATAACGTTTAAGATCGGGGAGGCCTATTCCCCCACTCACTTTTGGTCTGGTAAGAATGGCCTTTCCTATTCTGGCTGATCTGCCGTTCCAAATAAATTGGCGTTGAATGGAAAGAATCCTCCGGAAGAAGTCCCGAGGAATTCTAACTGGAAGAGTCTGCAACAAGTACAGGACCCTAGGGAGGATATTCATTTTCAAAATCTGGCATCTGCCAAACCATGAAAAAGATGATCTGGACCATCTCACGCAGTCGGACTCAATTGTTTGCAGGAGTGGGGGAAAATTGATCCGGTATAAATCTTTCAGATTAGCCGATAATTTAATCCCCAAATAAGATAGATGTTGATGCGACCATTTGAAACTAAAGGAGGATCGTAGGTTGTCGAAAGATTGGGGTGGAAGGTTGATATTAAGTGCTTCCGATTTGTCTAAATTAATTTTAAAATTAGAAAGGGTAGCATAAATCTGGAACTCTCTCATTAGATTCAGTAACGAGATGACAGGATTCGATATAAAAAACAACAGGTCATCTGCATATGCCGCTACCTTATGGGAGGTTTTCCGGATTGGGATCCCTGTGATGTTAGGATTGGCTCTTACATGTCTCAGAAAGGGCTCGAGTGTGAGGATAAAAATTAGTGGGGAGAGAGGACATCCCTGGCGCGTGCCGTTGTGTATAGTGAATGGTTCAGAGAGCACTCCATTCACCCGGACCCTGGCAGTTGGTCCAGAATAGAGGGCTAAAATCCAGCGCAGCATATTCTCACCGAGACCTATGAATCGAAGAGTCTCCCCCATGAAGTTCCAGTTGACACGGTCAAATGCCTTTTCGGCATCTGTGGATAACAACATGGAGGAGACTGGGCCCAGATTGCTTGGTGAATCAGGTTTATTGCTTTAGTAGTGTTATCGCGGGCCTCTCTCCCTGTCATAAAACCTGCCTGGTCCGGGTGAATAATGTTGGAAAGCAAAGGGGATAACCTGGAGGCGAGGATTCTGGCAAATAGCTTGATGTCTTCATTAAGAAGAGAAATGGGGCGGTAGCTGCCGCATTGTGACACATCCTTACCAGGTTTAGGTATAACCGAGATGTGGGCTCTCAGTGTGTCAGCGTGAGGAGGCCCACATCTATTCAAGTCATTAAAAAAGGAAAGTAAATGTGGCACAAGTTGGACTTTGAGTTTTTTGTAGTACATTGCCGAGAATCCGTCCGGGCCAGGGGCTTTACCATTGTTAGTCGCAGCGATGGCCGTGATCACTTCTGTGTCAGTGAAGGGGCGCTCCAAGGTGGCTACATCTGTCGGATTCAATTTAGGGATACCTGAAGAAGAAATATATTCTATAATTTTTTGGAGAAAGGACTCCGACTACGTGAGAGGGTTTGTGCCGTCCACCTTGTAAAGGGAGGCATAAAATTGCTTAAAAGCCTCCGCTATGACTGATGAAGGCAGGATAGACCCCTTGCGTCTCCCCTCCCCAATTCCCGATATAAATGAGCGTGTCCTCTGCTGTCTCAACGCTCTTGCTAAATATTTACTACATTTGTTCCCATACTCATAGAAATTCCTTCTGCACTTAGCTAGCCAACATTTGGCTTTTGTATTCAGCAGGCCCTTCAGTTTCTCTCTGACCCTAATCAGGTCTGTCGCTGTCCTATCATCAGGTCGTATTTTATGAGTCGTTTCCAGGGCTCTCAAACGAACCAATAGGGTTGACATTTCCAAGTCTCTCCCTTTTTTCAATCTAGTGCCATGTTTAATGAGGATCCCACGGATCACACATTTGTGAGCTTCCCAGATAGAGCCTGGAGAGGAGTCAGATGTCTTGTTAATCCTAAAAAAAGTCTGTTAGAGTCTGTCCTATTTCCCCGAGGGTCACAGGATCATCCAAAAGAGAGGTGTTCAGCCTCCACTGCCACTGCCGTGTGATGGGAGACGGCAGTAGGATTGAGACCACGCAAAGAGCGTGGTCTGAGAAAACAATAGGGTCTATTTCAGCCCTCTGGATAAGATGAAGATCCCTGTGTCCCATAAGGAAATAATCTAATCTGGAGTATGTGCCATGCACCTGTGAAAAGTAAGTGAAATCCCTATCTGATGGGTGTAGGAGCCTCCAAGTGTCAATAAGCTGGTGATCATGCAATAGCCGTCGGAGTCTGCGTAAGGCGGCTGCGGAGAAGGGAGATGAGCCAGAAGACGTATCTATATCCGGATCCAATGCGACATTAAGGTCACCACCTATTAACCAGGGTTCCCTCTGAGAATTCACCAATTCTCCCTAGAAACCCATCAAGAGCGAGATCTGGCCACTGTTGGGTAGGTATACTGAGACAAAGGTAAAGATTTGAGAAGCAACCTGACCCTTAACCATCAATAGTCTGCCCAGATCATCACAACTGGAATCTATAAACTCCCACGGTATGGACCTGGAAATACATATGCTGGTTCCCCGTGACTTCGTATCTGCGTGTTATATACATCGGGGAACCAATGGCTAGATAGTTTATACGATTTGGTCGCACACAGATGTTTTCTCCTGAAGGAAGGCAATTTGAATGTTTGCCCTTCTGAGGAGGTGAGTCAGGATCGATCTCTTACCAGCACTGTGAAGGCCACTACAATTAATGAGCCACAACGAACCTCAGCTATGTTAGATTCGGTCATTTTCATGAGGTAAACTGATGTACCAGAACGTGGCGAGCCCGAGGAGGGTAAGGGGGTAAGGTAGGACCAAGGAAGGAGGAAAGTTAAGATGGATCTGTAGTGTGAGGAGAATACAAGAGAGGGTAGGAAAGTTTGGATGTAGGGAAGAAGAAGCTGAAGAAGAAAGCAAAAGTTCTCAGGCTACCAGGAAAAGAGAGTAGGCGAGAAGGAGTAAAGAAAGACGAAAATAAGAGGTAATGTGAGAAAAGAGAATAAAAAAGAGATTAAAGTCAATATAAGAACAAGTAACACAATAGAAAAGTAAAAGTAACCGTAGTAAGCAGTCTCCTCAGATGTCAACTAGGAGACATCAACCTAAATTTACCACTTACATGAAGCCCAATATGTCACGAAAAAACAGTCTCAAAATCGCTGTGATCCGTTAAAGCATTCCAGAGTTCTACCCTCATAAAGGGACACTGGTCAGAATTGCAAAAAATGGCAAGGTCAGTAAAGGTACCTTTACACGCCGCCAATGCGTGGTAGCAACTGCCTGGCAATGGGGATTTTTGTGGCTGTTGCCTTGAAATTGCTACGAATTGGCGGCGTGTAAATTGGGAAAGTGATCGGGTTTCCCGCAGTTGAATCGGATACCTGTTTCCGAGCCGTGTTCAAAAATCCAAGGCAACACAAAGGCACAATTGCCATGGTAGTGGCATCTAAACGGGGCACAGGGATGGAATCACCGTCGCCTAGTGAATTCCCAGGGGCGTAACACAGCCTCATGGATACGGCGCCCCATCAGCGATGATTGGTGGGGGCTACTGTGTAACCATTGGCTGTTCCTTCACAGGACGCCAAATTTAAAAAGCTGACCATTCACACTACACAATTGCAATGGCGTCATGTATTAGCCAGCCTTCCTGTGCAGGCTGCCCAATCATGGCACTATTGCGTTGTCCAATCAACATCTTACCGTCACGGAATACAGAACTACGTCACGCCTATGTTTTGGCGCCGCAGAACATGTACGCCCACATTCCCCTACTGATTGCGGCGTGTGAAGGGGCGACGGGATTCAACAGGCAGTTATCCGCAGGATCTGTGGGAACCACGATAACTTCAGTTGACAACGCAATGGCGGCGTGTACATGCGGCATCGGAGATCGGTATCAACCGTCAAAAACGTGCGCCACAATAGGCTGGGTCATGAAGGGGTTAATAATCTCTTTAAAAAAATAGTTGTATTCATTCCTCAGAAGCATTTTTTTTTTTTTTTAATATTTTTATTGAGTTTACATTTTTAATAACAAGGAAAAGAAGAAAAACAATCCAACCCCCATACCCCCCAGCCATCAATAGTTACAGCGAAAATACATCCAACAATCTCCCAAGACATACAAAGGTCGGACATTGATTATGATCAATATTCAATACCTAAAACTACACCATAGTCACATCTCCTAACAGTCATAAGAAATGAAATGGAAAAAGTGTTACGCCTGCCCCGAGTCGCCTGGAGCAGGGGATACCCGTAGCCTTCCCAAGGACCCTTGTAACTCCTCCAGCAGATACCAGGACGATTGCACAAACGGTAGGACTACTGAGTGCAGTTCTGCTGACGATAGCTTAGTGGTTATGAACCCTCTCCAAGTCTCAAAAAACTTCCCCGTCAACGCATCTTTATCCCTTGCCGCTTCCAGGCATTCTGCGTGCATTACTGCCTTCAATTCGTTGAGTATACCAGTCATGCCAGGGTTGTGCCCAGATAGCCAGTCCCTCAGGATTAGCCTTTTGGTAACCATTGCCAGCATATGGAGTATTCTAGCAGGTTTGCCTTCCCACACTCCAGATACCGGGAAATGAAACAACCAGGCAAGCATATTCAGAAGCATTTTAACAACTTACATATTTCAGTAGTAGCCAGCTGGGCAAGAAGTCAAGCAGTCATCTGGCAGGTTAAGGCTGGTTTCACAACACAGTTTATGGGATCCTGTTCTGTCCGTTTTGAAAAGGACAGAACAGGATCCATTGTTGCCTCCCATGTAGCCCTATGGTGCCGAATTGGCCATAAATGACCATCCGATTCTGCCAATTCAGTCTTGGATTCGTTTGTGTCCTGTTTTTTTCCTGGCCCAAAGATCAGAGACTGCTCCGATTTTGGGCTCCGGTGAAAAAACCCGACCAAACCAGACAGAAACGAATCCAGAGCGATCCGACGCACTTAACGTGGGAATCT
Organism: Allobates femoralis; assembly: GCA_033576535.1. NCBI lineage: Eukaryota > Metazoa > Chordata > Amphibia > Anura > Aromobatidae > Allobates > Allobates femoralis. The sequence continues at coordinate 252,971,695 of JARQOC010000004.1, read as the reverse complement.
ATGGCGCCGGATCCAGGAAAAAATCTGATCGTTTCCCGGATCCAGTTTTAGTGTACCGAGCATGCTCAGTACCCTAAAACTGCTCTGTTCCCGTAATTTCACTTTAGCAATGTATCTACTGCTAAAGTGAAATAAATAAAGTAATGGTTAAAAAATAAAAAAAATAAATGCTCACCTGTCTGCCAAGTGTCCCACGATGCATCCACCTCCGATGGCTAAAGGACCTTAATCAGCTGACGGGGAAGGGCGGGGCAACCCAATCAGCTGATATCACATGACTGCATCAGCTCGGTTTAAAACGCCCGCCTGCCGATCAGTTTTGGTGGGCGATTTAAATCGCGCTGATGCAATCATGTGACCCATCATCTGATCGGGTTGCCCCTCCTTCCCGGTCAGCTGATTAAGGTCCTTTAGCCATCGGAGGTGGATGCATCATGGGACACTCAGCAGACAGTTGAGCATTTATTTTTTATTTTTAACCATTCCTTTATTTAATTTCACTTTAGCAGTGTATGTAGATACATTGCTAAAGTGAAATTGAACAGCGCTGACACCACTTGCCTGGCTTGACTCCCCCGAGCTCTTTCTGTGTCGGGATTCCTCAAAATCCCAGATTCTGACACAGAAATGGCATCCGGACATTACAATAATAATATAATATTTATTCATTTATATAGCGCTATTAATTCCATAGCACATAGCACAATCCAAACCTGTCCGTTCCTGTCCGTGTGGTCCTGCAAAAAAACAGGATCCCACGGACAGGAACAAAACCGTGATGTGAAGCCAGCCTAATAGTTAACAGTTCAACTGAATTTCCTAAAATACTGACAGGATCTGTGTGATGTCATGACCATGTGACTATAATAGGCACAGCTTCTCTACATAGATCTTAATGATATTGCTTGCTTAAGGCCCCGTTACACGTAGCGATATCGCCGCAACATCACAGGTTTTGTGACGTTGCGGCGACCTCGCTAGCAATATCACTGCGTGACATGTAGCAGCGAGCAGCACCCCGCTGTGAGATCGCTGATCATTACGGAATGGCCTGGACCATTTTTTCATAGTCAGTCACCCGCTGGGCATGCTTTACCAGTGTGTGTGACAGGGAAAACGACCAACGATCTCCATGCTACACCCGTGACAGTTACAGATCCCAATGACCGTCAGGGGTCGCCGCATCGTTGAGTAGATCTGCCTGTGTGGCATTGCTGTCAGGATCGCTGGAATAACGGGATAGCTAGGTGCTACGGGGCCTTTAGCTATGCCCTTTATGCTCCCATGGTTGTGACATCACACAGGTCCTTTATACAGAGAATTTGGCATTGAATTAAAGAGAACCTGTCAGATCATTTATGCACCCCCAATCTGACTAGTCACTGCCTCATTTACATAAGGCCCACGTCACACACAGATATTTGTGCAGATATTGGTCACAGATCTCTGGTTGCAGTGAAATCATGGACGCATTGTTCCATTTTGTGGCTGTATATAAATGGATTAATGTGTCCATAATTTCACTGCAACCAGAGATCTGTGAACAACATCTGCACAGATATCTGTGTGTGTGACGTGGGCCTATGAAAAGGTAAGTGTATAAATGCTTTCTTTTTCAACTTTAACATTACACCATTAGCTAAGATATGGATGTTTAGAATAGGACTATGTAGCTAAAGGTACAGATGGTAATGCCTTGGGGGGCATAAACTAGCTGGCCGATGCAGAACGTTTGGGCACCCTGTATGGTTAGTACCTAGCAGCAACCCCTTTTGCAAGTATCACGGCTTGTTAATGCTATTTGTAGTCAGCCAAGAGTCTTTCAATTCTTGTTTGAGGAATTTCCATCTATTCTTCCTTGGAAAAGTCTTCCAGTTCTGTGAGATTCCTGAAACAATTGGCATGCACTGCTCTTTTGAGGTCTAGCTACAGATTTTCAATGATGTTCAGATCAGGGGACTGTGAGGGCCATTGTAAAACCTTCAGCTTGCATCTTTTGAGGTAGTCTGTTGTGGATTTTGATGTGTTTAGGATCATTAGCCATTTTGAGAAGCCATTTTCTTTTTAACTTCACTAATTTGTTCTGTTTGCATCAAGAATTTGTTGAAATTTCATTGAATCCATTCTTCCCTCTACCCGTGAAATGTTCGCCATGCCATTGGCTGCAACACATCCCCTAAAGGCCCAGTCTCACGCTTCAATGTGTCAGTGAACCGACCAACGATCTAACTTGACCTAGATCGCTAGAACGACGTTCAATGACCGCTAGTGAAATGTCAGACGTATAGATATCGTTAACGACGCAGCAACGATTCCGCAACAAGCAAACGATACTTGCGGTCGTTAGCTCGCCTACGTCTATCACTTCTCAATAGGCGAGGTTGTTAATGATATAGTTATCGAGGTGTCACACATACCCATGCTACAGGTTGACCGAACGCTCATAGTTTAGTTTAAAGGTACTGTTACACGCTTCAATGTCGTTAAGATATCACCAACGATCTCACGGGAGCGTGGTCGTTAGGACATGTTTTTGATAACATTGGCTAGATATCACACGTCTAGATATCGTGAATGACGCACCAAGATGTGGCGAGCAGCTGTCGTTCACACAACCCAGCCAACGATACTTGTTCACTGCTGTGAATAGGGGAAGTCGTTAACGACATCGTTATCGCGGTGTCACACACAGCTATGCAGCAGGTTGGCTGAATGATGGTCTGATTTGAGAACATGTTCTCAAATCTGCGATCAGCAATCCAACGATTTATCGTAGTCGTATCTCGGTGTAACACGCAACGACGTAGTAACGATGTCGTTTGAAGGACTCCAAACCCGTGACGTTTGAGCGATATCGTTCATGATCTCGTACCGTGTAACGGTACCTTAAGGTCCGGTTCACAAACCTCCCATCAACGATCTGCCCGATTAGCGTTGTTCGGATGTACATGTCACACTGAACGACTGAAAACCCGTGACGTTTCAACGATATCATTAACAATATCGTAGTGTGTGACAGGGCCTTAAGTATGATTAATCAACCCCCATGCTTAATGGTTGGCTAAATGTTCTTTTCCTGAAATTCTGTGCTCTTTTATTCTCCACACATACATTTGATCATTGTAGTCAAAGAGTTCTATTTTAACCGCATCAGTCCACAGGACTTGTCTCCAAAATGCATGAGGCTTGTTTGGAAGGTTTTTTTTCATACTTTTGACCACTCAATTTTATGGTGATGACACAGGAGAGATTTTCTTCTGATGACTCTCTTCCATGAAGGCCATACTTGTCTCTGAACAATAGGACAATGTGACAATGTACCACAAGTCCAAAGTCTACTAAATCTTCCTGAAGGTCTTTTGCTGTCATGCAGGGGCTCTGATTTGCTTTCTAGCAATCCTATGAGCAGGCCTTACTGAAATTTTGTTTGGTCTTTCAGACCTTATCTTGTCCTCCACAGTTCCTGTTAATGGCCATTTTGTAATTGCATCTTGAACTGAAGAAAGGGCAACTTGGAAATGCTGTGATATCTCCTTATCATCTTCTCCTGCTTTGTGGGCCTCCGCTATATTCACTCTCCGAGGACTAGGCAGCTGCGTAGAAGAACCCATGGCTGCTGTTTTCTTGGCACAGGGTGAGGCCGGTTTCACACATCCGTGTCACCACGGACGTGTGAAACAAGGCCGTTTGGGGGCGGGGTGTGCACACGTGTCACGGACGTGTGACACAATGCGTGCAGTCCGTGTGCTATCTGTGGGGGCCGTGGATAGCACAATGACAGCCTGTCACCTGCATACTTACCTCCATGAATATTCATGAGCCCTAATGAGCGGCACCGGAAGTGAGAGGAGCAGACACCGCTGGAGCGAGGTGAGAATAAATTCTTTATTTTCAGGCTTGTTTGTTTTGTCCGTGGTCCATGCACACAGATGTCACAGTGTGAACATCCATGTGCAGGACGTTTTGACAAAAAAGCAGTCCGTGGCTCAGCAGAAAAATGGACAAGTCGCCGTGTGGAGCACATGGACACGCATGTGCTCCATACGAAGACACTGTCCGTGCGGAAACACGGACATGTGCATGGGTCCATAGGAGATCGTGTGTCCCCGTATGTTCGTGCCCCCGGCATGTGTCTGCACACATGACGGAGGCAGGGATGTGTGAAACTGGCCTTATGGTGGGGTTACACGTCCCGATATCGCCGCGATATCGGAGGTAACGGCGCGGGAGCGTGCATTTTTTCAGCCCCTCTCCCGATATCGCATCGCCGGTTTACACGCTGCGATATCGGGAAACAACGTCCCTCCGATGTGTACGCCCACCAACCCAGTAACGACCATTTAACATGGGAGTTAATGGGTGAGGTGCGAGTACAGATCGGAGTTGGGCTGTCACACGCTGCGATGCTGCTACAACGGCCTTGCGATATCGGGGAGTTGAATAGCTCTGCTATTCAACTCCGATATCGTTTTGGCATCGTTCCAGCATCGCGTCGTACGCTCAAACAGTACAACGCGCACACGATATCGGGTCCAACTCGCAACCCACGTGACTTTTTGTCGGAGTTGGACGCCGATATCGCGGCGTGTAAACCCACCATTAGAGGAGTCCTTTGTTTTTATAAAGCTGTGAAATTAGCATCACCTGGCCTTTCCTAACGATGACAGTGAACAAACCATAATGGTGGGTTTACACACACCAATCATTGTATCCAATCTCTGAACCAATCTCTGGTTGCAGTGAAATCATGGACACATAGTTCCATTTTGTGGCTGTGTACAACATGGAGCAATCTGTCCAGAGATTGGTTCAGAGATTGGATACAATGATTGGTGTGTGTAAACCCACCATAAAGGCCACTTCACACACACAGATATCTGAGTCCAATATCTGAACAGATCTCTGGTTGCAGTGAAATCATGGATACATTGCTCCATGTTGTACACAGCCACAAAATGGAGCAATGTATCCATGATTTCACTGCAACCAGAGATCTGTTCAGATATTGGACTCAGATATCTGTGTGTGTGAAGTGGCCTTTAGGCTGGGTCAGACTGTGGTATAAAATGGACAATGCTCACATGGTAAAGCACAAACTGGCCAGCGTCTCCCCTCACCCGACCATGACAGCTGCACAATAAGGCTGCTTTCACATCACAATTTTTTTGGATCCGTGGCTTTCTGTTGTAAATCAGACAACCACGGATCCGATTTTGCCCCCATGTATCTCTATGGGCACGGATTGGATTTGGCCTTATTGCCATCCGATTTTTGTCGGATCCGATTCAGTCTGATTTTTCCCTGTGCCCAAAGTTGGAGACTGCTCTGATTTTGAGCACACCGGACCATATTGGACCGAATCGGATCCAACATGATACACACCCTTTAACATGGGGGGCCTGTGGAGCACAGGTCCGAGAAAACATCGGATCGTTTCTCTGACCCGATTTTGGTGTACTGAGCATGCTCAGAACACTAAAATTGCTCTGCTCCCCTTTATTTTCACTTCCACAATGTATATACATTGCGGAAGTGACATTCTGTAAATGAAGAGTTAAAAATAAAAACAAAAACATCCTCACCTGTCCGACGGTGCCCCGCCCTGTGTCGCTCGCTCCTAGGACTGAAGGACTTGGGGTTGCCTGGCAACCTGATCAGCTGAGCGGTCATGTGACCGCTCAGTTGATGGGGTTGTCACATGACCGCGCGGTTTAAATCTCCTGCCCACCAAAATTGACTGGCGGGCGGGAGATTTAAACCGCGCGGTCATGTGACAACCCAATAAGCCGAGCAGTCAGATGATTGGGTTGCCAGGCAACCACAGGTCCTTCAGTCCTAGAAGCGAGCAAGACAGCGCGGGACACTGTCGGACAGGTGAGGATATTTTTGTTTTTTATTTTAACTCTGTTCACGCCCGCAATGTGTGTATATATATATAATATTGCGGGAGTGAAAGTGCCCGGCTTGTCTGCACTTTGCAGGCTCGGGCATTCTGTATCGGGATCCGTGAAAAATCACAGTCCCGGACGCAGAAAAGGTACCCGTGGTGTCTGTTCCTGTCCGTGGGATCCTACAAAAAGTAGGATCCCACAGATAGGAAAAAAAACGTGATGTGAAAGCAGCCTAATTCATTATGCGGTCATGCTCGGGTCAGTGGAACCCCAGTCACTTCCTGCTTTACTAGGAGTCAATATACGACCATCTGACCCCAGCCTTACCCTAACTGACTAATTAAGATCTGAAACCTTGGTCAAAATTATCTGAGCACACATAACTATATTATCATATAACTAATATAAACTATATTTACACCTTTGTTTTATCTCTGTCCTGTAGCGCAGAGTGCTCTTATTTTCCCATATACAAAAACAGTAAGTGTGAATTCAAATACTATTGGAATCCTCCATGAGGTGAGCTCCCCCATGTGGTCTGTGTTCGCTGCACGCGTCAGGACTCTTTGCCTTGCTTGTGACGTGTGTATCCCTCCGCGCTATCACCGCACACGTACTCCCAAGCGCTGGATCTCTGGACAGTGCACGATCTCCTCCTAGGAAGCCCCGCCCTAATTCACTCATCGTCCAATCACCTCATTACATAGATGACGTTTCCGGAAGTGACAGGTCTCTATACAGAGACTGTGAGGCTGCCCCGAGACTCCCCTGGTTTCTCTTTTCTGATTGGCTAATCTGGGACGTTTGTGAACGTAGGGAGTGGTCGTCCGTGCGCGCTCCCGTGTCCTCCTTTGCCTGCGCTTCCGCATCCGCCATAAGCGCAGTGTGTGAGCGCGCCCCTGACTTTTCTTCTGTGACAGACGTCCGAGTCACCCGTAGCCGATCACCATGAATGAGGACTACGACGTTATCGTGCTGGGGACCGGCCTGACGGTGAGCATGGCTGCACCTCTGTGTGTGTCCGCCTGGACGAGCCACACCCCCGCCTGGTGGCCTCCAACTTCCTGGGGAGAGAGGGCTCCCTCACAAGGCCTGGAGAGCAGGCAGTGCCCGCCCGTGAGGGGCAGTACAGGGCCCCGGGTAACATAACGAGCACTGGAGTGGATAGGGGGCCACTGGTAGAGAGCTGTGTATACTGGCGCACTGGTAAGAGAAGGAGGCTGCCTGTGGGTGGGGGAGCACTGGTAATGGAGGCTGCCTGTGGGGGGTGCCAGTTAGGGAGGCTGCCTGTAGTTGGGGGTGGTGCTGATAATGGGGGCTGTCTGTGGATGGGGGGATGCCGGTAAGGGAGGCTGCTTGTGGGTGGGGTGGAGGAACACCAGTAAGGGAGGCTGCCTGTGGGTGGGGGAGCACTAGTAAGGGAGGCTGCCTGTGGGTGGGGGAGCACTGGTAATGGAGGCTGCCTGTGGGGGGTGCCAGTTAGGGAGGCTGCCTGTAGTTGGGGGGTGGTGCTGATAATGGGGGCTGTCTGTGGATGGGGGGATGCCGGTAAGGGAGGCTGCTTGTGGGTGGGGTGGAGGAACACCAGTAAGGGAGGCTGCCTGTGGGTGGGGGAGCACTGGTAATGGAGGCTGCCTGTGGGGGGTGCCAGTAAGGGAGGCTGCCTGTAGGTGGGGGTGGTGCTGATAATGGGGCTGTCTGTGGATGGGGGGACGCCGGTAAGGGAGGCGGCTTGTGGGTGGGGTGGTGCTGATAATGGGGGCTGTCTGTGGATGGGGGGACGCCAGTAAGGGAGGCGGCTTGTGGGTGGGGTGGTGCTGATAATGGGGGCTGTCTGTGGATGGGGGGATGCCGGTAAGGGAGGCTGCTTGTGGGTGGGGTGGAGGAACACCAGTAAGGGAGGCTGCCTGTGGGTGGGGGAGCACTGGTAATGGAGACTGCCTGTGGGGGGTGCCAGTAAGGGAGGCTGCCTGTAGGTGGGGGGTGGTGCTGATAATGGGGGCTGTCAGTGGGTGGGGGGATGTCGGTAAGGGAGGGGGCCTGTGGTGGGGGGCGCCGGTAAGGGAGGTGGCCTGTGGGTGGGGGAACACCAGTAAGGAAGGCGGCCTGTGAGGGTGGAGGCGGTTACCGGTAAAGGTACCTTTACACGCCGCTACAGCAGGGTGGAAACAACTGGGTTTATGAGACAAATGTATCTTGCACCGTCAAATCAACCCAAGGTAGCGGCGTGTAGAGTAGCTTGTTGCCACCCGTCACTTGCGGCACCTGTTTCAGAGCAGTGCTCTAAAACAGGTTGATTTCAACCCGATGGTAGCAGCGTCTAAATAAGGTAGGATAAGGTTGTTTCGTCACCTAGTTAACTCCCTGGGGCGTGACACAGCCTCCGTGAAACCGCCCCCCTTCAGTGATCATTGGAGGAAGCTCCTGCGTTACGACTGGTAGTCGCTGCATAGGGCGGCATATTTAAGGAGCTGACCAGTCACACTACACATTTGCTTTAGCGTCATGTATTAGCCAGCCTTCCTGCGCTGGCTGGCCAATCATGATGTTATTGCATTGTCCAATCATCGTACGAGCGTCTCGTAATCCAAATTCTGGCACGCCTATGTGTTGTCCCTGCTGCTCCAGGTCCTCCCATATTACCTTCTGTAGCAGCGTGTAAATGAGGTAAGGTGCTCTACAGAAGGTAACTTGAGCACCCGGTGGTGCATCCAGAGATAGATTAAACCTTCTGTAGAGCACCTTGTAGCGGCGTGTAATGGCGGTATCGGGTAACGTTTGTAACCGTTGCTACGTGCACGTGAAGCACCCGGTTGTTTCCACCCTGTTGTAGCGGCGTGTAAAGGTACCTTTAGGGAGGCAGTCTGTGGGGGTGGTGGGGGAGTTTCGGTCAGGGAGGGAGGGAGGGGGCCTGTGGGTGGGGGAGTTCCGGTAAGGGAGGGGGCCTGTGGGAGGGCACCTCCGCTTGGGAGGATGCCGGTAAGGGTCGATGCTTGTGGGTGGGGATGGCACCGGTAAGGGAGGGTGACTGCGGGTGGTGTGGGGGCACAATTCCTGCCTGTACGCCAGGCATCGTGTTACCTCCTTCCACATATGTCCATTGAATGGAGCCTGCCCTTTACCCTGCATATGACAGAACAGGTGATGTGTGTGTGGCCCATGTACGGCACTGTTCACATGTGTCATTGCTGCTATTCTTCAGCATATGATGAGAACAATAGTATGCCGGAAACTGATGTGGTGCACACCAGCAGTAAGACCCCACTAACTGACAATAGGGGCCCTTACATTGACAGGAAGATTAGTACTGCATACTGTTTTATCAAAGAAATCTGATGTGTGCTCTGCATCCTCCATTGTGAGAAATTACTGGGTGGGTCTGCCTCTATTCTCTGCTGTAGTGTGCTGTCACCCTTTCCATGGAGTCTGGGAACATCTTCATTGAGGGGATATCTTGTTACTTAATGACATCCCTGGGCAACAGGGATCATCTGTCTCTGGTCACCGGAAGAATCTCTTATTCTTCTGAAAAATGTGTTCTGGGTGATAGAATTCGTGGATGACCGTGGGAGCTTCACATTGAAGTGCGCAATGACTGAACGTGAATCACTGGGTTTCATACTTTAACAGACTATGGCCCTGATTCATGAAAACTTGATTTTTACCAGTCTTGAGGGGTCGTGCTGGAGTCAGATGGTCCTGGTGCATTAAGATGTGCACCTCCTAATGAATCAGGGCCACTGGGGGACTGGAGTAAGATTTCCTTTTTAAGAAGCACCACAGCTAGAACTAGGAAAGCTGTGGAGTCACGTGACAGCTCACCCCATTTTGGTGGTGCTTGGCAAAACAAATAGAAACACCAAAGGCCACAATGTTTATGTCCCTACTGAGTTCCACCAAAGGTTTTCAGCTTTTTACACCAATATTTTAGCTTGGAAGCTTTGAATTGTGGCCATTATTGTATTGTGCACCTCTGGTGAGAGGTAACATTGGTATCCCAGAAATATTGCTGCTGTCGATGTGAACTTTTCATGTATATGGACAACATAAAGGTGATTCCACCATTAACAGTAATCGGTCAGCTGTTTATTTGCTACCCCATGTGAGAGCAGCATGATGTAGGGACATAGACCTTGATTTCAGTGATGTATAACTATTTGCTGCAGTCTTCATAAGATCACTGTTTTATCTGCTGTAGCTCTAGCAGTTCTCTGAATGGTGAGCTCTATATAACCCTGCACAACACCACTGACTACTTTATGTGTACACTATCCATAAGCAGAAAATACACAGCACATGACTATGAAGGCATGGCAGCAGGTTTACTAGTCCTCTAGTGAGGCTGAAGGCACACTATCCGTTTGCCTCGTGCAAATGCAATGGGAGGAAGACTCGCATTACACTCGGACCAGAATTGAAGAGAAGGCGGCACTCACTGAAATATTCAAGATGGTCTTTTATTCCATGACTTCAGGGACAGAAAGGGTGCAGGGAGGGGGCCAGCGGACCCCCGTGACCCCCTCCCTGCACCCTGTCTGTCCCTGAAGTCATGGAATAAAAGACCATCTTGAATATTTCGGTCGGTGCCGCCTCTTCTTCAATTTTGTTTACTTTTCTGGTGCTTTGGCTGCGCACCACCGAAGGGGAACCCGCTACAACGGGAGGACATCCCGGACTTGACATCTGGTACCGCTAAGTGCCCTGACTGCTTTTCACTCAATTACACTCGGACCAGTATCATTGCGAGAGAAGCATACTGCGATTGAATATTTCCTCGCGCGAGTGGCCATACAATGTATATGGGTCAAGCTCGCACCCATACAGCACACTGTGCAATAGTCGCACACGTGTGCTTTAAAAATGGCTTCAAACTCCGCGGCTGTCTAAGCTAAGTTTGAATTTGCCAGTTTCCTGGTACAGTAACATCATTTTTCACCGCTGTGAGAGCAGCGGTGAAAGATGATTATTAAAAACCCACCTACTGGGCACATTTTGTAAATCGCGGGGTTTAGCTGCTTATTAAGCCTATCTGCAGCCTTTGTGCAGCATGTCATCACAGAGACTGCAGATGCGGCTAATAAACTGGATTATGCAGAGTTAACCTGATGTTAAGTGTGGTGCCAGCTTGTGTCCAGGGAGTGTCCACACTCCCTGGCCACATGCTGACATCACACAGTGACTCAACAGGGTTAATTTATGCCGTAAGTAAAAGCCGTCAATTATCAGTAATACGTAATTTAGTGAAAATGTCGGGCGGCTTCTGAGTTTAGGAGCCAGGCGGCTGGTACAGTACGCTAATAGCATACAGTACCTTTGACAGCTCCTTAACTCAGAAGCCACACAGCATTTTTAGCAAATTACATATTACTGATAATTGCTGGCTTTTACTTACAGCATAAATTAACCCCGGCTGAGCCACTGTGTAATGTCAGCATGTGTCCACAAGCTGGCACAACACTAAAGGCCACGTCACACTCATCAATCTTATGAGCGATATCGCTTAAGCGATCTGCTTTTTTGATCGCTTAAGCGATATCGTTTGTGCGTCGCTGCGTGTAACCAAGCGATTTTACGATGTAAAATCGCTTGATTGATTGATCGCAGATTTGTGAGCCGGAGCACAAATCAAGCGATAATCGCTTGATCAATCTGCTTCATCGTGGTGTGTGACACCACGATGAACGATCTCCCAGAGGCACAGCCTATGCTGGGAGATGGTATCTATGGTAAACGTCGGGTTACTAAGCGCCGCGCGGCACCTAGTAACCCGACGTTTACCATAGATACCAGCGATCTCGCTGCTCAACATCGCTGGTGAGTCTGTCTGTGTGACAGCTCACCAGCGATGTGAGCGATATTGTTAGCGATCGCGCGTGCACGTGATCGCTAACAATATCGCTCATAAGATTGATGCGTGTGACGTGGCCTTAAGGGGCCTTTCACAATTGCGTTTTTTTCCTGGTTTGGAAGATCAGGTAAAACCCGATTCTTACAGTATTTTGCACATTCACTTTAATTTTGTCAGGTAGAATCTTGTTGCTTCATGTTTTTTTCCTGAAATCATGAAAGCGAATGGGCAAAAAAAAATGAATCCTGTAAGAATCAGGTGTTTTCCTGATCTTCCAAATCAGGAAAAAAACGCAAGTGTCAAAGGCCCCTAACATCAGGTTAACCCTGCATAATTTGTTTTATTAGCCGCATCTGCAGCCTCTGTGCTGACATGCTGCACAGAGGCTACAGATGGGGTTAATAAGTAGCTAGACCCTGCGATTTACAAAATGTGCCCAGCAGCTGGGTTTTTAATAATCATCTTTCACTGTTGCTGTCACAGCGGTGAAAGATGATTTGTTACTGTAGCGGGACACCGGCAAATTCAAACTCTGCAGCTTTGACAGCCACAAAGTTTAAATTCACTGGTAAATGCTGTCCGCGGTCCTGAAGTTTGCTTCAGGACTGCAGACAGCATCACACTGACACGCACCACACACGCACTCCCCCAGCACACTCACATGCTTACAGCCATGCACACTCACCCACACTCACAAAAAATACTCGCATCACTGTCAAGCATCAAACATACTCCGTGTTTGATGCAAGACAGTGTGCCTCCAGCCTGTAAGTCATTTTATTGCAACTACAGCACATAGCCCAGTAAGTGACACACTGCTGGAGTCTGAAGGGGCTGTCGCACACGTCAATATTGCTAACAATCCTATAAGCAATGCAACTTTGGCGGGATTGCCTAACCTACTTCTAATTATCGTGAGGAAGATGTCGCACGTTAAGATCTTATTCACGGTGACTCCATGATGCCGCGATTTTCCGGGCGACCCAGCGAGCATTTTTTTTTTTTTTTTTCTTCAGTCGCTTCTACTGTGTCACACAGCAGCGTCTCCAACGATCTTTCTCTCAATGTGGGCGTTTATTTTGCCACATCATGGCAGGTAGGCGTCCCAGAGTTTTGTTTTCCGCGCCCCTCACACTGTGATTGGTGTTTAGTTCTGCGTTGCCATTGATCCGCCTGGCGTTGGTAGTGTGCCATTTTTTTTGTTCGCATTCACGGTGTCACCCACCGCACCAAGCAATTGTCGTTTTGATGTGTTTGTACTGGTGCATGTCCCTTGTGCATACGCAAAGTGTCACACTGCAGCGCTCTTGTGCGCATCTGTGGTCAAGAGAATGTCTAGCTGTGTATATGTTGAATAAGCACGCTGTAATTTTGTTAATTTTTAATAAGTAAACGCAAGCCAATAGGTACACAGATCACACATCCAATTGGTGCTGAGGATGTGAGGCTAGCTAAACCCCAAGGCACGCCTACTGTTCAGGCTTTGAGGATTGCACACACCGCCAAACATGTGGACTCGCAGATGTCACACACACCGATGTACAAGATCGACTGACCGATTGTCACTAGGTTTTCGGTCTGGTTAGAAAACCTGCGATCAAGCAACTAATCGCTGATCGTATCGCCCGGTCACACGCTACGATGTCGCTTTCAAGTCTTTTGCGTGACTTAAAATCTGTGACGTAGCAGTGATATTGACAGCGACATCGACGTGTGTGACTGCCCCTAGAGTCTCTTCCTCTACTTTATGCTGCTGATTAGGTGGAATGGGGATGTCTGCTGAATGGAAGTTAACAGCGATCTCTCACTATTACACGTGAGCTCTCGGCTGAAAAAAAGATTAGCCTTTGAAATTCATCATCCTGATCCTTCGTACATAATCTGTCGGGGTAGTGTTGTGAGGCCCTTGTACATCAGGTGGTCTTTGGACCCGTGACACTTGGTCTGGTCATGTGCCCCCATACATTAGAATAGCTGGCTTGTGCTGCCGTCTTCCTCCTAACTGGCATGGTTTGTTTAAGAAAAATGATTGCTTGTTTTTAAAGAGGGGATTTCCACTTGAGGCTGTGACTTGTTTTCAGATGAGAATTCTTCCAAGAACAGCACCACACCTGGAGACATGTTATACAGTCATATGAAAAAGTTTGGGCATCCCTCTTAATTTTACTAATTTTTTTGGGTTTAAAATTGTTTTTTTGCAACAGTTATTTCAGTGTGATATATGTAATAACTGATGGACACAGTAATATTTCAGGATTGAAATGAGGTTTATTGCACTAACCAAAAATGTGAAATATGCATTATTTCAAAATTTGACAGGTGCAAAAGTATGGGCACCCTTCTGATTTTCATGATTTGAATACTCCTAACTACTTTTTACTGACTTACTGAAGCACTAAATTGGTTTGGTAACTTCATTGAGCCTTGTACTTCATAGCCCGGTGTATCCAATCATGAGAAAAGCTATTTCAGGTGTCCACTTGCAAGTTGTTTCCTATTTGCATCTTCTCTGAGGAGTGGCATCATGGGCTCCTCAAAACAGCTCTCAAATGATCTGAAAAAAAAGAGATTGTTCAACATAGTTGTTCAGGGGAAGGATACAAAAAGTTGTCTGAGATTTAACCGGTCAGTTTCCACTGTGAGGAACATAGTAAGGAAATGGAAGACCACATGGACAGTTCTTGTAAAGGCCAGAAGTGGCAGGCCAACAAAAATATCAGAAAGGCAGAGAAGAAGAATGGTGAGAACAGTCAAGAACAATCCACAGACCACCTCCAAAGACCTGCAGCATCATCTTGCTGCAGATGGTGTCACTGTGCATCGGTCAACAATACAACGCACTCTGCACAAGGAGGAGCTGTATGGGAGAGTGATGCGAAAGAAGCCGTAATACAACGCACTCTGCACAAGGAGAAGCTGTATGGGAGAGTGATGCGAAAGAAGCCGTTTCTGCATGCACGCCACAAACAGAGTCGCCTGAGGTATGCAAAAGCACATTTGGACAAGCCAGTTTCATTTTGGAAGAAGGTCCTGTGGACTGATGAAACAAAGATTGAGTTGTTTGGTCATACAACAAGGCGTTATGCATGGCACCCCAAAAACACAGCATTCCAAGAAAAACACTTGCCACCTACTGTCAAATTTGGGGAGGGTCCATCATGCTTTGGGGCTGTGTGGCCAATGACGGCACCAGAATCTTGTTAAAGTTGAGGGTCGCATGGATTCCACTCAGTATCAGCAGATTCTTGAGAATAATGTTCAAGAATCAGTGTCAAAGTTGAACTTACGCCGGGGATGGATCTTTCAGCAAGACAATGATCCAAAACACCGCTCCAAATCTACTCAGGCATTCATGCAGAGGAACAATTACAATGTTCTGGAATGGCCATCCCAGTCCCCAGACCTGAATATCATTGAACATCTGTGGGATGTTTTGAAGCTGGCTGTCCATGCTCGGCGACCATCAAAGTTAAATGAACTGGAATTGTTATGTAAAGAGGAATGACCTAAGACGGGTCCCCAACCTTTTTTGCATTGGGGACCGGCTTCATGCAAGACGGTCCTTCTGGGGCGGGGCTTTGAACTTATGGGGTGGGGCTATGGAGAAGGGGTGGAGTTTACTGCCCTGTTTCCTCAAAAGATGCGCTACATCTTATTTTCATATACGGTAGTATGCAGCGTCACAGCCCTCCATATAGTACAATGCAGCGTGACATCCCTCCATTAAGTATAATGCAACCTCATATCCTTCCATATAATATAATGCAGCGTCGCATCCCTCTATATAGCATAAATTCTCCCCGCACACACATTGCCCCTGTATAAACCCCTGCACACACCACATTGCCCCTTGTATAACCCCCCACACACATGCACACATTGCCCCTTGTATAACCTCCACCCACACACATTGCTCCTTGTGTAACCCCCCACCACACACACACACACACACATTGCCCCTTGTGTAACCCCCCCCACACACACACACACACACACACACACACACATTGCCCCTTGTGTAACCCACACACACATTGCCCCTTGTATATACCCCTCCACACACACATTGCCCCTTGCCCCTCCCACACACTGACCCCTGAATGGCCCACACACAGACATGCTGCCCCCAGTACAATCCACGACCCACACACAGGCATTGCCCCTGAAACACACTCACACACAGATGCTCACCGCTCCTGCCGGCTTCTCTCATACAGCAGCAGCTGAGAGGCAGAGACGTGGCTGAAGTTTTTTTCATATCTCGCGCTATTTCCAAGCACATCACGTGACGCACACATCACTGCTGCGCTTGGAAATAGCGTGAGATATGAAAAAAACTTCAGCCACGTCTCTGCCTCTCAGCTGCTGCTGTATGAGAGAAGCTGTCGGCCAATCACAGTGTGGCAGAGCATGGCCGCTGCTGATTGGCCGACAGCTCCCCTCATACATATGCACGCAGCTGAGGGAGAGGCCTCGGCTCAGAGCGGCATAATTCAGGAGGTGAGGGTGCAGTGGGCGGGGACACACGGGGTGGGGAAGCAGACACCTCGCCGTGGACCGGTACAAAGACCCGACGGCCCGGTCCCGGTTTGCGGACCGGTGGTTGGGGACCCCTGGTTTAAGATACCTTCATCCAGGATCCAGGAACTCCTTAACAGCTACAGGAAGCGACTAGAGGCTGTTATTTTTGCAAAAGGTGGATCTACTAAATATTAATGTCACTTTTCTGTTGAGGTGTCCATACTTTTGCACTGTCAAATTTTGAAATAATGCATATTTCACATTTTCGGTTAGTACAATAAACCTCATTTCAATCCTGAATTATTACTGTGTCCATCAGTTATTACATATATCACACTGAAATAACTGTTGCAAAAACCCAATTTTAAACCCCAAAAAAATGAGTAAGATTAAGAGGGGTGCCCAAACTTTTTTTCATATGACTGTATATAGTGTTGTGCTCCATCCCATACCTTGTGTGCTGCTTCAGCAATAAATCGTCCTTATTTTTCAAATTCTGTCCAAACAAAAGAATACAGCCACACTCTATAAGGGCCAAGACGTATACAAAAATATAAACTGCATTACTGCTATATAGAACACACTTAGAAAATGAAGGTACTTGGCGCAAAAGCTTGTGTTCACACCAGACACAAAACGGTGTACCTTTCTTTGACAAGACCCTAAACCTAATATCCATAAGTTGCCACTTCAGATAGTATGCTACGTAATTTTAGCTTACGAGAGGCACATTTTGATATATATTAGGGTTCCATCTAAGAAAGGTATTCCTTGTTGTGGCTCTTGGGCTCTTATAAGTTGGCGAATTTGTGTTCTAAGTATGTTATTTTTATAAGTATATTCTATAGCGGTAATGCAATTTAAATGGTATATACATGTGTGCATATATTGTGGCGTATACAAAGTGTTGTTGTGTTATTTTGTCTGCAGGTTATGGAGTCATTACAGCTTGCATGTGTTCACACTACATTCTGTTAGGAGGTAATGGTCAATTTTTTTCTTTTCAAATTCAGTCCAACATAATTAAAAGGGTATTGCTGTCTTGGCCTTTTACAATCAGTATTAAAGAGAATATGTATCTATATATGTGGGCTACAGAAACAAAATATCTCCCAAACATGAATAGGCATTATAAAAACCATGTAGCTGTGGACAAGTGAGCTGTACATGGAATGTCCCATTAAAGGGAACCTTTCATCAGGTTTTTCCCATATAAGCTGCGGGCACCAGTAGTAAGGCCTTGTATATAGCCTTCCAGGAATGCTGTATTTATGTTCCCAGGTCAATCTGTGTAATGTAAAAAATAGCTTTTATAATACTCACCTGGCAGATGCTCTTAAGGACATAACAGGTCTTGATCTGGCGCCACCTTCTTTGCTTCATGTGGATGATATGGCCTATGTCACCCAGACGCAGTCTCTTTCATTGTGCGCCTGCATGTGTACTTCTCTCTGTCCTCAGCACTTTTAAAAAATGATCAAGAGTTTAGAGGGGTGATCCGAAGGCTGGAGATATTACAATCAAATCCCGCAAATGAAACTACTTTCTAACTTGTATTAAACATGTCTTGCCCTTCCCTGACTACACTATTCAACCATTATTGATTTTTTTTTTTTTTTTTTCCTCCCTACTTCCAGTCTGATGACGCTTCATTTGAGAAGCCCAGTTCATGCCAAGATGCTAAAAAAAAAAAAAAAAAAAAAAAAAAATCAGAGCAGGGTGCAGAGGCACAGGCTCTGCCCCCTCCCAGAAATGAAGCGTCATCCATAATGCCTGTTTTAGGGGCTGCTTCGTTCCTGTGTGATCTCCACAGGGACAGTGTCTGCTCTATTGCTGGCTCAGATTAGTATAGCCGACTCCACAGAGTGGTGCACACTGTCAATGCGTTCAGACTACCCAGAGGCGTGTATAAACTTCACTTCATTTCAGAGAAGAGGCAGAGACTGTGTCCGTGACTGCAGCCTCTGCACCCTGCACTTATGAAGCTTTGTATGTGTATCCCAGCATGCGCACATAAAGGGTCATCTGAGTTAGGTGAAAAAAAAAAAATCAGTAGTAGTAACATAGTGTAGTGTGGGAATGATGGGAAATTTTAAACAGTCCTATTAGAAATTGGTTTACATTGGGGCAATAGATGTATAGAGTTAGATTAAAATTTCAGCCTTTGGACCACCCCTTTAGTATACAAGTCCTTGGTCCTAAAATGGTCCCAAACTCCAAAAACAAACCATTCTAGCTTCACTAGTTTATAGGGTAAGCTGTCATCGCTCCAGCTGGCACACTTGATATCGCTCCCTTCCCAAATGCAGGTCTGTGGTGTCGGTAAGCCAAACATCTGACTCTTCAGTTTCCCTGAATCCGACTCCACAACCAAGTCTGTGAAGTCAGTAAGCCACATATCCAACTTCTCAATTTTCCTGAATCTCAACTCCAAAATGGGTACCAACTCCACAGCCCTGCCCAAATGACAAGCAGATTCCAGCAGATGGGGAAATAAAAAATACAATCAGTTGCACATAAATCTCCCTGACATCTGCTTAACACCTGAAAGGGCAATATACTCATTAATATATAGGTCTTTTTAAAAGGCAAATAAGACTACGTTCACATATTGCGTATTTTGCCGCGCTTTTTTACGTGCGCTTTTTCAAAATACGCAATGTGCCTTTTGTCTGCCAGCAAAGTAAATGTGAAATTCACTTTGCAGTGCAGACATTGCGCAAAAATATGCAGTGCGTTTATGGAGAAAACGCAGCTGCGTAAAGAATTGAGATGTCAATTCTTTACGCAGCTGCTCCTGCGTTTTCTCCCTGTGATGTCACAGAGGGGAGGAAGAATCCTGCTTCCTCCTCCCCTCTGTGACAGCTGTGACCGCCCCATTAGATTTCGCGGTGTATTAATATACACTGCGAAATCTAAATTAAACAATGGCAAGTGTATGAAAAATAAAAAAGAATGAATACTTTACCTGTTCGACGCCTTTTCCCGGTGTCCGGTGCCAGGAGATCTGTCTTCTGCCAGGACCTGTGGTGACGTCAGAGGGGCGTTCCCGGCGCTGATTGGCTGCTCGCGGTCATGTGATATGTATCACATGACCGCGAGCAGCCCAATCAGCGTCGGGAACGCGCCTCTGACGTCACCGCAGGTCCTGGCAGAAGACATCTCGCTTGGCACCGAACACCGGGAAAAGGCGTCAGACAGGTAAAGTATTCATTCTTTTTTATTTTTCATACACTTGCCTTTGTTTAATTTAGATTTCGCAGTGTATATTAATACACTGCGAAATCTAATGGGGCTGTCACAGAGGGGAGGAGGAAGCAGGATTCATCCTCCCCTCTGTGACATCACTGCGCTTTCTGGGGTAAAGAAAGCGCAGTGTGTGAAAGCCCCTGCGTATTTTGTTGCGCTTTTTTTGCATGGCTGAAAAACGCAGCAAAAAAGCGCAACAAAATACGCAATGTGTGAACGCAGCCTTAAACTGTTTTTATTTGTGAATAAATACAAACTTTCATCCAGGTAAATATACTGGGCAACACCCTTGTAATCTGCTAAAGGACCCCATATAAACAAACATGCTGACGTCCCGTGCAGGTGCCATTCTAGCCTTCCTGCGATCACCTGACATGTCAGTGCTGTAGGCACAGAGCCAATATTGCTGGGATGGTGACTGTTCGGGAGGTGAGTGTTGTTTGCTTCGGTAGTGGACAACCTCTTTTAATGCTGAAGTAATCTAAACCTCAGGGCTGCTCTTCATGTGTCGTCAGCAGAAGACGGACGCTATTTACCGCAGCAAATCTTCAACAAGCGCACTACCTAGACTGCAAAACTTTGCTGCCTTGTTTCCTCCTGTGTAAGGCTGGCTTCACACTGCAGTTTTTTCACTGATCAGTGTCCATCCAGTTGTCAGATCAGCTTGACAGGTTGGAGCCTTGTCATGGACCATTGTCTTCAACTTCCACCAAACATTTTCAATTGGATTGAGATCCGGACTATTTGCAGGCCATGACATTGACCTTATGTGTCTTCCGAGGAATGTTTTCACAGTTTTTGCTCTATGGCAGGATGCATTGTCCTCTTGATAAATGATTTCATCATCCCCAAACATCCTTTCAATTGATGGGATAAGAGAAGTGTCCAAAATATCCATGTAAACTTTGGCATTTATTGAAGATGTAATGACAGCCATCTCCCCAGTGCCTGACATACAGCCCCATATCCTCAATGACTCTGGAAATCTGCATGTTCTCTTCAGGCAGTCATCTTTATAAACCTCATTGGAATGACACCAAACAAAAGTTCCAGCATCATCACCTTGCCCAATTCAGATTCACGATTCATCATTGAATATAACTTTCATCCAGTCATTCACAGTCCACGATTGCTTTTATTTAGCCCATTGTAACCTTGTTTTTTTTCTGTTTAGGTGTTAATGATGGCTTTTGTTTAGCTTTTCTGTATGTAAATCCCATTTCCTGTCGGCGGTTTCTTACAGTTCGGTCAGACATTGACTCCAGTTTCCTCCCATTCATTCCTCATTTGTTTGTTGTGCATTTCCTGTTTTGGAGACATATTGCTTTAAGTTTCTGGTCTTGACTCATTGATGTCTTCCTTGGTCTACCAGTATGTTTGCCTTTAACAACCTTCCCATGTTGTTTGTATTTGGACCAGATTTTAGACACAGCTGACTGTGAACAACCAACATCTTTTGCAATATTGTGTGATGATTTACCCTCTTTTAAGAGTTTGATAATCCTCTCCTTTGTTCCAATTGACATCTGTCGTGTTGGAGCCATGATTCATGTCAATCCACTTGGTGTGATCACTCCTTTTTAGATGCAGACTAACGAGCAGATCTAACTTGATGCAGGTGTTAGTTTTGGGGATGAAAATTTACAGGTTGATTCCAGAATTTTCCCCCCTGTTTGGTCAAAAAAGTAACCATTACTGGCTAGCACATTTTTGTTTCATGATTTCTTTTAGTGTTTCTTCAGGGAAGAGAGTTGCTATTTGAAATTACTAGTTTAGTGCCATGTCTGTGATCCTCTTTTTTTCTACAAAATTAAACAACTGAATGAACATCTTCCGAGCCAGGAGATTCCATAATTTTTGCCAGGGGTTGTAGCATCTTGCCCATCCACATTGAACTTTTGTTGAAGAGAAAGTCTGTGTTGCAGCAGCAGGCTCTGCAGCCAGAGATGTATCCTGCATGAGCACATGGCCTTCAGCTGCATGTCTGATGGTGGGGTTACACGTCCGATATCGCGGGGATATCGGAGCCAACGACGCGGGAGCGCGCATTTAGTGCACGTTTCTCCCTGCATCGTGATATCGGGATGCAACGTCCCTACGATGTGTACACCCGCCAACCCAGGAACGACCATTTAACATGGGAGTGAATGGGTGACGTCAGCGTACACATCGTAGTTGGGCTGTCCACGCTGCGATGCTGCTACAACGGCCATGCAATATCGGGGAGTGAATAGCTTTGCTATTCAACTCCGATATCGTTTTGGCATCGTTCCAGCATCGCGTTGTACGCTCAAACCGTACAACGCGCACACGATATCGCGTCCAACTCGCAACCCACGGACTTTTTGTCGGAGGTGGACGCCGATATTGCGGCGTGTAAACCCACCATAAGGGTATGTGCACATCAGTCGTTTCTGCATCTTGCAGAACGACCGGGAACCGGTGGAGATTAGCAGAAACTGAGTTTTCTGCACTCGCTAGTGTCCCTGGTTTTGTTGGCGTTTTGCTAACGATTTGCGATCGGGTTACTAGCGGTCGTACAGCGTGATCTTGGCGATTTCCCCGGCGTGTTCCTTAGCGATTTCCAGACTGGTCTTTGCTGCACTTGTTCAGCTGGACCCGCTGGAAAAACGCTGAAAAGAAGTCGCTTGCTCTATCTTTGAGAACCGGTCGGAAACCGGTGAATAAACTGAAATCGTCAAGAAGAAAAACGTTGTAATGTACACAGCGTTTTCTAAACTCCATTGAGTAGCATGTTAATCCTACCGGTGGGTAGGATTAACATAAATGAACATAAAACTCAGCGGGAACCGCCGACGGAAACCGGTCAAAACCAGCCCACAAAACGACTGATGTGCACATACCCTTAAAGTTCAGATATTTCCCCCTACATAGATTGTGTAAAGAGCCTTCATTACTTTAGTTGCCATATCATAAAGATCAGGCTGCTGCATATACACAAGCTGATGGATAGGGCAGTGGCTTAGTCATAATCGCTGAGCTGGAGATTAGGAGGATCCCAGTACTTGGATGTGTGTTACAACACATGACTGGATCTCAAAACCTTTGTACTTTAATGTCATTAGCAGTGTCTGATCAGAACTTACTACAGTTTGCCACATTACAAAACCGGTCAAATAGAAAAGGGAAAGCTCACCGTGCCAATATCGTTTGGGATACACCAGAGAGTTAATGAATGGGTGCCAATTCCTGCTCGTGAAGCTCAGCTAATGTAGACCCACTGAAGAAAAAAGGATTGTCCAGCACTTCCGTCCATAAAAATAATCTTGTTAGAAAATGTATTTAAAAACAGAGGATCCATGAGGATAAAACCTTGTGCCTTTCTAGCATACACTACTCCTTTAGGCACCTTTCACATTAGCATTTCTGCCCATTCTCGGCAGATCAGCAGCTTGATCGCATCTGCCGTGTAACTGCTCACTTGCGGCAATCCCCATTCATTCCCTATAGGACTTGCTCAGCAGGTTTTCTTGGACGCTGTTACAAACCGCACTTGCCGCACCTAACCGCAAGTCCCATAGGGAATAAATGGAGCTTTCCGCAAGTGAGCCGTTACACAGAATTTCAAATAAACGCTGATGTTAAAGTTGCCTTGGCCATAGGAATATATATTAGACCTATGACCAAGGGTAGAGTGTACATGAGAAAAGCGCATGTTATTCCAATGTTGGATCCTTCTGTTATGGGTGGAAGTGCTGGAAAATCCTTTTTTTTTTTTTTTTTTTTTTTCTTCAATGGATCTAAATCAGAAAATTCAGTGTCAGTACCTCCCATCGTACACATTTTTTTTCTTGAGACCCTCTGACAGCTCTGACCGTTCAGTCTCCTATTTTGTGCTTGCACTTTACAGAAGTTAATAGAAGTCATTGTAAGAATCTGTTTCGTTGGATTAATCCCATCTTGCTTGTGGCCTGTGAGGTGGAGTCCAGGAAACTGGTCATGCAGCTGGCATCATGCCACGTCCTATGTGTTTTGGCTGCACAATGGAGTGTTTTCATCTAGAGCTGACGTTGCCCAGATTTCACTCGAAACACCATTTATATTTGACTGAATAGGAGTTTTATCAGAGGTCTTCGGTCTTGCGTAGCAGTTTGTAATTTGTGTATGTTGGTAACTATTTGAAGCAAGTTTGGCTTGTGTACATTCAGTGCCTCCACCACCTTACATCATGCCCACATTGATACCCTGTTTGTGAGAGGGGGGGTTGCATGTCATGTGCTGCTTGACTTCTAAAAACTGTCCTGTGTGACACCCTGATTTAGCATTCATTAACATTATTTCTGGCATACTGTAAATGTTTGGCTACAGACATTTCCATTTATGAAATCCATGAATTCGGACAGAGGTTTATAGAATGGCCTCGGAGAAGTGCTGAGCAAGATCTCTGCAAATATAATGATTAACGGTAATCAATGTTAATGAACTATTATAGTGAATCTCCTGCCTGTTGGATTGCTGTTTTTTTAGGTAGCACATACAGAAATCTGTAAGGTCAAATGATCTTAAAGGGATCCTGTCACCTCCAAAAAGCCACCTAAGCTACAAAAACATGTCCCTGCAGCATCCTATCACTATTCTCACACTCCTTTTGTCTCCTATAAGCATCCTGTGAAAGTGGATAAAAACGATTTTATACTCACTCATTAGGCATTATAATTAGTAGGGGCTATATTCTTTAGCCCTTAGGGTGTGTTGTCTTGCAGGCTCCAGGATCCACCCTCTCTCTCTGTGTGCTGCTTTGCTTGTACAGGCTTTGCCCTCCCCCTCTCTGTCACTCACAGAATGCAAATCATTAGTCCTGCCTTCAGCTCCACATCACAGCAGCACGAGAGAGAGGACTGGATCATTCAGACTGCAAAACAACACGCCCTAAGGGCTAAAGAATATAACCCCTAGTAATTATAATGCCTAATGAGACAAAAGAATGTGAGATTAGTGATAGGATGCACTGGGACATGATTATGTAGTTTAGGTGGCTTTTTGGAGGTGACAGGATCCCTTTAAACATGCAATCCAGCACTTTAGAATGTAAAAATCTTTATTCAAAAGTTATTTAAAGTGAACCTGCCCCCAGATTTTGGGGTTTTAAACTAAAAGCACCCCTTTCAGACAGCACCTATGCTGCATTCTAAGAAGGTGAATATTGTGCCCTGACTACCCCTGTACACTGAAAAAATACTTTAAAAATAAGTCTCCCACCCTGTATTATAGTTACCTGGCTTTGGTCCGATGGCTTAATCCTTGCGCCAGCTGCTCCGCCTTGTCGCGCCGATCACAGTAAGTGACCTCTCCTACGTCATCCACATCGCCGGGGGAGATCTTGAAGGGCTCTGCGTGTGTGCACTGAGCTCTGCAGCGTCAGCCTATAATGTATGGGCTGTAGTCAGGACTTGATGGAGTCTATACATTTTAGGTTGAATGAGGCTCTGCAACATTCGCAGTCGCAAGATCTCCGGAGCCCTGCTAGGTCACCCCCGGCGACGTGGATGACGCTGGAGTCGTCAATCATAAGAATGACAGTGATTGGCACGGAGAGGCAGGATGGACCAAAACCAGGTTATAATGCTGGACGGGAGAATTTTATAAACTTATTACTAGAAATAGGCCCAATGCTATTGCATCGGGAGGGCAGTCTCTGTGCCTGTGCCCCCTTGTATCTCCTGTCTGTGCGGTCTGTCTTACTTGTGCCTTTCTCTATGTGTGTGCTGTGTCTCCCTGTGTGCACTGCCTCCCCCTGTGTCCCTGCCTCCTGTGTGCCCCTGCCCCTTGGCCTACTGTACCACTGAGCCAGCATACACAGTGGTAACCACTGAGCCAGCTTTAAATCTCCCGCCAATATCGCGCCTCTTTGCTGATAGGTCGCTGCTGGCTGCGGCGACTAATCAGCAAAGCGCTATTCAAAGTGAGCGCCGATTGGTCGCCGTGAACACGGCGCCAATCAGTTGGCGCTCGCTCCTTGGCTGGAGACATGAATTCAGATCTCCCGCCGAGGCGCTTCTCCAATCAGAATCGGCGCTCAGCGTATTTGACACTGCCTCTGGACCTGAGGGGAGCCACGGGTGAATGCAGATTGTGTGCATAGGTTGGCTTCTCCTTGCATTCACCCGCTGGGGCTTGCTTCCAACTCCGCAGCATTAAATTGACATCCTACGGAGATGTGGAGATGCGGAAGCACAGCAACTCGTGCCACAGATGAAAATCTACTACATACAAAAGCGGCAAAGTGGGCATGGAGTTTCTAGAAATCCCATCCACTGTGCTGGTACTGTACAACACAGCGTTTTGGATGCAGCGGCAATAAACTTACTGATTGAAGGGGTTGCGTGAGTAAATGACAACCTCTTTAAGGTGCTTTACACTAAAAAATTCAGCAAAAGTGTTTGCTCGTTTCACTGTAATTGCGCAGCCCAAAAAAGGCAAAACACTCATTTGTCGCTTGGAAGTATCCTTATTTTTGTTCTGTATAACCAGGATTCGCACTGTAAAGAATAATGGCGGCCTATGCATGTTGAGCGATCTATTACAGCTCATTCAAGGAGCATCGTTTGCTGTGTAAATGGGCTACACAAACTGATCGGTAGATATTTACTAATTGCTGGTGCCACCCGGCTGATTTATGTAAATCTGTAGAACACTTTTCTAATTTTGCTCGAAATTTGCTATTTGTTTATGTTGTTGATAATGTAATACTGTTTCTACTTTGTAGGAATGCATCCTGTCAGGAATAATGTCAGTAAATGGAAAGAAAGTGCTACATATGGATCGTAACTCTTACTACGGGGGAGACAGTGCTTCCATTACACCCTTGGAAGATGTAAGCCTGCATGTTTATTTTTCACACTTCGGTGCAGATCATCCCAAACTCTTCCGTCATTATAATGCTTGTAATATGCCTGATTTTCATTAACATTTATGATGTCATTTAGCTATACAAAAGGTTTTCCCTCCCTGGATCCCCCCCAGAGACCATGGGTCGTGGACGAGACTGGAATGTGGACTTGATCCCGAAGTTTCTAATGGCTAATGGTAAGATTGTGGTATAAGTAATGTCGTTTCTGAATAACCTCACTATAAGACATGGATGATGAACTCTGTAAATGATTAATCCATAGGGTTTTCTTAACTTACTCCATTTCATTTTGTTTTGTTTTTTCAGGCCAGTTGGTTAAAATGCTGCTTTATACTGAAGTTACCCGTTATCTGGACTTCAAAGTTATAGAAGGAAGTTATGTGTACAAAGGAGCAAGAGTCCACAAGGTTCCCTCCACAGAATCAGAAGCTCTTGCATCCAGTGAGTAACTCCAAACCCCTGCCCTAATGAAAAAAAATAACATTAAAGACACACAAGCATGTTCTTGTTTTCATTCTTTTCTTCAGATTGTGTGGTCTGCCTGTGATTTTGCTATATCCAATGCAGGGGATAGTAGTCTAAATCTGACCTTGGTAAATCAACTGTCTGGTGAACAATTATCCAATGTGTATGTTTCTGGACCTCCTCCCTTCCCTACTTTCCCCCTCTTCCCATTGAGAACGCATAGCACGGTTTGTGGAATTGGGCATAAATGTGTATGGGGGATTAGTAGTCATAGCTGATGGCACAAGTTTGGCCCCTTTCACATCAGCGTTTTTCGTTGATTGCAGCAGATCTGGCAGATTTACCGCATCTGCCGCCTAACGGCCACACTTGCGACACACCCTATGCATTGTCTATAGTGCTTGCGGCAAGTGTAGTATTGCCGCGATCCGGCGGTTGCGGCTGCACAAAATAACCGCAACTGACCACGTTTTTTTCCGCAGCTGCAACTGACAGATTTGCCAGATCGCGACAATGCCGCACTTGCCGCAAGCCCCATAGACAATGCACAGGGCTTGCCGCAAATGCGGCCGTTTGCCAGCAGATGTGGTAAATCTGTCGCACTCAGCGAAAAATGCTGATGTGAAAGGGGCCTTAGTCATCTGCCCCTATTAACTTTAAAGTCTCGGTAATTGTATGACCATTTCATGTAATACTTATACTGAGGATTGGTTCTTTCCTCCTGTCATAATCTACATATATGATTACTTTTTCATTGAAGGTCTGATGGGTTTGTTTGAAAAACGACGGTTTAAGAAGTTCCTAGGCTTTGTCGCGAGCTTTGATGAAAATGATCCAAAGACACTGGAAGGGGTTGACCCCAAGAAGACGACTATGCTAGAAGTTTACAAGAAATTTGATTTGGGACAGGATGTTGTGGATTTTACAGGCCATGCTTTGGCCCCCTACAGGACTGATGAGTGAGTGTTTCCCTTCACATGGAATAAAAAACAATTTGTTATCAGGTTTTTGCTACCTCATCTGTGAGCTGCATGATATGGGAGCAGAGATCCTGATTCCAACGCTGTCACCTACTGGGGTGCTTGTTGTATTTTTTATTAAAATCACTGATTTTTCTTCTGCAGATCTACCAGTTCTCTGATGCAGAGCTCTATATGACTTTGCCCACACTACAGATTGGCAAATTTCTGCGTACACTGTGCATAGGCAGAAAGTGGCAATTATTGTTGCTGACGGGGTTATACAAAGCTCCTGAATATGAAAGACTACATTCCAGCTATTTTGCGAGCCCTTTGGTGATACTCTCCTGCTGAGTTATACATAGTCACACAGGTTTAAAACAAAAACACTTGAGTCCATCAAGTTCAACCTTTCTCCACCATTATTCAATTATACATTCTTTGTCACTAATTATAACTCACAGTGCCATTTTTACTGAGTGATTTTATCAAAACCTTAGCAAACAACCCATTAGGGACACATCACTGAAATGGGGTCTGTCTACACTTTGCTGCTCTCAGATGAAGTGGCAAAAATATTTCACGGGTTCTTTAAAGGGAACCTGTCCGGTTGTTCTACCCTCCTAACCTATCACTACCTGGCCCTGCACCTTGGTGGCTGTTCCCTAACCATCCCTCTCTGACCTAAAAGTGCACTACAAGCAGTCTCCATCCGTAGACTGGAAAGGCAGGCTCCATTGTCCTCTCCTCGCTGGCTCTCGGTTTTATACTATAATGGGAGGTCACCATAGACTTTAATATCCCAAAAGCTGGCTCTCGGGATGCCCCGCTGGGCGTTGTCAGTCTCTCTGTTTTAACACCTCCTTTTGAATGTCCTGCCTTCTCTGCTGACTGATGAGCCGGGCTGGAACGTCCTATCTGGCCCGGTGCAATGCGGGGGCTTTCTGGTGCAGGAGGGCTTTGTGATGGTAGGAGTTGGGACTACTGCTTTGTAGATGAGCCTTGAATGACAGCGCCTTCTTCTGGATCTCTAGGTGTAGCGGGAATCTGCCCAGCTCTGTTCAGCAGTCGCTGTTTGATGTGCTCCGATGGACTTGGAGAAGATGCTTGCAGAACTGTAGGTGGAATATTTCAGTCGGCCCAGGGTCCCACTTTGACCAGTTTGGGTATGAGACTGGACCCCAGACCTCACTGCCGTAAAGAAAGATTAGAGCAATGATGGTGTCAAAGATTTTTAGCGAGACTTTTACTGGTGTGTGTCTCTCTCTCTCTGCCTGTGTGTGTCTCTCTCTCTCTGCCTGTGTGTGTCTCTCTCTCTCTGCCTGTGTGTGTCCTCTCTCTCTCTGCCTGTGTTGTGTGTGTCTCTCTCTCTCTGCCTGTGTGTGTGTCTCTCTCTCTCTGCCTGTGTGTGTCTCTCTCTCTGCCTGTGTGTGTCTCTCTCTCTCTGCCTGTGTGTGTCTCTCTCTCTCTGCCTGTGTGTGTCTCTCTCTCTCTGCCTGTGTGTGTCTCTCTCTCTCTGCCTGTGTGTGTCTCTCTCTCTGCCTGTGTGTGTGTGTGTGTCTCTCTCTCTCTGCCTGTGTGTGTGTGTCTCTCTCTCTCTGCCTGTGTGTGTGTGTGTGTGGTCTCTCTCTCTGCCTGTGTGTGTGTGTGTGTGTCTCTCTCTC